>JAKUAH010000265.1:0-84412 GCA_030562945.1 Wickerhamomyces jianshihensis
TCTAGTGTTACACTATAGTAACTTGTTTGACTGGTTTCAGGCATATCATTATCACATCCCGCTCAAACTTTCATAGAGAATGACGGATGTTTTCGATTTTAAAATAGACCAGCTGGATGCTTCTGTCTTTGATAATATTGAGCCATCTCAAAATAAGGATCATCTCTATAACTTGGAAACATTGATAACCATCTTAACCTCTCCCAATGAAATTGATTATCAGCTTATTGGTGATTTCTTCCTAACATTTAGATCGTTCATTTCACAGCGATCTTTGCTTAAAATCCTGCTCTTGAGATTTCAATGGTGTCTCGATGTTATTGATGATGAGAGTCATGAGCAGAAACAAAATATAGGAAAATTGACACTAATTAGATCGTTTGTCGTTCTAAGACACTGGATACTCAATTACTTTTCGGAGGATTTTTTACCATCACAAGATCTGAGAATCGACTTCATTGAATATATCAATCATTCAACTGACGGCTCTTTATTTGTTCAAAGAATTATTGCCAATTTGAAGCAAACTTGGACTTTCTGTTGTAACAAATCTTGGGATGAGGAAGTCAACTCCGGTGATTTTTACAAATTCAAGATTAAAGTGGGACCACAGGCTAATAAGAACAAAAGACTATCAACATTTGCATTAAATCAACAAACTGATCCAATAACTAGAAATTCTATCATTCTTTCAACTTTCGAAAAAAACAAGATTCATAAGCTGCCAATACCAACCATAAATAATCAAAACAAGATTGTATTGAAACTGAACAATTCTAACCATAGGTTTAATGGACAACATAGGCCGATTTCTGAGAATAAGAAAGCTCAATCCCCTCTATACAGATCCTTATCTTCCACTTCAGCAGCAACAACGAAAAGCACTATTCGAGACAGTACTGAATTTATTAAATCTCCGAATCTGTCCAAGGTGCTACCTCCCACTCCTGTCAAGAAAATGGATTATGTCGTCCAATTACCTCCATCAAATAACAGCATGCATAAAAATAATCATAAGGGGATAAAATCTTTGGTTGACAGCTGGTTGAAAACCTTTAATCTTCATAGTGACAATAAATTGAAACAAAATAAAGCTGCAGAGTATTTCATGAACAATGTTGTTTCAATTGAAAAAGCTGACCAGCAGGATCTAGGCTTACTGAATAGTGGGAAATTTGATATTTTAAGCGCTAGAACCATTGACGAGCTTGAATACCTTGTTAGATTCCATAATGAATTGGTAAAAAGCCATGGAACAAAACTTGGTATTAATGCTTTTAACGACTCATTCACCTTTACAATTAATGAACCTCCATTAACGGCTGCTAAAAATATGTCTAATATTGATAACTTGAATATCTGTGAAACTATTTCCTTGATTTCAAAAAGTGTTATTTCTTTGCAACAACTCAAAGAAGGTGACAGGAAATCATACATATCTTATGACTCAGTCATTTCAAAGAACAAACTTACAAGGACTCAAGAGGCCAGTGAAGTTTTGAAGAGAAAGCCAAAGAATGATAATTTGAATGAGTTTAACTTTGATAATTCATCAGGACCCAATCCCTATCCAGAAGATATGGATGATACCCCTAATATTACTACTTCAACTCCAATGAATGAAAATGAATCTGGCCCTGCTGACACTGAATCTATCATTGATGGAGCATCACCTCAGAGTATAGAGGACTCAGTAGATCATGCTGCAAGTGAAGAAAATTCTGCCGAGAAAGCAGCAGCAACTCCTACCTTCATCACTGTCGAACATGAAACTAATGACCAGAACAAAGTTAATAGCCCACGGTTTTCTTTTATATCTCAGAGCTCAAACTTTGCAGATGTTGAATCCTCCGAAGATCATATAACTTCTGATGGCCAAAATTCGAGCGATAACCATTTGACTGATGATATTGCTACAGAAGATAGTGTTTCAGAAGGTAGTGTTTTAGAAGATGGTGTTTCGAAAGATGACCCAAAGTCTCTAGGTGAAGCTTCAACTATTGATATTCCAACAGCTAAAATAGTAGAGGAAACTTACCATACAAGTGAGACACTACAGATGTCACAAGGTGAGGAGGCCGATATCTCAAATAGCAAATCCCGTTCACTCAGCTTCCAAGATGTTAAACCAGCTGCTTCATCATTTGCTGAAATCCATATTGCTGATGATTTGACCTTTTCATCTGTTTCATCGCCTCCCGATGTCAACCTGGGCGAAGAAGTCCCAATTGGTTTTGATACTGAAAACATCAGTGAGGCTCAATCATTCGTTAGTATTGTTAGTAGTGTTGGCTCAACATTTGATGGACTTGGAACCGAAGCTATCTCAGATATGATCTCTGGTGCTAATGACAGTGGAAGAAGTCATAGTGATGAACCAAACACACCACCGCTATCCATGATCATTTCGTCAACTCCTCATATCTCACCAATTCATGCAATCACCGAAAGTACCGATACAACCAAGCAAAGCCAAAATCAATTGAGCTCAGTCGCTAATTTCCATTCGAAGCTAGATTTGAATAGGGTTCCATCGTTCACTAGAGTTTCTGATGACTCAATAGGATCAAATGATACTCCCAATAAATTTATTGGGAGTGTCGAACGCCGTTCTTACTTGTCGCAACGGTCCAATCAAAAGACTGTTCGTCATCCTTCACATGATTCAGGAAACTCTATCTTCAGCAATAAGCCAAAAAACCTAGTAAACCTTGCAATCAATCATAAAAGTGCATCACCTGGTAAAAGAAGAGAAATCGTTCAATCTATGCCTGAAGGATCTTCTGAGGTGAAAGAATCCAACTCTGTATTGAGCGACGAGGTTAACTCTATCAACTCTGAAAATTTCAAACTTCCTTACGCAGGCGTGAACAGTGCCATCATGGCAGAATTAGCTGCTATTTCAGATGAGTCTTTCCAAGAAGATCCTATTTCCACTGCATTGCTAAAACTTGAAGGATCTTATAAAAAGTCACCATTATCAGAACAAAACGTTCCATCGGCCCCATTGATTGATGAACTTGGTGGTACAACTAATATCAAGAATACAGATGGTTTAATTCTGCATGAGACACCAAAGCGTTCTAAAAGAGCTTCTGTTTTCATTGATCAGAGAAGAAAGACCAAAGTGTTTTCATTGACACCAGTGAAGCAGAAAGTGATCGCCTATGACAAAAATAGTGCAAAAGTTTTATTAGAACTATTATTGAACAGAAATATCACTGATGATGCATTACAAGTATCAAATGCTGAACAGCACATTCCTTTCATTTTGAATTACAAATCCAAAACTTTAGCAGAGCAATTCACATTAATTGAGAAAGATGCTTTGCTTGAGATCGACTGGAAGGAATTAATTGAACTGAAATGGGATTCGGATAAGCTAGTATCAATTAACAGTTGGATTGAGTTACTGATTCAAAATAGAGAAATGCATGGCGTCGATTTATGTGTTTCTAGATTCAACCTCTCGGTGAACTGGATCATTTCTGAGATATTATTGACAAAGGATATAACCTTAAGAAAGCTAACTATCCAACGGTTTATCCATATTGCACAGAATTGCAAAACATTACAGAATTACTCCACCTTATTACAGATTCTGCTAGCTTTAGGATCTGACAAGATTATAAAGCTGGCAGATACTTGGAGAATTATCGAGCCTGGTGATTTATTGATTTATAAAAATTTGGAAGCTATTGCGTCTCCAGTGAGAAACTTTGCGGTTTTGAGAAACGAACTTAACAAAATCAAACCATCTCTGGGTTGTGTTCCTTTCTTAGGACTATATCTTTCAGATTTGGTCTTTAACAAGGAGAAGAAGGTTCATGTTGGTCAGAAAATCAACTTTGCCAAGTTTAAACATGATTCAAAGATAGTTAGAAGTTTGATTCAATATATCCAATGGTCAACTTTATACAGGTTAAAAGTGGAAGATGAGGTTTTGAGTAAGTGCTTATACATCAAAGCCCTCACAGAAGATGAAATGAACGATCGCTTGCAAAATATTCTTTCCAATCAGAAATGATGAAGCGACTCTCAAAGGACATATATTATTACTACATACTATTTGTTGTATTAAACAGTTATATTCTAACAAAATAAAGCGATCTGATATACAGCTTGATAAAAATTCTATAATGTAGAAAAACAGCACACTATTGAGTCAACAAGGTTAATCAACTATCTTTTGCCTGGTTGTAGAGTCATATTCGAACTTGTCTTCTTGAGAATGAAGGAACTCATTATCAAACTCATTGATGAGTTTAATATATGCGTTACCCAATTCAGGGTCTTCAGATAGAATCTTGATGTGTTCGTTTAGAAGTTGGGTTTCTTTTGAAGCTTTAGGATTGATCTTTCTTTGGAGTCTTGCTGTACCTCTTGATTCTTTGAACAGTTTCTCATCTAATTCATCAATTTTGGATTGGATAAAGCTTTCAAAAGAATCAATTTGCTCCGATTCGACACCAAGCTTCTGTAAATAATCATCTATCCCATTTTGAGATTCAGAAGATGAAGGGTATAGGATCAATATGTAATTGTACTCAGTGTCGTGAAGCGCAACGTATTGTGTTAATGAGGTTGTTTTGACTTTCAATGAGACCACTTCAGATTTGAAAAGGGCAGTGAAAGGAAAATGTTTTAATGTGGAGGAATCAGAGCCCGATGAGGTGAAAATAATTTTGCCAGTTCTTTGGGAACTACCAGAATCAATTTCTTCTTCAGGGTACTTATCTTGGATGATGATTCTTGAAATGTAGAGTTTGTTCTCGTCGAAGATTGGAAATAGTTTGACGTCATAGTCGTTCAGATTGAAGACTTGAAAAGCAAGAATTGGGAATGGCATGAGATTAAGTTTGATTGTGTATTTTTGGGGTGAAGGTGGGATAGAAGGTACCACTTGATCCAATAACTTCTCCCCATAAATGTGCCTAGCAATTAGACAGGGTAATTTATCAAATATATCAGTAATGCCATTTTTTTTGCAAAACTGGTCTTTGAGCTACTTAGATTCTAGTTTGCCTTCTGAATCTCCACAAGCTATTATACAGACAGTGTAACCAAGCAAACAACCTTGCTAATTACAAAATTACAATCGGCTGGTACATTATTCGCTAAGGGTAGAATAGGTTGGGGCCACACTTCAGACCGGGTAACAATAACGATGAGCTTGTGAGTGCCCAAACCAGAAAAAGATTTTTTTCGCTCCTCAAAGAAATTTTAAGAGGAACAGGAAGTGGAAAGCACTCGTAACAGGCTAATAAGATCTGTAAATAGCGACTGAACAATATCCTCATAATGTCTGACGAAGTATGTGCAACATGGTTATATCATTTAATTCAATTAATGACTCTGGTAACTAACAATCCAACTAGATCATCTGGCAAGTCATAAATCAACACTTCTGTGCTTTCAAACTGAAGACAACAAAAGAGCAAAATTTCTGTAGAAATGAGTTCAATGTCAGTGGTTTATGCTCGAGACAATCTTGCCCTCTAGCTAATGCAAAGTATGCCACAGTGAAGAACGTTGATGGGAAATTATATCTCTATATGAAGACAGCTGAAAGAGCGCATACTCCATCAAAACTTTGGGAAAGAATCAAATTATCCAAAAATTACACAAAGGCTTTAGAACAGATTGACAACCATCTGATATATTGGAATAAATTTTTAATTCACAAATGTAAACAGAGACTGACAAGATTGACCCAAGTTGCGATTACAGAACGTCGTTTGGCCTTGAGAGATGAAGAAAGACATTATGTTGGTGTTAAACACAAAGTTAAAAGAAGAGAAGAAAATAGAGAAAGAAAAGCCCTTGCTGCTGCTAAGATTGAGAAAGCCATTGAAAAAGAATTATTGGATAGATTGAAAAGTGGTGCTTATGGTGATAAACCATTGAATGTCGATGAAAAAATATGGAAGAAGGTTTTGGGCCACGTTGAAGACGAACAAGAGGATGAAATGGAGGAAGAAGAAGATTATGACAGTGAAATGGAAGAGGACGACAGTGATGTTGGTGAAGTTGAATACGTTGAAGATGATGGTGATGAAGAACTGGTCGATGTTGAGGACCTTGAAAGATGGTTAGACGGAAGCGACAGTGATTCATTTGATGAAGGGGATGACAAGTCTGAAGACAGTGATGACGACTCAAGTGATGAAGAAGCTGAAGAGAAGAAACGTAAGAAACAAGAAGCCAAGGATGAAAGAGCCAAAAAGAGACGTGCCAGAGTCGAGGTCGAGTACGAACAAGAGCCACATACAAATGCTTTATCTGCTGCTTCATGAAAAGTTTTGTCTTTACATAACAACTTGGGTTAATCTGTACATTAATAGGGAGTTGAATACAAT
This sequence comes from Wickerhamomyces jianshihensis, assembly GCA_030562945.1. Lineage (NCBI taxonomy): Eukaryota > Fungi > Ascomycota > Saccharomycetes > Phaffomycetales > Wickerhamomycetaceae > Wickerhamomyces > Wickerhamomyces jianshihensis. The sequence continues at coordinate 6,360 of JAKUAH010000265.1, forward strand.
GGAAACATTTCATTATTTATAACCATATATCAATGATGACATAATATCTTAGTAATCGCGTAACGTGTCCGCTACCAAAACCTCTCCCTCAAACAAAATATTAATTATTGCAGTGCCTATTTTCACCAAAACAAACGGAATCAGTAACAAACGTCCCATAAGCCATCGTTTATTGAGATATTTGGGCATACAATGGCGTTTGACAAGATCAGTGACCACTCAAATGGTCGCGATTTGGGACAAGGCCAAGGTCAAACCAACGATAATACGCTTTTTGATATAGATTTGCTCTCTGCTTCACCTTCTCAATTACCAGTACATTCTGTGCAGAATGGAGTCCCTGACCTGTTAGATATTGGGCCATCAGGTAATTTACAGTTTAATGATCTCAGAAATGGCCTAATACGCGAAGAAGTGATGAACTTGGAGGACCCATTTGACGATAAATACATTGAAAATGATGTTGAGAACTCAAATGATCACGTTCAACAATTACATGAGAACCCAAGTCAAGGCCTTTATTCAAATTTAAAGAAAAGACTTGGTTTTTCAAGTGCCTATCAAGATATGGGCATACCTTTGACAGACTATCCCACTAGTCATGATACTGAAGATCCATTTAGAGACCCTGAAACTTCAATAAGAAGAGACTCCAGAACTGCCGAACCAGAACGTGATATTACTGAAGCTGAAAGAAATAGATTCAACATTGGAAGAATATGGAATAGAATACGAGGTAAAGATCAAGGTCTCAATCTCAATAAAGGTCCAAGAATCATACACTTAAATGATAAGCTATCTAATAATGCATTTAAATATGGTGATAACCATATTTCAACTACTAAATATAACTTTGCAACATTCCTCCCTAAATTTTTATTCCAAGAATTCTCCAAGTATGCTAATTTATTCTTCCTGTTCACTTCTATAATCCAACAGGTTCCAAATGTTTCACCAACAAATAGATACACAACAATTGGTACATTATTGGTTGTTTTGCTAGTTTCTGCCTTGAAAGAAATCATGGAAGATTTGAAAAGAGCCAACTCTGATAAGGAACTTAATTATTCAAAAGTTGACGTACTTTCTCCCGACCATGGCGAATTCATTACAAAGAAATGGATTAACGTCTCTGTTGGTGATATTGTTAGTGTGAAATCCGAGGAAGCCATCCCTGCAGATTTAATTTTACTGACATCTTCTGAACCTGAAGGTCTTTGTTATATTGAAACTGCAAACTTGGATGGTGAAACTAACTTGAAAATTAAACAAGCTATCCCAGAAACATGTCATCTAGTTTCCCCAACCGATCTTATTGGAATGAGAGGTAAAATTCTATCTGAACAGCCAAACTCATCGCTTTATACTTATGAAGGAAACTTGAATTTATACACAAAAGAGCATCCACTATCACCAGATCAAATGTTACTGAGAGGTGCGACTTTAAGAAACACTGCTTGGATCTATGGTGTCGTAATCTTTACTGGTCATGAAACTAAGCTGATGCGTAATGCAACTGCTACGCCAATTAAAAGAACTGCTGTGGAAAGAATAATTAATTTACAAATCATTGCTTTGTTTGGTATGCTGATCGTTCTTTCATTAACATCTTCGTTTGGTAATGTAATCAAGATTTCAACTGATTCTGAGCATTTACAATACTTATTTATTGAAAACAGAAGTAGAGTTGGGTTGTTTTTCAAAGATTTATTGACTTATTGGATTCTTTTCTCCAACCTGGTTCCGATTTCATTATTCGTCACAGTTGAATGTATCAAATATTATCAGGCCTACATGATTGCTTCTGATTTAGATCTGTACCATGAAGAGACAGATACCCCAACTGTAGTTAGAACTTCAAGCTTGGTTGAAGAATTGGGGCAAATAGAATACATATTCACTGATAAAACTGGTACACTGACAAGAAATATTATGGAATTCAAATCTTTGTCTATCGCAGGACGTTGTTACATTGGCGAGATACCCGAAGATAAATCAGCTAAAATGGTTGATGGTGTTGAGGTTGGATTTCATACTTTCCAAAAGCTCCAGGAAAACTTGGCAACTGGTGATGAAGCCAATTTAATTGATGAGTTTTTAACATTGTTAGCCACTTGTCACACTGTCATCCCAGAGACCCAACCAGATGGCTCTATCAAGTACCAAGCTGCATCTCCAGATGAAGGTGCATTGGTTGAAGGTGGCGCATCATTGGGATATAAATTCACTACCCGTAAACCGAAGTCAGTAACTGTTGATATCAATGGTAGACAAAATGAGTACGAGTTGTTAAATGTTTGTGAGTTCAACTCAACAAGAAAGAGAATGTCTGCTATTTTGAAATACCCTGATGGCTCCATTAGACTATTTTGTAAAGGTGCTGACACTGTTATCATTGAACGATTGGCTGAAGATAATCCATATATAGCGTCGACCACTCGCCATTTGGAAGAATATGCTGTCGAAGGTTTGAGAACTTTATGTTTAGCAACCCGAACAATTCCAAAAGAAGAATATCAAGAATGGCTCAAGATTTATGAAGCAGCTGCTACTGATTTAGAAAATCGTTCTGACAAATTAGATGCTGCTGCAGAGTTAATCGAAAAAGATTTATTCTTGTTGGGTGCAACGGCCATTGAAGATAAATTACAAGATGGTGTTCCGGATACAATCCACACTTTACAAGATGCTGGTATCAAGATTTGGGTTCTTACTGGTGACAGACAAGAAACAGCCATCAATATTGGTATGAGTTGTAAGTTGTTAAGTGAAGACATGAATTTGTTGATAGTCAATGAAGATTCACCAGAGGAGACACGAGAGAATTTAAAATCGAAACTGGAAGCCATAAACCAATATCAAATTTCTCAAAATGAAATGGATACACTTGCATTAATCATTGACGGTAAATCTTTAGGTTATGCTTTGGATTTCTGCGAAGATTTGTTACTGGAACTTGGTTGTCTTTGTAAAGCTGTAATTTGTTGCAGAGTTTCTCCACTACAGAAGGCGTTAGTTGTGAAATTAGTCAAGAGAAAGAAGAAGGCACTATTATTGGCAATTGGTGATGGTGCTAATGATGTTAGTATGATCCAAGCCGCTCATGTTGGGGTTGGTATCAGTGGTATGGAAGGTATGCAGGCTGCCAGAAGTGCTGATTTTGCTATTGGACAGTTTAAGTTCTTAAAGAAATTGCTGATTGTTCATGGATCTTGGAGTTATCAAAGAATATCACAAGCTATTTTATATTCGTTTTACAAGAACATTGCGCTTTACATGACCCAATTTTGGTATGTTTTCTCCAACTGTTACTCAGGTCAGTCAATTATTGAATCTTGGACTTTGACTTTCTACAATGTCTTATTTACTGTGTTACCTCCTTTTGTGATTGGTGTGTTTGATCAATTTGTTTCAGCCAGATTTTTAGATCAATATCCTCAACTGTATCAACTGGGTCAAAAGGGTGTTTTCTTCAATGTTACAATTTTTTGGACTTGGGTCATTAATGGGTTCTTCCATTCAGCTGTTATTTTCATTGGTAGTACTTTATTCTATAAATATGGGTTTTCATTATCTCATGGTGGCGTTGCAGGTCACTGGGTTTGGGGTACAGCAATCTATTCAACTTCTGTTTTGACTGTATTGGGGAAAGCTGCTCTTATAACTAATAGTTGGACCAAATTCACACTTGTTGCTATTCCTGGATCATTTTTGTTGTGGTTAGTGTTCTTCCCAGTTTATTCTACTGTTGCTCCACTAGTCAATGTCTCTGTTGAATATAGAGGAGTTTTAGCCCATACTTACCCATCTGCTACTTTTTGGGCAATGATTTTTGTCTTGCCAGTGATTTGTTTGATTAGAGACTTTGCTTGGAAGTACTATAAGAGAATGTACTATCCAGAAAGTTATCATTATGTTCAAGAAATCCAGAAGTATAATCTTGCTAACTACAAACCAAGAATCGAACAATTCCAAAAAGCCATCAGAAAAGTTAGACAAGTCTCCAGAATGAGAAAGCAGAGAGGATTTGCCTTCTCACAAGTTGAAGAAGGACAAGAGAAGTTGATCAGAATGTATGATACTACAAAATCTAGAGGGCAGTATGGTGAGATGAGAGAAGCTGATCAAGAATAAATGACAATTTAAAACAATTATATAGCATTATGTCTTCAAAAGAAATTATTGAAATTAAAAATTTACATTTTTAATGTCAATGTTTTGATGGATAAATGGTCTTGAACCACCACCACCTAAGTAGTCTCCAACGATTTGACCATGGCCTCTTATTTGGTATTGATAAATGACTAGACCTTCTAATCCAACAGGACCTCTAGCATGGATTTTGTTAGTTGAGATTCCAACTTCAGTACCAAAACCATATCTGAAACCATCTGCAAATCTAGTGGAAGCATTCCAATAGACACCAGAAGAGTCAATAGCTTTAAGGAATTTTTCAGCAGTTTCTTTGTTTTCGGTTATGATTGATTCGGTATGTTTGGATGAATGAGCATTAATATGTTTTATGGCTTCTTCAGTAGAGTCGATAAATGAAACAGCAATGTCTAAAGATAAAAACTCTTTATCAAAGTCACCTTCAGCAAAGTCCACTATTTTTTTAGAGCCCTTTGGTAAATATTCTTGAACTTCTTTGGTAGCATGTAGAGTAACCCCACCATCTAATAACTTTTGAACAATTTCACCCGTTTTATCCTTTAGATCTTTATGAATGAGTAGAGTTTCAGCAGCATTACAACCTGCTGGATAGTTAGTCTTGGCATCATGAGTAATCTTTGAAGCCATTTCTAAATCAGCATCTTTATCGACATATACGGAGCAAATACCATCAGCATGACCCAATACTGGAATCTTAGTACTTCCCTTGATATTACGGACTAGCTCATTTGAACCTCTTGGGATGACAAGATCAATGTATTGATCTTGCTCCAAAAGGTCAGCGACATCTTGTCTGGATGCAATTAACTGTATAGCATTTTTTGGAACGGCAGTAGAAGCAAGAGCAGTATTAACAACATCAGCCATGGCAGTGAATGTGTGTAAGGATTCCTTACCACCTTTTAGAATAGCTGTATTCCCTGATTTGATAGCTAGTGATGTGATATTGGCAATGACTTCTGGTCTTGATTCAAAGATGATTAGTAGTGCACCGATTGGAGAGGTAACTCTATACAAATCTAAACCTTCATCTAGTTTAGTAGCTAATGTGACTTTACCAACCGGATCCTCAAGAGCAGCAACGTCCAAAATTCCTTGAAGCATAACATCATATTTGTCACCTTTGGAAAGATCCAAACGTTTAACTAGAGACGAAGCAAGATTCCGAGATTCAGCTTCTTGAAGATCTTTAATATTGGCCTCCAATATAGAATTTTTAGCTTCTTTTAAACCATCGTGAACAACTTTCAAAGCCAAGTTTCTTTCATCATTTGATAAAGTTTTCAATACAGTGAACGCTTCACGAGCCTGTTTAGCGATTTGTTCAGCCATTTTGTGAGTTGATAAGTAAAGAACCGACTCTCATCGTTTAAAGGTGACTAATCTTCAAAAAAATCCACACAGATCAACAGTTCGCGGCGGAATTTATCTACGGGCGGTTAATAGATGTTTCAAGCAAATGGCATTGACTGATAGATTGGTTAGGAGGGATGATTAGAACTCCTCTTCGTTTTCTTGGAAGAAAAGGATGAAAATAATTATGGTGGAGTATATTATCAGACCCCCAGCCAGACTCATAATGGTGGCAGAGAGCTCAATGAGTCTCGAATGGTATAGCACCAGAGGGAGTGCCACACCACTAACAACTAGGGTACCAGTGATAAACTTTGCAAAGTCATTAGAAGATTCAGAACTATCACTCATGAAGTTATCGTACTCTGATCTCGAGAAGAGCGAGTTAGGCAGTGGTGCCAGTAAGAATATAGCCACAACGTATAGGGGATACCAATTATTCCATAGAGCGCAGCTGAGAATAATCAGTAGAAAACCAGCAGCGAGGAACCCGGAGAGGAAGACGATCTTTGTAAGAGGAGTTGCGTTAGCCATTGTTAATTGAGCCAGATTAATCAATTGGTGGCTTTCTGTTGGGCTTTGATTGTTTTGTTTGTGTGTGTTTTGATAGGTTTTTTTTATAAGGAAATGGAAATTTCATAGTTCTATAATGTCGAGAACAAGAACAAGTAAACAGTGCTTTATGAGAATTAATAGCTTAGAGAATAGCTAATTAGTACAAGTACAGTTGTTTGTTGGTCATATTTACTAGAATTGATTTTTAGATTTGTGAACGTGTTTGGAATTAGGCCACCAATAAACTACATTCTATCATTTTCTAATGTATGTTATGTTATTCTTTACTTTCTCTGTCTTTGGTTTCTTCAATTTTACTAGCAGTTTCCTTCTGACTAGATGAAGGTCTTAATCTTGATTGTGAATCTTCTTGTGGAAGCCTGTTTAGTGAACTTTGTTGAAAGTTAAATTCACGGTACTCCATATTATTATTACTAGTATACATAGCATACATAAAAAGCAAGTCATTCATGTACATTGAACAGGGCTTTCAACTTATGAATCTCTTCATCAAATATATCTTTGTAATCGCTTATGAATAAATGTGAAAAGTCTATTATATCCCCCTTCCCCTTCTGATCGATCATGAAATTCCGAATTGCAACATCATTATGAACCATCCCGTGTCGATGAAGAGCCTTTAGTTGTTTTTCTGCTTTCTGTTCAAACTTCAGTCTCGTTTGTCTGTCGATTTTCTTAATGAGCTCTTTCAATGTAATTTCCTCATTTGGTTTTATCAAAGTCATTAGTAAAAACGACCCAATCTACAAGTCAAATACATTGGGTCCAAACTTGAAACCAAAAAGACCATATCCCAGTAATTTTGGAATTTTAAGATCCTTGGATTTCGACAATTTTTTAAAAACTTCAAGCTCATTCTTGTAAAGCTTCTTGATTGACATGATATAGTCTTTTGGTGAACAAAAATACGTTTCAAACCTATCCAAGTTTTCAGATATAGCGTGGATCTACAATTCATTGTATACCTTCATGACCATCTCATCAGGCAAATAATCCTCATACTTTCGTAATTCTCGACCATAAGATTCCAAAAGATCCTTTTTTGTAACGATAAAAACTTCACAGACGTGTGAGCTCTGGATTCTCTGAACCACAGAAAAAATGGTTCATTGATCTTAACATTTGACGACCTTTCAGTAAGAATACCGTTAGAGAAGTCAATTGGAAATACTGATGAATCAAGATTACGGGTCTGGTTCTCTTCCTGGCCACTTGTGATCTTGGAACTTGTGGTCTCGTCCTTGGTCTAGTTTTAGATTGCGCATGATCTTTCTTACCACTCTATTCAGCATCTTTGGGACCACGACCATCATTATCATTATGAACATCACCATCACCATCATCATCACGTTTTCTAGAGGACTTTGTCCTAATGTTCGTACTTTCCCTTTTTTGACTACCCTTGTAGATTCTTTTATCAATGCTTTTGATTTGTTGAAGTCACAATTTGTTTCTTTCATGGTTACCAGCAATTGTCGTTATTATTGAAAGCAACGCATTTTGTAGTGGCGTGTAGCTTTCCACGTTCTTATCTGCGATATTGAATAGCGAATATCTGAAGCCAAAACTAGTGAATTGGTGCTTGAAATCTTTTGTGTTTAGTTTTTATCTTCTAAGTCTTATCCATGATTGTAACTAAAAGTAGAGTGGTTGATATTTCTTCTGAGATCCCATCTTTTTATAAGCTCACGTCAACGATAAAGTCAACTTTAGATAACAAAGGGAAATTCATGTTCTACAGCATTCCTTGTATTTCGCCAGTCAACGTATCTGACTTTTGCTGCTTGACTTTTAGAACATCACCACCGATCCTCATTTGGTATGTCTTAGTAAAATCTTCATTGAAGATCACTATGAATATAAAGTCATTGTAAATATCTTTTTCGGAACTGTAGTGACTAAATCTCAATTTCATGATTTTATCCAAATCTCTAGTTAACCCCATCAATTGGATTGGGTCTAAATAAACCTCTAGATTATAGAGCTTTGAGTTCATTAATGAAAGTTTTAGAGTCTCCTGCATGTTGACTGGATGATAAGGATCATTTGAAGTAAAGTTTTGGAAACCAGGCAAAATAAGCTTGGAACCCTCCATCACTTCAGAGATCGTACCCTTTGAAATATAGAAAGTTGATGTTAGAGGATTATTAGCCGCACTCTGAGCATTTGAATTATATGGTCTTTGTCCCAGATAGTTCAAAGCAAAACAAGGCAATTGTTTGGAAAACTCTTCCTCTGAAGTGTTAGTAATTCAATATCTTTCAACATCTATCGAACGAAATCCTCCCGGCATTTGCTCTGGTAGACATTGTAATCGTTTATTCACGACAAGCTGATCGCCATCGTGGGAATGCCTCAAGGATTGCAAAATCTCTTCCCTTATTTCAGAAAAGTCCATTTGCCACAATGTTTAAAGCATGAATAAGGAGGGAAGTCTTGTGATCAAACACTGTTGCACTCTTACACTTTTGACACTTTCGCCCTTTGGTGTCAGAATTATACGCGAATTTAATAAAGAGCCCGATTTTTCTTTCTACAAACATAAGGGTGATCTCAAAATTAACAAATCTTTTACCTATATACAAATACTCGCTCTATCAAACCATATCTATGGAGAGAAACCCATAAGAAATCAAACTTCCAAAATTAACTATGTACAAAAAATAAATCATGAGCATCATAATTGGAGCATCAACATCTAAGGGTCCCATTCCATGAAAATAGTCTAATGATGATAAAAACAAAGAGCTTCATTCATGAGTAACATTAAAAAACAACTAGCAAAACCAGTTTCAAGAACTTCTGACAATAAGTTTAATCAAACTTATTTCTTTTCATCTTCTGGTTTGGATTCGTTAGAAGAGTTTTTGTACAAATCTTCAAACAATTTCAAAGAAGAAGTTCTTAATTCATCAGTCTTGGTTTTCAAAGCAGTGGCGTCAACATCTTCACCAGCTTGAGCTCTAGCAACTAATTCTCTCAATTCAGTGATTTGTTTTTCAACTTCAGCAGCTTTGGTCTTGTCAATCTTTTCAGCAAATTCTTTCAAGGATTTTTCAGTGTCATTGACGGTTTGGTCAGCTTTGTTGGCATTTTCAACAGCTTCTCTTCTAGCTTTATCTTCCTCAGCGTATTTTTCAGCATCGTTAACCATCTTTTCGATTTCAGCATCAGATAAACCAGAAGAACCAGCAACGGTGATAGAAGCATCTTTGTTGGAAGCTTTATCTCTAGCAGAAACGTTAATGATACCATCAGCATCAATATCGAAACTGACTTCAATTTGTGGAACACCTTTTGGAGCTGGTGGAATACCAGATAAAGTGAAGTTACCAATCAATTTGTTGTCACGAACTAATTCACGTTCACCTTGGAAAACTCTGATTTCAACAGATGTTTGACCTTCAGCAGCAGTGGAGAAGATTTGGGATTTTTTGGATGGGATAGTAGTGTTTCTTGGAATCAATCTAGTGAAGACACCACCTAAGGTTTCAATACCTAAGGATAATGGAGTAACATCTAATAATAAGACATCGGTAACTTCACCGGCTAAAACAGCACCTTGAATAGCAGCACCAATGGCAACGGCTTCGTCTGGGTTAACGGCTTTAGATGGTTCTTTACCGAATAAAGATTTAACAGTTTCAACAACTTTTGGCATACGGGTCATACCACCAACTAAGATAACTTCACCAACATCAGAAGTAGATAGAGAAGCATCTTTCAAAGCTTTTTTAACTGGATCAACAGTTTTTTTGATTAATTCATCAACTAAACCTTCGAATTGAGATCTAGAGATTTTCAAGTTGACGTGTTTTGGACCAGAAGCATCAGCAGTAATGAAAGGTAAGTTAATTTCAGTAGAGACAGTTGAAGACAATTCAATTTTAGCTTTTTCAGAAGCTTCTCTAATTCTTTGAATAGCCATACGGTCATTTTGTAAATCAATACCGTTTTCTTTCTTGAACTGTTCAACAATGTGACGAACTAAAACAATATCGAAATCTTCACCACCTAAGTGAGTATCACCATTGGTAGATTTAACTTCAAAGACACCATTGTCAATATCTAAGATGGAGATATCGAAAGTACCACCACCTAAATCGAAGACAGCAACAACTTTAGCATCGGTTTTTTCTAAACCATAAGCTAAAGCAGCAGCAGTTGGTTCGTTAACAACACGTAAAACGTTCAAACCAACAATTTGACCAGCATCTTTGGTAGCTTGTCTTTGAGAATCGTTGAAGTAAGCTGGAACGGTAACAACGGCGTTTTTGATGGATTTACCCAAGTAGGCTTCAGCAGTTTCTTTCATTTTGTTCAAAACGAAACCACCAATTTGAGCTGGAGAGTAAGTTTCACCTCTAGCTTCTAACCAAGCATCACCGTTGTTATGTTTAACGATTTTGTATGGAACTTGTTGAATATCTCTTTGGACTTCAGCATCTTCGAAACGACGACCAATCAAACGTTTGGTGGCGAAAAGAGTGTTTTCTGGGTTGACAACAGCTTGACGTTTAGCTGGGATACCAACTAGACGTTCACCTTCTTTGGTGAAAGCAACAACAGATGGAGTGGTTCTGGCACCTTCAGCATTTTCAATAATTTTTGGTACTTTACCTTCCATGACAGCGACAGCAGAGTTTGTAGTACCCAAATCGATACCAATGACTTGTCCTTGGACTTTACCATTTGAGTTGAAACGGGCCAAAGTTGGCAAACGAGTTGAACGCAAAGAGTTACGCAAGTTGTTTGAAAGCATTTTGATAGTTTTCTTTGTTGTTTCTGGGGGAGAAGTTGGGAAACTTTGCTTGTTTAAAAACACTTTTTCGCCAGTGGACGTGGAAGCGTTTGGAACATTTTTTTTTCTTCGATTACCCGGCTCACAGAAGCCGAAAAAACACCGGAAGAAAAAATTTCACGTGAAGGTCATGTGACATTGTCATGTGATGGGGCTGGATCCTCATTGGGAAGTTGCCTATTTGGGATAGTATTACGCCAACATATCACAGCTTTTTAGGAATATCAATGGGGTTCGACTTCAGTGAGTTTTGCTACAAATGGCCCTTAACATCCCACAGATTGATCTGTCGCTGCTGAAGGAAGACAGAGATCATGTACTTGAGGACTTGCGAGATGCTGCTACTGAATATGGCTTCTTTCAGCTGATCAACTACGACCAATACCTGGACCAAGATGTGCTCAATGTTCTGTCGCAGGAGCTCAAAGGTTTCTTTAAATTACCACAAGCTCAAAAGAATGAGCTTCACATGATCAAATCAAAAAACTTTCTCGGCTTCAATTCAGACACAGTCAAACAGTACTTTGAGTTTGCTTCAAATGACCACTTAAACTCAGACTTATCTGGTGAGAACCAATACCTCGCAGATTCCATTGCTCCATATCATCGGTTGTCCATTGAAAACTACCTATACTATATGGATAAATTGTCTTCCATAATAACTAAAAGTCTGTTTGAAGCATTGGGTATAGACAATTCTGACCAAAACTATTATTTTGCTAAAGAGAAACAACAATTCGCAAAGGCCAAGGCGACCCATTATCTACCACGAAAGAATTATGATCGGGAAGCATTTATCGATAGAAATGATGATTATCAAACTAAATTTGGTCTAGTAACACTCATATCTCATGGACCATCAAACTCAAATTCTTTACAAGTTCAAGATGTATTTGGTTCCTGGATTGAGATATCTTCAAAGACAAATACCATCGTTGTAATTTTAGGAAAAACTTTCGAATATCTAACAAATAGTGTCTGTGTTTCTTCAAGATATCAAGTAACTACACCAACAAACAAACTGTCTGAGCTGGTGACTTATACATTATTCCCAAATCTAGATATAAAACCAAAAATGGTTAGTCTGGATCAAAGGTTAATTGAAAACAGAGAAGCAAGAGACAGGCTAAGAAAAGTTTCCACACAGAAGAACTTTGACTGGAATGATGATGAAACTATAGGAAACGCTCTTCTTAAATTTATAATACAGACAGAACGAAAAGTCTCTGAAACTTGGTACCCGGATTTGTTGGAGAAAATAGATACCCAAAAACATTTAAAGGAATTACATGGAGAGAAGAAGCTTCGTAAACTTAGGCAGCCTTGAAAAACAAGTACAAAAACTGATAAAGATCTTCAATGCGCTTGAAAATGTTTTGACCTTAAATGTCTTGAATCGAACAGCTGATGTGAAATTACACTCATTGATACCACAAGTCAAAGCATTAACAAGGTTTAAAGTTGAAATGAAAGACCTTCTTCAGATAGCATTTATTTGGCCAACTTTCGTTACTCTACGGATAGATGAATCCAATGATTTTATTATTGATGTTTTGGAGACGAAGAACAATTTGGGACTCAAAAACTTCATCAAAAGGGTGGAATCATTCGAAGAACTAATCAGGCGATGGTATTCTGAGCACAAAGATGATCATTTCGAAATCCCTGTCCTGAAAGCTTTACAAACCGAATCTAAAACAAATGGATCCTCACCAAGAAAAAAGCTAAGAAAGGAAGTTGTTATTGAGAAAACAATCATTAAAGACAACACTTTACAGATGAAGGGGCTCTCCATGCTAGAAAGAATTCGGTTAAAGGAACAGCAAAGGCTTAAAAGTTACATTTCGCCTGATGAGAAATATGCGAATCACTTAGAGAGTAAAACAGGGCAGGTGTTAGACGTTATATCTTCACTCAGACCAGACAAAACACACTCCATTGAGAGTTTAACTGAACGGTTGTTCTCTAGTTTGACTCAATCATCAAGCCCTCTGTCTAAGGAAGAAGCTAATGACCTAATCCTCTATTTACCAAAAAGGCTCCCAGACGTTTTCAAGTTAATCCAAGGAAAAAATGCTTCAATTCTGAAGTGGAGTGATTTTGACATCAATGAATTGAAGAAACTTATCAATTGAGGAATATCTACAAAGTTAAAGTATCTACAAGGTATATATATATATATATATCATAAAGTTGTATTGGAGTAAAACGGTAAATCTAAACTAAGTCCCTAAAAATTCTAATATAAAAGTGACAAAATGTCTAAATCCAAAATCTTATAATCACTCAGCAATAGTTGAAATATATTTGGAGAATCTATTTGTATCAAATCTAGTCACGCTCAGCAATATCAGCAGCTTTGGAGTCCATGAAGAAAAACTTCAACACCAATTCAATGGCCCAAGCTACAACAAGATCAAGAATTAAAGTGATGGTCAACTTAGTCTTGAAGACAGTAGTCATTGGAACCAATTTCAGAGCAGTGTTCAATTCTGGGAAATATTCTGTAGAACCAGCTAATGCTAAACCAGCAACACCTAATAAACCGTAGTACATACCTTTATTCTCTGAAAGACTTTCTTTAAATGGTCTACCTTGGTAATTAACAGCAAAAGTTGAAACTTGTTGAGCTAATTGTAACAAATAGATACCGGTATTCAATAATGATGGTGAAAATTCTTTTTCTAAATCTGGTTTTGGTTCTCTTGGTTCCAATTTGTAGATTTCGGAGGTAACGTAAACCAAAGTTGCAATATGAACCGCAAATTGGCCCAAGATGGATCCCATGATGTAAATATTGAAGATACCTGGTTGAGGTCTTGCTTTAGACAATTTTTGAATTGGTTTACCTTTAGAAATACTCAAGAAACAAACAGAAATCAAAATACCAGATGCAGTAGCTTGAGCATCACCAAATTTGACACCAGCAAGATAAATAACAGATAAAGAGTAGGCACTAATCAAACAGTTCAAAGCCAAAATCTTGTACATCTGGATAGTAGAGACAAGAGCACAACGACCTTGACGAATAATATTGGTCACAGTGGAGACATTAGCTAATTTAGAGGTGAATGGAGCAGCAACGGAAGCATCACCCAATTTCAAAGTTGGGGCTTCAGATTCTTCTTCTAATTGATGTAGAGCACCAGTTAAAGCGTTTGCAATATCACCAGAGCCGTTGGTTTGAATACCATTGGCATCAACGATAGGAAGATCATTTGCAGCAACTGATTCAACTGCTTTTCTAATTTCATCAGTGATTTCAATGTTATGCTCTTCAAGAGCTTTCAAGTAGTGAGGATTATTTGGACCAGGTGGATATAAATGAGCAATCACCTTTGGAACTGGAGGGTTAGGCTTATTCCATCTAGCTAAAAGATCACATTGCTTTTCGTAAACTTTTTGATTGGCTTCGATTTTTCTAGATTCAGCAATTTTCTTCATACCTTCTTCAGTACCATTCAATAAAGCAACACCAATATGGGCCTGCTTCAAAGCACCAACATCATTGGTACCATCACCACACATTAAAGTTTGATAACCTAAATGTTTTAAAGTGTTCAAGATGAACTCCTTTTGACTTGGTGAGACACGGGCATAAACCCAAGTATGCTTAATCAACGAGTGTAATTGTGGATGATCAATCAATTTACTCAAAGCATAGCCAGTAATAGCAATATCATTACTTTTGAATAATGATTCATCAATAGATTCGGAACTTTTAAATGGAATAATTTTGGTTTCTTCAACGTTTCTCCAGATTAACTCATGGTCACCATGGTGCTCTTCTGGAGCATCTAAGATCAAAGTTTCACGTTCAACAATTTTAACTTCTTTAGCAACATGGACAGCAGTCAAAGGATTATCACCAGTGATCATAACACAACGATGTGAAGATTGATTCAACATTTCGATAGTTTCAATGGCATCTTCTTTCAATGGACAGTGGAAAATAATAAAACCAGCAAAGATCAAATCCTTTTCGACAGTTTCACGTTCAATCTTGTTGACTCTAGCATGCGAAATGTTATCTTCCAAGTATTTGTAGGCAAGACCTAAGACACGAGAACCAGAACGAGTGAATGATTTATAAATATCTTCATAATTTTCAGGAACGTTAGTTAATCTGTGACGAATAGTTTCAGGAGCACCTTTGACAGAAACCAAAGTTTTGGAACCAATAGAAGAAATAGAAGCAGATCTTTTCAAAGCAGAAGAGAATTGGAAACGACGCAAAATTTTGATTTTTTGAATCTTTTTGCCATCTCCTTTGAACACAATGTCCTTTTCACCAACATTCCAACCAATAGCTTCAAGAGTAGCCTTCTCCATTGGGTCACCAACAATTTCACCATCATCAAGTTTAACCAAAGCATGAGCTGAAGCTAGAACTTGACTAGTCACTTCTGGAGCTTCTTCAGCTTTTGACAAATGACGAACTGAATCACCTAATCCAGCCAAACCTTCAAAGACCAAGTCTTCGCCAGTTAGAGTACCAGTTTTATCAAAGCAGCAAACATCTATTCTACCAGCCAATGGGATACGGAATGGTTCAGTACAGTAAATGTAGAATTTACCTAAAGCAGATAAAGAGCTGTTAACAGCTAATGTCAATTCCATAGGTAATTCAGGTGGAACAACAGATGTGATAATCAAAATACAATCTAAGACCAATTTATGTTGAATACGACCCATTCTAGTACCTTCGACCCAGACATACCAGGAGGCAATGATAGCAAAAATCAATAAGAACAAGATAAAGAACAAAGATTCCAAATTACCAACGGAAACTCTTTCAGCAGAAAAAATCATAACACGAACCAATGAACCTTGTGAAGTTTCAAAACCAGTTTTAGTAACAACAGCAAGGGCACCACCATCTGGCGCCAAGTCAATAATTGGTTCAGTTGGAGGAGAAACTTGCAAAGCTTTAGTACCACCGTGTAAGATAGAGTTCTTATCTAAGCCATCTAAGTCAATAGTAGCATCTTGAGGACGAAGTTTGATAGATTCTTTTAATAATGGAGTAGACTCACCAGAGAGCATTGCTTCATTTACAATAGCAGAACCATCAGTCAGGATCAAATCACACGGGATAGCAGAATCTTCACCAGTACGAGTAATTGAGACCAAATCACCCGGTAGTAAGTCCGTTGTTTCAATTTGTTTCCACTTTCCATTTCTGTGAGTCCAGATATTGAAAGGTTTGACACCCATTGTTCTGAATTCACCCATAGTGGAACGACGTTGGAAAACGTTAGTGAATTCAAAAGAAACCAGCATAAAAAGAGTGAAGAGAGAGTAATACCAGAATTCATCCAATAACCAAAGACACACACAGAAAACTTGGAAAACAAAGAATGGTGCTGTGGCATGTTCTTTGAATAATTCCCAGTATGAAGGAATAGGAATATCAAAATGATTCTTACCATACAAACGTTGAGCCTTTAAGATATCACCAGTGATACCTTTAGTGGATTGATAGATGGATAGAGTTGGAGATTGGTCAATATCAAATGGAGGAGGAGTAAATAATCCAGTTTTTTCTTCATATATGAAACGTCTTTTCTGGAAGATGAATGATATTTGTAACTCATCAGTGTATTTCTCGTATAAGATTGGAGTAATTGTACCAGCACCGTTGTTCGGATTAGTTTGAATCAAGATATGTGTGGCTTCACTCAACTTTTCGGTTTTAGTGTAGTTGAATAAGGCATCAATATCCAGATTCCAACTTGGCATCAGGATTAAGAGCACCTGCAAAGTGATAATCGCACCTAAGTAAAGAAAGGTCCATTCTGAACCTTTGATGTACCTATCATATTGAGTGAAGTAGATCTGGAAAAAGAACGGATACAAAGCGACGAACGGCCAAACATAAGGTCTCTGAGTGAAGAGACGTGGTTTCAGCAGCTGCGTCGTCTTGACTGCACTGTTTTGCACCAGTTCAGTTGTCATTTTGCAAGCGGTTAGCCAGTTTTCAATGATTTCTTCGAAGGCGAATTTTTTTTTGGTTTTGTTGTGTTGTTCAATAACCAGCAAAAGAGAACTTACGTAATCTACATAGCCTTGAGAAAAAGATCAGGATGAGAAGCGATTCGTGGGTGAAATGTCTGTGTAAAATTGTAATTAGTGGGTATCTTGGTCATCTGCACTGTCTACTAAATGCAATCTTTGCATCTTTTTCCATTTTTCCTTGTCATACTCTCCAATGACTTCGGAAGGAAACTGGGTCTTCTGTGAGTTTTCTGACCAGTTGGACTCAGGTGTAGTATTGTTCTGGGATTTCAGAAGTTGTTCGAAAGTCCTGTTCTTTGTCGGAGTGACTATGCTATGTATTGTTGATGACCTCCTTGTCGGACTTCCGCTCTGTAGCTCCTGAACATAAGTCATGTTCGGGACATTGCTTGATTCAGTCTCTTTGTATACTATGTTGGATAAAGAAAGGTTCTTGAGCTTGACCTTTTTAGGGGAAGACGCTCTTGATGCTTTCTTCGGAGAAGTTGGTACTGATGTGCTGAGATAGTTCTTAAGGGATATTGATGTGATTGAACTTTTTTGACGATTGTGTTTGAAAATCGATCTATGTGGTGAGTGTCCTCTAATTCTAGCAGACTTTTCGGAAGCTGTATCTTCTAAGTGGATATTTGTCTGTGATAGGTTGACTGCTGATTCAAGGATTTCATTGTCACATAAGCCATCAGTAGCATTGGTTACATACTTCATAGCCTCCTCTGCACTATCATTTACTCCGACAGGGATATCGTCAATAGAGCACATATGTTCTTCAGCTTCAGATATATCACTGTTTGATCTTTTGAGAGCAAAATCGGTCCCTGGTGGTTGAGCATAGGGCTTAGATGGAGATGGGCCTGTACGCTGAACGACTGCTGGAGGAGCCAGACGTGTGACCTTTTGGTTATTAAGATTATGAGTTTCCCAATCGCTTAGTGAAATAGTTCTGAGACCAGCTGTTGTTGTTGAAGGGTGTGTGATAGCGTGTGGAAATATCTCTTGAGTAGTAGATGCTCTAGGAATTAATTCCATTACATAATCATCCAGTTGCTTTTGAAGTAACAGATCAGAATTGTATTGTTTCATCTCTTGGTAATCTATTGAAGGTATTGAATGAGAATGTTTATCAGCTGGTTTCAGATGCGGTGGTAATAGAGCATTGGGTATTCTCTTTATATAATCCATTTCATTATTTAGATTGTTACTTAGTGTTGCAGATCTGACTCTAGAAGAATGCGGAACCATGAAACTTTCAGTGCTTAACTTTTTAGCTAATGATGATTGACTGTCTTGTATCACATTTATGGAAGTTGTTGAAGTTGAAATGTAAGATGCTTGATGAATAACTGGTAGTCTCTTTGGGAGCTGTTTATATGGATGGGGATGGCGTTGCGACTGTGCATTATTGAAATTATTTTCTGAGCTGCTAAATGTATAACGTGATCCTATTACCTGGCCGTGTTGAAAAGGTTCTATCTGTGCTTTGGAGTGATCTACTAAAGTCGCAGCAGACGCTTTCAGTGAAAGAAATTTTCTGATACCATGTTTTTCTAGGCTTTGCTCACCATCATTTTCATCGTTTGTAGAAGAGCTTTCTGGATAGGATGTTTCTTCATCTTCTTTTTTGTGCTCATTAGATTGCCATGTTGATAATTCGTGAATATGTTGCCCAAATGTTACTCCAATAGTCAATAATGTTGCCAGGACCAGCCCAACAAATAATCTCACTTGCTTATCGTTGGATAAATATTGCAGATTCTCAGAGTTGAAACTTGCTTGGCGTAAGAAGAAGACTAAGCTAAAGAATGAACCGAGTCCAACTAACAAGAGCAATATTATCTGTGTTACCAGTAATCTGTATGAATTTGTGAAGGAGAGTGGAATTGAAAAGATGGAGACAAACTCAAAAGCTGCCAGAACAATCAAAAGGGTTGATGTCTCCGGAACTGTTTGGCGGGTTTTAACATACGCATGAACACCAATAGCTCCAGTGGTGATGGAGAGCATTGCTATCAAAATGGTTGTGATGAACAAAAATCGACTTCCACGTCGCTGTACTTTCATATCGATTCAAAGGTATTAGTGAGTGAGATTGTTGGAAATCTAATTTATGCTCTGTGAATACGAAGCTAATTGGTTTCTTTATGTATGATCTAGATGAGACAATAAAATAACAAAACAACTCTCGGTGCTTGTGAGGTTCAGGTAAAAAGAATTGAGTTGAAATGGATGAAGTACCAGTTTCAGAGAAACTGAGTGAAAAACAGATAGAAAAACAAAAACAATGACAGGTGAAAACAAACAAAACTGATGTGTTTCTTTGAGCGTGTTTATGAACTTTGTTGATTTTTTTTGAGTGGAATTTGAGATTGTATTTTCTTTGTTTACCTTTTCCCTTTTTGGGAATATTGGAATTGAAGAGGGTCGTAATATTAAATCAGCGATTTTGGTCTTTGTACCAGCTACGATTGCATAAGGGGTTGATGACGGGACCTATAACAAATGAATAGTCTCTCGTATACTAAGTAGAATCTTTCTTTTTATTAGTTACTCCCCAATTATTATCTGTACTTTCTCTAAGAAGAGTCCATGAAGCTGCTGCCTATCTTTTGAGAGACTGGTTAGTGACACTTGTTAATTGGCAGAAAAAGAAACAAAGTAGAAAGTACTTTATGAGAGAAACACACAAACTCAAATACATTGCCATCAGTTAACATCAAATGAAGCACTTGGTAGAGATTTGATTAGGTAAAAGCAACACTTTTAGAATGTCAAAAGATCTACCCCAAACTAGAAGTCTCAGGTCCGTCTTTAGTAAGCTAAAACTTTCCCACTCATCATCATCATCAGTATCAAGCATTAAATCACCGAGATCATCGAGTTCATTATTATCATCCAGGGTGAACTCAGAGACCTCTTTATCTTCCTTGTCATTTAAATCAAAGAATCTCAATCCTGGCAAAAAAGTAGCTCAACTTGGATCTGGTATCAGTGGTGTTGTTGATCTATACTACAAGAAGCATACCGAAGAATATTTCGCTGTTAAATCCTTCAGACCACGAGAATCCTATGAATCAAGGGCCGAATATAAAGAGATGTGTGTTCTTGAGTATAATATAGTTAAATCTTTGAGTGAAGAACATCAAAATATAATGAAAGTTTATGCGTTCGTTCCTGGTTTATCTTCTCACCAAATCATCATGGAATACCAACCTTACCCCATGATCAAGGTGCTTCAAACTGCTTCTCCTGAAATAGAAGAGATCATGTGTTTCTTTAGACAAGTTTGTGAAGGTGTACGATTCTTACATAGTAATTTCGTATCTCATCGTGATTTGAAAATGGAGAATATAATTCTAGATAAAACTTGCACTGCTAAGATAATAGATTTCGGGGCAGCATTTAACTTCACAAGTGAGAGAAAACAAGGTTCAGGAATTGTTGGTACTGAGCAGTTAATATCACCTGAGGCTTTAAGCTCAGTGCATTATGAGACTGAAGCGAATGATGTTTGGTCACTGGGAATTTTGCTATACAGTATGATCAATCTTGAATTTCCGTGGGATAAAGCTAGATTTTCTGACAGAAGGTTTACTCAATTCAGGGAAAACCCTGATATTTTAGAGGAGAAGTTTTCTTCAAATATATGGGTTCTTATGAAGAAGATTTTAGAAGTTGATGTTAAAAAACGGATTAAAGTATCTACGTTAACCAAAGAGCTGTCAGAGTTTTCTTCTCCTCACCAAGAGTGTCCGAAATCTGTCCATGATAGAACACTGCGAATTTGTTCCAAAAGACTTAAACTTCCTGCTGGGGCCTGAATCTATAGGATCCACTACCAGAATGATCAGAGTCATTATCTTGTACCGGAGTCACAAACGTACACTGTTCAGAGTCGCACCAAAAAAAATCCCAACAGAGTCACAAAATGGACTCTACTCACGTGATGCGATATTTTTTTCGCAGGCTTATGTATACGGAAAAAAGCTGAAATAATCACATTGAAACTTCTTCGTATTTGACACCCAATTAAGCTCATCCAGAGTCCTTTCTTTTTCATCAGTTTTTCATAAATCGAGAATTTGAAGATGCTTCGTTCTCAATTCCGCTCTTTGGCTTCTGTTCAAAGAACCTCAAAGCTCATCTCAGTACGCCTATATTTTTTTGACTATTTCAAAGTCCATCATGACTAACCCCCTGATTACAGAGAAACTATGCGATTTCTACTCAAGCTCAACAAGTAAGTTGAACGATAATACTCTAAATTTTAGATTTTAATGATTTTGCTAACAATAAATTGAGCTTTTATCCAAACCAGTTCAAGAGGTTGATCCAGAAATTGCTGAAATCTTGAAGAACGAACGTCAACGTCAAAAATCATCAATCACTCTTATCCCATCCGAAAACTTCACCTCTAAGGCTGTTATGGATCTATTAGGTTCTGAAATGCAAAACAAATATTCTGAAGGTTACCCAGGTGAACGTTATTATGGTGGTAATGAGTTTATTGACCAAGCTGAATCTCTATGTCAGAAAAGAGCATTAGAAGCTTTCAATCTGGATCCAGAATTATGGGGGGTTAATGTCCAATCTCTATCTGGTGCCCCAGCAAACTTGTATGCTTACTCTGCTGTTCTAAATGTTGGTGATAGAATCATGGGTCTTGATCTACCTCATGGTGGTCATTTGTCTCATGGTTATCAAACTGCCACTACTAAAATTTCTTATATCTCCAAATACTTCCAAACTGTTCCATACAGATTAAAGGAAGAAACTGGTTTAATTGATTATGATCAATTAGAAAAGACCGCTGAATTGTTCAGACCAAAGATTATTGTTGCTGGTGCCTCTGCTTATTCAAGAGTTATTGATTATGCAAGAATCAGAAAGATTGCCGACAAAGTTGGTGCGTATGTCTTAACTGATATGGCCCATATTTCTGGTTTAGTCTCTGCTGGTGTAACTCAATCTCCATTCCCATTCTCTGATATTGTTACTACCACAACTCATAAATCTTTGAGAGGTCCAAGAGGTGCAATGATCTTCTTCAGAAAAGGGTTAAGAAAAACTACAAAGAAAGGTAAAGAAATTTTCTATGATCTAGAAAAGAAAATCAACTTTTCTGTTTTCCCAGCTCATCAAGGTGGTCCACACAACCATACTATTTCAGCTCTAGCTGTTGCTTTAAAACAAACTCAAAGTCCTGAATACAAAGAATACCAAAAGAAAGTCGTATCTAACGCTGCATACTTTGCTGATGCTTTAAAATCTAAAGGATATGATTTGGTTTCTAACGGTACTGATACTCATTTGATTTTGATCGATTTACGTTCTAAAAACATTGATGGTCCCAGATTAGAAGCGGTTTTGGAAAGAATTAACATTGCTGCTAATAAAAACACCATCCCAAGTGATAAATCTGCCTTGTTTCCATCAGGTTTGAGAGTTGGTACTCCAGCTATGACCACTCGTGGCTTTGAAGAAAAAGAATTTGATCAAGTTGTCCAGTATTTTGATAGAGCTGTTAAAATCGCTACTGAATTAAAGGAAAAAGCCAAAGGTGTCGATGCCAGAGCTTTACTTGCTGATTTCAAACAATTAGCTGATGAATCCGAAGAGGTTAAGGCCTTAGGTAAAGAGGTTGCTCAATGGGCTTCTCAATACCCAGTTCCAGGTGATTACAAATGATCTACAACATCGTAGAGTGATTATATTTTGATGTATATTTCTTGATATACTCTAGATTTCAGCGTAGAATCAAAAAAAATTGGAAAGATAAAATTAAGAGATTTAGTTGAAATGTTTGAATTTACACTCTTTATCTTCACATTTGTTATTCAAGATTTCAAAAGGACAGATAATATCATCGTCTTGATTAACAACTTGTGGCTGATCTCGCTTTTGAAATCCAAATGACTTATACGATATGAAGTGTTCCTGCTGTGCCTTGAATTGATATCAAGTGTTAGTAAATCTTCTTGAAAACGATAAGGGTTATGTAAGTAGAGTTTGAAAAGAGTGAGGCCATGTAGACACTTGTGGATAAAAGCATTGAAACAGCCAAAATAGGATTTTATCGATAATATATCAATATAATCTTCATAATTCTCGATATCATTCAAAATTGCCTCTACCAAACAATGAACACATGTTAAACGGAGATAATTACCTTTGGTATCTTATGGATTGTTTCATCATAAATTTCAGATTGGACAGGAAGGTCTGGATCTTTATTCTCTTTTTTTTTGGTGGACTGTTTATATTGCTTCTTTTCCTTCAGCACTTCTTGCTCTTCTTTATTGAGATCTTCTAATTTAATCAAATCATTTGCTAAGTTGTCTTTCAAGGATTTCATTTCATCTTTCTGCAAAATCAGAGTCCTTAGGCTCTCTTCATCATTTAGTATTTCCTGTTGTAATGTTTCCAATTTACTTTGTATTAGTAAAAGCTTTGTTTTGTTCATGCTTAATCTCTCATTACTGGTCGATATTGTCTTGTCAATTTGAAAATGTTCTTTTTCCATCTTTTTCATCTTCTTACTAGTACTATCAATCTCTTTCTTCAAGGTCAATTTTTTCTCTCTCACCTGTTCTAACTTTGATTCATTAAACGGACTGTCAATGTCATTAAAGCTTCTCTTTTTAGAGGCATTTTCTATATGGGCAGTCTTTAAAAATTCTGCTTCAGTGATTACCTCCAACCCCGTGCTCTCAGGCCTTTGATCACTAGAGTCACTCAAATTGCTATGATCAATATTATTCGAATCAGATTCTTCATATTCCTCTTCCGCTTCCTCATCTGACGATGCCAGGTCAATAACCAAATCATCTAACCATTCAGGACGATCTTGCTCCTTGATATAAGTTCTATTACCGTAGAGTTTTCTCTGTTTCAAAGGAGGTGTAGCAGATTGATAGCGAATGGGTACTGGTTGTTGAATTGAAACTGGTAATGTTGCAGTGGCAGGAACAGTAGGAAGAGGCGGAACAGGGAACTTCCATAAATGATAGCAGTTTTTGAGAAAGTCTCTTTGGACACCAGAAAGCTCCACAATCTTATTGAAAGTGTAGCCCATCGACCTAAGATCCAAAATAGCACTATATAGATTATCTGGAGTGGCTTCTTCAATAAGAGATATCGGAGGTACGCTAGGTAGCTTCTTCTTCTTTATGGAGGCCAACACGGCCATTCGCTTGAGCTCTAATTCAGAAACTGATGTGGACGTGGAAGACATTGTGGGAGGGAACAAATTAATGGAAGGGAAAGGGCCAAATTATACAAACGGACAGCTATACGAACCTTCTCTTTGAGCAGAAACAAACCAATTTCTTTACAATCGTTAGGTTTCTCACTAAAAAAATTGTACACAAACTCAAGGAAAAAAACTAAAAATATCACGTGATATTTCTTTTTGATAATATCACGTGATGAGCAACAAATAGTGTCAGATGAAACAGCTGAAATAACACATCAGATTGACAAAGTTTTAAAAACTATTCGAAGAGTTTACACACAATTCCCTAAATTAATTTACGAGATTGTTCTTAGAAGTTTAAAAATATCAAAAAAAAATGGCATTTGATTATATTCCACCACAGCAACCAGAAAATCCAGGTCCTTTCAGGACCCAACATGGATACAGTGATCTAAATATCAAGACAGTGAACTATGACGGTAAACCTGTGAGTACGGTTTATTTAATATGTCAAATAAAGATGATTTTTACTAACAAAGCCAAATAGACTCCATTGAATCCGGCTTCCAACCACACAGAGAATTCATTTGAGAAGTTTGCGAAGAATGAGAAGACAAAAAACGCTGCAAAAACAGCTGGTGGTTTCTTGTTGAACTTTTTAATCAGCAGGTGCTCTTAAAATTCACGATGAAATGCCACCAAGCTAATAAATATGTTGGTTATAAAATATCTATAAATCATTAACAAAATGAATTAAATTGTGTAAATTTATGTTAGTAGGAATTCCAAAAAAAAAAACGTCAACAAAACAGACCTAAAACGATTACAAACAAAAGTGAGAAATGTCCATCGAGCTGGAAAGTGTAAGCAACCAGGAACTGCCCAAATACAACCCAGTCATTCCTCATTTAAATCGATTTGATGATTTTAAGACAATTGACTGGGTGAACGACAACTTGGAGTCAAATAGAGTAAAAATAGATCTTATCAGAACAAGGAGATCATCAAATTACTTATTGGAATTAACCACTGTGTTCCGTCTTTACATAATCTTAACAGTTGTTGGTATTGTAATAGGCTTTGTTGCTGCCTCATTGAACATTATCACTGAATATTTGTCAAATATTAGGACTGGATATTGTTCAAATGCCTTTTATCTAAATAGAAGCTTTTGCTGTTGGGGTGAAGCAGAAGAAACTTGCTCTAACTGGGTTGAATATTCTCGATTTGGACTCCTTAGATATGTCATATTCATACTCATATCATTAGTTTTCAGCTACACATCTTCTAAACTTGTCTTATCATATGCTCCTTTTGCGGCTGGTTCTGGTATATCTGAAATCAAATGTATTGTCAGTGGTTTCACTTTCGACAAATTTTTGAACTTTTGGACTTTTCTTATGAAGAGTATCGGATTACCTCTTGCAATTGCTTCAGGGTTAAGTGTTGGAAAGGAAGGCCCAAGTGTTCATTACGCGGTATGTGTTGGTAGTATTATATCGAAATTATTCGCAATGAATTTATCAAATGCTAGTTCATTTAGAAATATATTGGTTGCTTCTTCTGGTGCTGGTGTTGCTGTTGCGTTTGGGAGTCCCATGGGTGGTGTCCTATTCTCCATTGAGGAAATTTCCAACCTTTTCAAACTATCAACAATGTGGGAAACATATTACTGCTCTTTGATTGCAGTGGCTGTACTTCAGCTTATGAACCCTTTCAGAACTGGTCAAGTTGTCATGTTTGAAGTAAAATTTGATCAAAACTGGCATATATTTGAGATCCCATTTTATGTCATCTTAGGCCTATTTGGTGGGGTTTATGGTATAATCATAAGTAAATTCAACATTAAAGCCGTGAGCTTCAGAAAGAAATTTTTGGGATCTTTTGCAATCCAAGAAGTTTTAATCCTAACTGCTATTAGTGCCATGATCTCATATTTTAATCAATTCTTGAGATCTGACATGACTGAAAGTATGCAAAAACTATTTCAAACTTGTAAAGCAGATTCAGAAGAATTTATTTGTCAATTGGATTCCAAGTCTCAAATATTTCAAATCTTATTATCATTGATATATGCTACCTTAGTAAGAATGGTGCTGATTGTTTTCACATACGGCTGTAAAGTCCCAGCTGGTATTTTTGTCCCTTCAATGGCTTGTGGTGCTACCTTTGGAAGAGCATTAGGCCTTTTGGCACAATTATTGAGACAATGGAACCCGAGCGCTTCATATTTCACATCTGGTTGTTTAGCGGATGATAAATATTGTATAAACCCAGGTATATATGCATTCCTAGGTGCTGGTGCTGCATTAAGTGGTATAACTCACTTGACAGTTACTGTTGTTATCATTCTTTTTGAGTTGACTGGTGCGTTGAAGTATGTCATTCCTTCAATGATCACTGTTGCTGTTACCAAGGTGATCAATGATAAATATGGAAAAGGTGGAATTGCAGATCAAATGATTGAGTTTAATGGACTGCCATTAATTCATCCTCATGAAGACTTGAGCTTCAATGGTCATAAGGCTGTTGATGCCATGACTTCAAATGTTATTGTTTTTAATGAGTCAGGTTTGTCTTTTAGAGAATTGAAGAATATACTGTCCAAAACATCATTTCAAAACTTTCCAATCGTGCAAAGTTTTGAAACTCCAAAGATTAGAGGGTTGCTAAGAAGGGAGGACATTGAGCTCATAATTGAAGAGTATACCGGAGAACTTCATGATGATTTATTAGTGACATTTACAAGGAACAACATTTACAATGAGGACTCGATATACATCGATTTTTCTCCAAAAATAAACCATGCCCCTATTATAATAGAGCTAGATTGTTCATTAGAGATTGCACTTCAGTTTTTCCATAAAGTTGGTCCGAGATGTATTTTAGTTGAAGAGGATGGAGAATTACGAGGATTAGTGACAACCAAGGATATCTTGAGATATCATTATTACCTGCACGATTTACATGTTGATCATTCAGAAGCTCACAATGAACAAACATTTAGAAATGATGATCAGATCTGGAACAGCATTATTTATTCTGGCACATACTTGAATTCTTTATACCAAAGAGTTTACTATAATATCACATCACGAAGAGGTAATGATTATACTAATGTTAATATAGAATGAAAATTCATGTATTCCAATGATGAGTCCTATAAATTAGTTTAATCTGTTTGCCATTTTCCGACTTTCTTATAATCATCATATAAAGATCTATAATAAGTTCTACCAGGGTAATCCAATGAAGTACTAATTAACACCAACTCATCTTTAGACAAGACATCAAAAATATTATAGATACCAGGCAAGATTTGTTCGTTGACTTCAGAATGGAATGAATGCTTCAATGCGAATGAGATATAGGAAAGTAATAACACAGATAAATGTTTTCTTAAAGAACGTTTTAAAGTTGACACAGTAGAGTTTAAAGCATCCTTTGACGATTCTCTAGTTGATTGTGGTTCACATAAATTCGAGAGTAAACGACTAAAAGCTTGAGCTGATTTTGTGGAGTGGGATAAAGTGTTAGTGGTGGTTTTGGCACTTAGATCCTTTAGTAATGTGTTGAACAATGAAAGTATTAAGTGATGACGATTGGATAATCTGTATCTGTGATGTAACAAAATATTGGAAACAATTAATGTAATAGCAACATAGACAGCCTCTTTACCCTCAATAGCCGATTCTGGAATTAGATTTGCTAATTGAGATAAGATAGATAATATCAGTTCAATACCATATTGTGTCAAGACCCATGACCGCTCAATAAGGATATCCTTCAATCCCTCAAGAACGGTTAATAAAGTCTCATGGTTGGTGATGAATTCAAGATTGACGCTGACTGTTGATAAAGACTTGATAAAAAGAGGAACAGTGAAGGCATTAGTACGTTTCAATGATTTCCAATAAGTTGAAATAATCTCTGTAATATAATCCAGATTGGTTCCACCAATGGAAGCAGAATCTAAACTGAGTAAAAATGACTTATTCCAATCGTCTTCTTCGAAGTTTTGAAACAAATTAGTCAAACCTTTCAATAATTCTCTTTGAGAAATTGCTTCACTTCTCAAAATGATATATAGTGCTTCAAAATAACCTATAGGAGAGTCAGAAAATGAAGAGTATCTGGTCAAAATCAGAAACAGCTTCACTTTAATGTCATCATCAGAAGGGCCATTTTTGACCTTCTTACCAACTTTTTTTAGCTGACTTTCTAAAGATAAGAAAGACTCTTTATTCAAATCTAGATGATACAGAGCATTCAATAACCATGAAATATTCTTTTTATCAACATTCTTAGACTTGATAAAAGAGTCTAAGAGCCCTTTGGATGCAATTATAAAGACTTCTTTAAGTTTAGCCGTTGAAAATCCAGCTGATTTGTCGTTACTGGCAAGAATAGTGAAAGATATATATAGTTCAGGAACGACTGTTTTAAGTGATTTCCGTTCAAGTTCTTTTTGACAGCTTAAAATTATCGAATCAATGTAATTGGCACTTGATTCAGCTTTGATATTCTTCAAATGGTGATTGAGAACAACATCAAAAACTTTAGAAGTTGGTGCTTTAGAGATAATGGACAGCATTGTTTGAATATCAGTTTCAATCTTCGTTTTGAAAGTTGGGGATTCTAGAATATGGATTATAGCCTCCATTATTTCCTCTGCATATGAACCAGAAAGTATCTCATCAGTCAATAGATCTACAATTGATGATTTTAGACGTCTTGGATAACATTGAATAGGTACAGTATTCAGTAAAGAAACAACATCAGCCGTGACTTTCTTTCCTAGTAATTGATGTGCTTTTTCAATAAAGGCATCATTGATTTTGGTTTGTTCAAATAAATTATCATTTTGTAAGATTTTTGGTAAGACTTCAGGCGTTTTCTTCAATAAAAGACTCACTAGTTGTTTTATTTGATCCTGAGTAAAAAGGTTATTTATGAACACAAACCAACGACTGAACGCAAATTCGAGAATGTCTGGGTTCTGCTTAACAAACTCAACAAAAGAGCTAGCAATTTCAGTAACATCGAATTCGACGATCTCACGGATTCTGAAGAAAGTGAAATATTGGTATTTTGTCAAACCATTTGCCTTCTTAACAATATTTAATAACTCTTCTTCAGCTAATAGATCGCTATAAAGAGATAGTAATTGATATTTCAGTTTCCAGAGTTCATCAGACTTATCCTTCAAAGAAAATACAGGCAAAAACACCAATTTAGTTTGTTCAAAGGTATGCGCATCCTTCAATGAGAATAGACCAAATGCAATTGAATTCAAAATATTGAATTTAAAATCCGATTCTGCTGCCAATACTTCTCCAATCAAATCTTTCAATTGACTGTTTGATAGAATGACAATCTTGGATGAAACAAGTGAAGAGAACTCTGGACTTGCTAATTCTTTACTGTCATTATCAAGTAATCTCAACCATATTTTGAAAAAAGAGTTTAAATCTCTTGCTCTGATAAAAGCTTCTAAGATTTCTTCGGTAACCCCAATGATCTCTTTAGATTTCTGTTCATTGAGGTTTCTAAGTATCTGTTCAGCATTTTGCAAAGATATTTCAACGTCTAATTGAAGAATAGAGCGGATTAGTTTCCAATTCTGAGTAGGTTTTGTGAATTCTTGAGTGAAAACTGAGGATAAAAACTCCAATGATAACTTTCTCTTTGTATTGGAGATGAATGAGAATAGCTCTTCTGAAGCTTCTGGTAATTTTTCGATGATTTTAGAGAAAATATCTTCTGATGTTTTGATATCGTTATGTGATACTATGTCGATTGCCAATTTGAAGAAAATAACTAGTGATGGTAAAGAGGGATCTGTTTTTAACAGCTTCTCAGTAATTTCTGGTAGTAAATTGGATTTTTCATTGTTAAAAATGGTTCTTTTTAACAAAATGATTAGGTCAGGTTGGTCTGGTATGCTTTCAATTGTATGAAGGACCATTGGTAGAGCATTGGTAACAAAAGTGAGTGTAAAATTCTTTGTTATATTCTCTAGATGAACAGTGACTTTGAAAAATTGAGTGATGGTGTGGATTCTCTGGTTTAGCTCATTTTCAGGAAGATTTAGTCTATTCAATATCGTCAAATAGTCTCTCAGTATACGAGTAGCTGACTCGTTCAAGTTACTGAAAATAAGGTTAGAGATCACTAGATTTAACGTTTGATCAATGGTAGAAGACATTTCTAGGTAGGAGCCAGTTGTACTAAGAGCTGATTGAACGGCATCTCCGAATTTTAAGCTCTGTAAGCTCTTGTTTCTGATTTTTGGTTCATCACGCAAAAGTAACCATGTCTTATTGAATAAGTTCCAAACCTGATAGTTTGTTCTAAATTCCTTTAGCTTAGGGTCATTCAAACGATCAATCAATAGATCAAAGACAAATATTATTCTGTTTGGAAGATAGACATCGATTTCATGGTCTAACAATGAATGTGATACTGTGATAAGGTCTTTTATAGGAGTGTCCTTAGATCTGAGGTATCGTGTGATCCCTTCGGCAGATTGCAGCTAGAGAGGGAGGGAAATGTTAGTAGCTTATGCAAATAGAACTATTAACGAAGCGAAGGGAGCAACATACATTTGCCATTTCAAAGTTACAGAGAGATCACGATCTTGTTTTGGCCGGGTTTGTGTTTAAAGCGATGAGCCCAATAAATTTTTTGTAGTTCCACGGTCCGGGTAATGTTGTGTTTATGTTATTTTTAATGGTTACTATAGTAATTATTGATTTAGGAGCTTATTATTGTCAGCGTTCGGCGAGATCTGTGGATGGATCGAGCAGCTAGTGATCTAACTTATTGAAAGCAACAGAATTGTCCTGCTGGCTCTCTAAGTCAGAGAACACCAGAAACCTGTTTCCCTTGAACTGTTTTCTTGCCATTCCGAGGAAATATCACATGACTCGTTGCCGTAAAAAACTACCAAAAAATCAAAATGTTTTTTGTTTACTTTTTAAGTCGTTTGGAACTTTGGGACTTTAGAACTTTGGGCACAAGCTTTAGGGATGTCATTTAATTTCAATTCTGCACAGGAGTCTTCGAATGGCTTTGGTGAACCTTCTAGGAAGGAGATCAGTGCGCTGCCAGAAACATTTGACTTTATCGAAAGTGATGACGAGATTCGTGAAGACCAATCAGACTCTGAAGTTGATCCAGTTTCTGGTGTTTTACTAACGAGGCTCGAAAATGCACCTATTCCGAATGATGGTGTTGAGGCATGGAGAAATTCTTCTCGTATTCTTAAATTTAAACTGAACCCTAATGGTATGGATTCTATTGGTTTCATATCTCAAGATCCTGATAGTGATAGGAAGATAAAAGTTTACCCTCAAGAAACTAGAATATACACGGCTTCAATTCCAACCTTGAACAATTCACCTGTCTATGCTGACTATGTCTCAAATCTTTTCAGCATTTATGAAGCACTAGGTGACGAAAAGCATTATTCTGTCCCAACCATAGGATTAATCAGGAGGGATGGTCAACGACAACAGACAGAAGTTCTGAACAGAGCTGCATCTTTGATCGTTACTGAACTAGAGATCTATATTGAGCGCAAGATACAAAATAAAGACTCAGAAGCAAATATATTTGAACTTGAAGAAAGCCTGAATATCATTAATTGTCTGAGAGCCCTATATTTTGCAGAATTTCATGAGATACCTCATTTAATTACAGAATGGATAAACAAAGCTGATCCACAGCCGGATATTGAACTGACAGAATCAGTGATGAGTTTTGAAAAACCTTATACCCATCCATATTTCTGGAAATTTATTACACAATTGACATTAAGAGGATTACCTCAAAATGCATCACAAGCATTACTGCAATCAGGCTATCAAGAGCTAGAAACAATTGATATTAATCTATTCAATATATTCACTGATGCTATCAATTTACTACAATCATATCCAGAAAATTCACCTTTAGAAGTATTCAAGCAATGGAAATCTACAGCTTCAAAAGCTGTAAACAATGCCACAATAAGGAGCTCTACACATTCTGAATTGACCAAAAATATCAAAAGTTTCTTGAGTATATTATCTGGAAATAAAAATTCTATCATAGAGAATTCAACCAGTTGGTATGAAAGTCTGGTTGGTCTATTCCATTATCACATCCCTTCAGTTGAGCTTTTACAAGAATATTTTGAAATTTCTACTAAAGAGCACCAACCTGATCGTTCATCTATTTGGGAATTAGCTTCAATTGATATTTTTGAAGGAAAATTTTTACAAGTTCTGAGAGCCATCAGTTCATTTGATACAGCAACAACTGCTTACATCTCTGCATTATTAGAAGCTAAAGGTTTATTGAATGGTTACTCTCTAGAAGAAACTAATTCGAAGCTCGCTATTTCTCAGTCACATTTAGACCAAGATTTATTCTCTACTTCTAATGTTTCTCAATATCTATTACATACACATGCTTTAGACTGTTTGTCGATTGAGAAATTAGTACCTGTGGGGATTGGTTTATTAGTTTCATCAAAGAATCCAACATCCAGAAGTGTTGTTGCTGAATACTTACCAAGGTATAACTTCAAAACTAATGATGATATTGAATGGGCATTGACAATTTGTGCAAGTTTAAAGTTGCCTCAAATAGCTCATGTCATTTTCCGTACTGCAGCTCAAAGAGCATTATCACAAGGTTTATTGATTGAAAGTTTAATTTTATTTGCTCGTGCAGGTGAGATTGATTTTGTTAAATATCATTCTTGGTTACTATTTGAAAATTCATTAATCAAAGGTGGTCCAATTGATGATTTGATTACTAATGCTGTTGTTGATGATGATATCAATTTACCTAATGTTGATCCCGAAAGTTTAAAATTACCAGCTCTTGTTCATCAAACTTTGGCTCCATATGCCATTTTATACAGATTTTGGAAGTTGAAAGAAGCTGGCTCATTAAGAAAAGCTCTGTTGAAATTAATATCATTATTGAAATTTCCTTATTTACCACCTAGATTATTTGGATTGTTAGTTTCTCAAATCTTACCGTTCATTGCATTTGATATACCGGCTGGTATTTTACAACAGGATGACTTATTAACGTTAATAAAGATTTTCAATAAGTTTGAACAAGATGTTCTTGATAAAAAGGATCAAAAATCGTTGAAACACAAAGCTCAAGCTGAAGAGGTTTATAAATATTTCATCTCTAGAAATGATTTAGAGTCTGAAACCAGCTGGGTGAATCAATTAAGAAAGCATAATGTTGAACCATCAGAGAATTTGGAAACGCTGATAAGATTGATCAGAAGAAGTTTATCAAGTGAAGTAGCTAGATCATTCTTAGACACTTCTTACTAAATATGTATAAATACTACATTTCAAATATCCTTCCACTTGATATATTTCAAATTTATCTATAAGTTGTCTTCAAGTAGAGAAGAACTCATCTTTTCACATAGTTTTATGTTTTTTTAATCACTATTCCCTTCGTCGATTTGAATAAATATCATGAGTCGCTCTACTGGAAATAGTTTTATGTATTGTGTTTTGTTGTGCTCTGTTCCTTTTATCTTGGTTGTATTTAACAGATGACGTCTTGAGTAGCACGAGAGTTCAACAACAAGGCGACAATTAAACCGTATAAACCTAAAACTTCAGCGAAAATCAAGATCAAAATCATACCAACGAATAATCTTGGTTGTTGAGCAGTACCACGAACACCGGCATCACCAACAATACCAATGGCAAAACCAGCAGCTAAACCTGATAGACCAACAGAAAGACCAGCACCCAATTGGATGAAACCAGTGTATAAGGCTTGTTGTTGTTTCAAAGAGTCAGAGACTAAAACAGAAACAACTAAACCATAGATGGCAATAATACCAGCCATAATAACTGGGACAATGTTCTTGATCAACAAGTCAGGTCTTAAGACAGAAGTGGCACAGATACCGACACCGGATTTGGCAGTACCGTAAGCAGCACCAAAACATGTGAAGACGATAGCGGCAGCACAACCAATAGAACCAAAGAATGGAGCATAAACAGGACTATATGATGAAATGTTAGTAATTGATATCCTTGAAAAGGCACTTTGGAGTTTGGAGTTTGGAGTTTGGAATTTGAGGAATTTTGAGCATATAGTTGATGAAATGATAAATGACCAAGGGGAAGGAGAAACACATCAGTCAACTCGATTCTCGATAATGATTCCATTAAAATAACATATGAAAAACGATCCAGATGCAGTGTAAAGTCATTGAGAAGTCTGATGCTCTTATAATACATTTTTAATGATCAATTTCAGTGACTGATTCCTCTGTCAACCACGAGGATAATTCTAAAAATGGGCTGAAATCATTCAAGAAATAAGAGAAAGCAATCCTATGAAACTCGGTAAAAAGTCAAGTACCAAAAGTCACAACAAACATATTAGGTCTACTTACCAAAGTTCAGAAGACATATTGATAATTCCGAGTTTTAATGTTTCAACTTTGAGCAGTTGTTTGTTGTTATCAGTTTTTAAGGAAACTTTTTGAAAACGAGGCAAATCGAAGAATTAAAGGTCGGGTAATATCACCATTACGTAATGATGACTGATCATGTGATTGTCCGGGTAAGGAGTTTCGCGAATGGGATTTGGCGATGAGGAACAAAAAAATTTTCAGAACTTTTACATTGCAATCTTAGCGAAGACCACCAAGTCAGAGGCGAGCTCAAAATCAAATCACACACTTTGCAAGGAACCTCACGATGTCTGCTCCAAACCCAAAAGCCTTCCCATTAGCTGATACTGCTTTGACCCAACAAATCTTGGATGTCACTCAACAAGCTTCAAGTTTGCGTCAATTGAAAAAAGGTGCCAATGAAGCTACCAAAACTTTGAACAGAGGTATTTCTGAATTTATCATCATGGCTGCTGATACTGAACCAATTGAAATCTTGTTGCACTTGCCTCTATTATGTGAAGATAAAAACGTTCCTTACGTTTTCGTCCCATCTAAAACCGCTTTAGGTAGAGCTTGTGGTGTCTCAAGACCAGTTATTGCTGCTTCTATTACCACTAACGAAGGTTCAACTTTGAAAAACCAAATCTACGGTGTTAAAGACAAGATTGAAACCCTATTGATCTAAGTTCATTACTCTGTTGTTACATATTGGTGTCAAAAGTTGAAATGTCAGTATAATTAGCATAAATGATTTATCTAATCATATAAGTTTTCACTTTCTTTTCTTTTTGTTCTATTTTTGGCATTAATACACTATTGGTATTATATTAATATTTAAAACAAACATTGTAGGATATAGAATAGTCATTAAATTCATTCAATCGTCTATAAAACATTACATAGTTCTTCTATTTTGTTTCTTATCTCATCATCCCCATAATTGTATAACAAATCACCATCAAGGAAATGTGTCTCATCATCAATATCAATCCCTTTACTAATGAATAAATTTTCATTATCTTCTAGTGGGCTTATTCTTTGTTCTGAAAGGATCTGTTTAGTCTTCGAATAAAGAAGATTAATCAAATCTTCATCATCGACATAGGACAAAGTGTAGACACTACCAAAAGATGTTCCAATTAAAAAAGAAGCTTTCACCTCTTTTGAGTTCTCAACCTTCTCACTTCTGATCTTTTTCATCGCATTTACCTGCTCTTTAAGATCAAATTTTAAAATCTTGGTAAACACATCTTTACCTTCTTCACCATTCTTCAAATATACCTGAATATTACTAGTCAACCCAGTAGCTGTAACCAACAATCTATTATCAGTGTCAATCTCTAAACCGTTCAAGAAATTGACTTTCTCTAACTCAACATCCTGCTCTGCAAATCTGAAAATGGCATCACCTGCTTCAACACCTTTTTTAACTTTCAACTTTAAATACTTTGGACCTTCGATAATATCACCAATGATTAGATCGGGGCCATCAGAAATAATATGAGAAAAGAAATATTGTGTCTTTAAATAATCTGAGACCCTTTCTAAAGAAAATTTGTTATCAGAAATAGAATACTCAGCTTTGTAAGCTGCAGAAGCACTACCAGCGCCAACAACTAACCGATTCACATGGTTTGTTAACCCGTAATATGATACTTTAGCCTCTTCTGTAGAGCATTGGTATTGTATTTGACCATCCTCGTCAATAGAGAAGAGCATAAGTGGAGAAACAATTTCATCTGGTGAGTGTGTTATACAGGAAACAACAAAGCATTGACTGAAAACATTTTCCATCGATAAAGAGATTTTTTCTTCTTCATATGTGTCAATCAAATCCTTCTTATATTCAAGATTGACGATATTTGTGATTTCAATACCAGGTTTGAATTTGTAGTTTGAAATTGTTCTGAGATTATTATTATTAATAACTTCAATTTCTGAGTGAATGAGTTTAGTGCCTAAAACTTCATTATATTGTTGATGCATCGTTACAAAGACACTCAGATGCATATGGTTTTTAAACTGAACACACTTCCGAACAAGCTTTGGTAATATGGTATCTGTATCTAATAATTCCTTTTTGTTTTCAATTGTGATTGATTTGATCTTGTTATGTTTTAAATAAAGTAATTTTGAACTTTCATGATCATATTTTAAAACATCAGGTGTTACTTGTTTTAAATAGCCTCGATCCACCACGTTCACGTCCTCTCCAAGGCACAAAACCACAAAGTTTTCAGCATTAAACGCTAAGATATTATTATATCTGTGATCAACGACTTCAACAGGCGTTTCACCAATTTTGAAGATGGTTATTTGCTTCTCATTCGTTTTTAAATTCAGATTATTCACAAAAATTACATTACCATTCCCATCGCCGATAATAAAAACCATATTTCTACCAAGTCTCTTGATTAACGCTGATTTGATTGGGATTTGTGAGTTATGGATTCGACATTTTACGGTATCAACATATAAGTCAACAGTACCGTCCCAGAAACCAACAATAATATAGGTTTTACCATTCAATTTATACGTTTGTAAGGCAGAAATCTCTCCAGTAATACCAATTTTAATATTATTTCTTTGGTAGATGAAACCATTAGATTCAATGATGTAGTCATCATCTTTGGAAAACCTTCCAATAGTTATTTGATCATATTCTGATACTTTTTCACCATTTATGTAAATTCCCTTCTCCGAAATAACATGTAAATCGACTCCTATGAGCTTCAGATCAATGATTCCACCATCTATATTCTTCAAGCCCTTAAAATCATCGGTTTCAACAAATAAATTATCTTTTTGTGCTTTCAAGATACGAAAGTGATCAAGGCTTCTTACAATAATCACATTATCGATTTTCCAGAAGTCAACAATATGCTCAGTGAATTGGAACTTTGTTATCATCTCACTCCTTGATTTATATCCATCAAACAATGTCCGAATCACACCAGAGTTCATACTATCTCCTCCCATCACTTGAAATTTTGGAATTGATCCACCTGAGACATGAAAGTCCAAGACTGGCGGTGTTGCCTTTTCGTTGTTAACCTTACTGAAAGTAAAAGATTCCCAATGGATCTTGACTATGGTAGATTGGCCAAGCCTTGACTTTAAGAGAAACAGATTGGATTTGAGTTGGGTAATGCTATTAACTGGTCCAATTTTCTGCTTAAACTTATGGATGGTCCATGATTCTAACTCTAGTTTATAAACTTCTCCAAAATCATCATATAACAGATTGACATTAATCTTTGTTAGATATAATTCTTCACTTTGTGTAGCAAAGAGAACAGATGTTTCTTGAGAGCTTGACTGCATCACAATAGCAGATGAGACATTCCACTTTTCTTGAGATATTGTCTTCTTTATAAAATTGAATACATCAAAATCATCCTTCAATATCTCTAGCGAAGACGAGCCTTTATTTAGTTTCTTTGACAAACTAACCAAAACTGTACCACACTTTCGTAAATATAACCCTGTTTCTCCAAACAAGAGAGTGCAATATCCATTGCCAGCACTTAATGCAATTGGAGATATTTCCTCAGGAATCTTTATAACATCTATCTGCACTAGTTTCTCATCAGATGAAATATATGAGTGGTAATACTGATAGAGCTCATCCTTGTATATGACGGACATGAGAACGATACCAGGGCTTTTCGATAACTGAGTTGATATTACTTCGACATCAAGAGGTACCCTTCCTGCGTAATCAGATGACCTCTTAAGAGTTAAGGATGAGATTCGATCGTTCAAAAACCTCTGTGCCCTCATTTTGAAGCTTGATATATGACGAAATGAGGCAGCTTCTTTCACGAAGTCAAATTTCAAGTGAAACAATAGCCCCTCACAAGTGTATAGACTTAAATGTCTTGAAGAATCAGAGGTTAGAGTACCGGGCTGAATGCTCAGACCTTTGAATTCCTCAGTTTCATTAAGATCAATGGTATATATCAAAGTTGGAGCACTTAGCACTTCGCCAAATGTAATAATCTTCAGTTGATTTAGCTCAGTAGCAACTATGAGCCATAGACTATCAATTTTGGAGTCTTTGAACACACATATATCAAGAATTGTTTCGAAAAAGGGAGTTGTTGTCTTCAGTATAAGCTTTTCATCAGGCCCAATAGAGTATATCTTTAAACAATGTCTCTCAGTGACGAGTAAAAATCTAGACTTATGATTAATTAAAGGTAGATATTGTACTTTCAAGAAATCAGTGGAAGCATACAGCTGCTTTAAAATAAAGCTCATTCCACTTTAAATGAATCTAACCTTTTATATCTATTGACTAATCGTATGCTTAACTTGCTAGGAATGCTTTAGTTCTGAAATATACGCTTTGCCTATTGAAGTTACGTAAATTGGAGCACACCAGAGTCAGAACATCTCACCAAGAACACCCAGACATATTGGTATAAGTAAAAGCTACTCTGTCCTTAATGTATTAAAAGTGCGAAAGCTGCAGATTGAGTTACACAAACTTTTTTGCTTGTCTGTCATAGTTGTCATTGGTGTGTTTTTGAGTTATTTTTCTACTAAAATTTTATTCTTAATTTAATCTCTGGAATCTGTAAGAAAATATTAACATCCAATTAAATGACACAAAAGATGACACATAATTTATTAAATTGGATAAAATATTAACATAAAATTTACAAATTGTTTTTATGTATATAGATAGCACGATAAACACACTGAAACATACCTAAGAGTCCAATTTCTTTTTAATTAGATGACCAGAGTGAGGAGTCATCTGTCAGAATAATCCTCCCGGAACGGCAGATTTGGCTTTTATGAACTATATAAATGCAGGTAACAATTAAAATGATTTTGATATTATTGATTTTTCATGAGCTAATTTCTGGTATAACTCTCCATTCAATTGTCTATCAACTGCTGCAAACAGAAATGAAATAAAGTATCGATGTGTATGTAAATTCCATTGTGCTTGTATCATAATGCTGTAGACTACTAGCAATGAAAATTGAAATATACAAGGGAAAACGAAACAAAAAGGAAAAATTGCATTCATTATACTAATAGAGTTCCTATCAGATAGACCAATAGCTTCGCTCCTGGCAAATCATCTAAAGAAGCATGGAAATAAAGTTAAGTTATAAAAAAACACCTAGACACCATACAGACACCACACAGACACAAAACGTTATCAATAGTGTGTCATAATTGAGCACACGCTTTTTCTTACCCCTTTAAGGTTTAAGTGATCACTTTTGGTAGCAATTGGAACGCAGTGCACATCCAAACACTTCAATCACTTTCATATCGGCTTCCTCCAGTGATGAATCCATATTTGATTCTGGTACTGGCTATAAGATATCTGTCAGGTTTTTTTATAGAACACAAAACCACAAAAAATTCTGGTGTTTGAAGACATTGAGGCATTGCTCTTGTAAATATCTTCAACAATCCTCTCACAGTGTGATCGATTTAGGCAAAAATGCTAAAGTTTTTCTCATTTAGCTCTAGCAGTACAGAGAAACCACAATCAGTACAACAAGGCGAAGCCTCAAACCATAACGCAGATGATGATGTTGTGATACATAGTTGTTCTTGCTGTGGTACGTGTGTCAAATTTCCAGAATATATTAAGAAGTATAAATGTGGTGTCTGCCAGACAACTATATCTCTTGTGGACAAAAGAACAATCAGTAGAGAAGAGAAAATTTGTTTGGAAGAGTTTAAGCAATTAGTGAAAAAGTGCAAACTCACTACTGAGAAAGGACTTCATACTGCTCACAAAGATCTAGAATACTATATAACCAAAAACTTCTCTTCTTCTGATATTTTGAACAATTCTTTTATTCTTGATCTGCATATAGGAGACTACAGTATCGATTACACCGAATTGCACATACTGTTCCGAGTCCTAATAGAATTGCCTACGAAAAGGCCTTACTATAAATTGCTTTTGACAGTTAATGATCTCCTCCGTCGTCCACCAACACCTTTTGGAGAGGTTCAGCAGATTAGATGGTTGTTGATCCTACTTGAGATTCCAACGTTGGCTGGTTGTCTTTACCACGAAAGACGGCCAGAGAGCGACAGCACCCTATACACGCCTGAAGTTAAATCATTATCTTATGAAATCCTCAAAAGAACCATTGGATTTATTGCTCATTCTGGGACACATTCTTTGGAAAACCTTGCCAAATGGTTATCACATGAGTCTATTAACAGGTTTGACAGCAAAGTTCAACTCATTAATCTTTACATTACTTTTCATTTAACCAGGGTTATAAACAGAAAATACTCACAAACTTCCAATGTGAGGGATGCTGCCAGTTCAAATGCCAGAAATACTACGAGCAGTCTAACATATGCTGAATTTAACGAATCTGAAAAGCTTAATGCAACTAGTTTACGTATAGAATCGGCTGACACTTCATTACCAAGTACCACTGGCCAAATCTCACGCAATGGAAGTGGGTTATTTAGTCTTCCAAGGAACATTCAGAATGGATTTAGAAACTGGAGCGACTATAATCTAAATTCTATGAACGCTAAAAAAGATTCAAAAACCTTGGATTTTAAACTAAAGATCCAAGATTATGGAAATGAATGGCATATTAAGTCTGCGGCTAGACTTCTATCTGTTTTCTTTGTTGCGAATGGCTCGAAACTTCCAATATATAGCTTCTATAACACACTCGTTGATTTTATTCATGTTAAACAAGACTTCGAATCGTGGCAATATTCCTTTTGCCAAATCAACAATGACGATCCAAATCAAATTCTTTATAAGATAATTAAGTCTGGTGGTGTGACAATGAATTCTAATAATAATGGAACAAATATGATGATGTTTTGTCAATATCCGTTTTTGTTAAGCTTAGGTGCAAAGATTTCAATATTGGAGTATGAGGCTAGAAAATATATGGAACAGAAAGCAGAAGAAGCATTTATCAAAGCTATAGATAGCAGGAAAATTATGGATGTTCATGTAAGATTTTTAATTAGAAGAGATTATATCACTAATGATTCACTTCGTTGCATTAAAAATAACAAAAATGATTTAAAGAAATCATTGAAAATCGAGTTCATTGGAGAGCCAGGAATAGATGCTGGTGGTCTTAAGAAAGAGTGGTTTCAATTATTAACGAAATCACTATTCAAGGAAGAACATGGAATGTTTTTCTATAGCGAAGAATCTCAACTATGCTGGTTCGCTCCACTACCACTGGAAACAAATGATGAGCTTTATTATTTAGTGGGCGTTGTTTTAGGATTAGCAATTTACAATTCAGTGATTCTTGATTTGAGGTTCCCATTGGCTCTTTACAAAAGGCTATCAAATAAAAAAGTGACTTTAGATGACTATGTCGAGTTGTTTCCAACTACGGGGAGAAGCTTAGTTGAACTTCTTCACTTAAAAGAGGATGTGTCAAAACTTTGTATCTATTTTGATTCCACCTTCAAAGACTCATATGGGAAGCTTGTTGTCAAAGAATTGGTACCTGGAGGTTCTGAAAAATTGGTTACCAATGAGAATCGTCGCTTATACGTAAATGAATGGATTGATTTCCATATGAATAAAGTTATCAAAAAGCAATTTACAAAATTTTACGATGGTTTTCAGAGTGTTATTGGTGGAAATGCCTTTTCTTTGTTTGCACCAAAGGAAATTGAGATGATGATTTGTGGTAACAATGAAGTCACGATTGACGTACAATCATTGAAAGCTGTTACTAGATATACAGGTTGGCTGGATGAGTCTCAAGCCAAAAGCTCCAATCTAACAAAATGGTTCTGGGAATGGTTTGAAGATTTGAATTATAAACAACAGAAGAAATTTCTATGGTTTGTCACTGGATCTGATAGAATACCAGCAACTGGGTTCAGTACAATGAGCCTTAAGATCACTAGACTTCAAACCATTTCCGATGTGAAGAGATTACCAGTAGCTCATACTTGCTTTAATGAGCTATGTATATATGAGTATTACTCTAAGAATGAAATGATCAAAAAGTTGAACCTTAGTGTCACTGAAACTGAAGGATTTGGCTTGAGATGAGCTTCTCTAGACATTCCAAAGAGTTATATAGCCAGGACAAGTTCCGCTTCTGGGGCGTCACATAGCTAACATGATAAACCGACCATATACACGTGATGTAGATCACCCTCGAAACTACACCAGCCAATCAGAGTGCCCGAATTTCTGGTTATGGACCAAAATTGATGACATAATCACAATTCGCGATGTTTTGCTGAGGCCAATCAAAAACAAGTTGATTTGAAATGGAAAAAAACAATACATAAAAAAATTGGAAGAAACTTGTTAAAAACTTGAACGAAAGAAATATACAACTTGCCAACAATGCTTTCTTTAAGAACCGCTGCTAGAACTTTAGGTACGTGTCCAATATAATAATCATCTCTCTTCCGTTTGAATTGTGGTGTTTTCCAAATTATGTTTTCTTTTTTTTTTTTGACTGTTTTCCTAGTGTTTTTGAAAGATTTGAAGTGGAAAGAGAGAAAGATTTCATTAAAGTGTCAAGTGTCTGTATACTAACAAGTTGAATTCAGGTAACCAATCCAGACTTCTATCCACCTCTTCTGTCTTAGCCAAATCTACCTACCGTACTCCAGATTTTGGTGACTATGTTAAAAAGGAAGGTTCTACTGATAAAGGTAGAGTTTTCAGTTACTTCACCGTTGGTTCTTTAGGTCTTTTATCAGCTGCTGGTGCCAAGTCAACTGTTGAAGCTTTCCTAACCTCTTGGTCTGCTTCTGCTGATGTTTTGGCCATGGCTAAAGTTGAAGTTGGTTTAGCTGCCATCCCAGAAGGTAAAAACGTTGTTGTTAAATGGCAAGGTAAACCAGTTTTCATCAGACATAGAACCCAAGCTGAAATTGATGAAGCCAACACTGTTGATATTTCCTCTTTAAGAGATCCACAATTAGATGCTGACCGTGTCCAAAACCCAGAATGGTTAATCATGTTGGGTATCTGTACCCATTTAGGTTGTGTTCCTATCGGTGAAGCTGGTGATTTCGGTGGTTGGTTCTGTCCTTGTCACGGTTCCCATTATGATATCTCTGGTAGAATCAGAAAAGGTCCAGCTCCATTAAACTTGGAAATCCCAGCTTATGCTTTCGACGGTGATAACTTGGTTATTGGTTAGATTGTTTAGAATCTGATCAGACTAAACTTAAAAAAAAAGGAGAAATCTTTTATACATCTATGAAATTAATGAGAATTTAGAGAAGAAGAAGAAAAAGAAGACGAAAGTGTGATTTAGTTGAAAGAAATAGAGATTATATTAGGGGGAGAAGGGGAGAAATATACCGAAGAGGAAACTAAAAAAGAACTTCTTTGGTATATTTTGCTCATATATAGAACATTATCTTTGTTTCAGTTTTTTTTATATCATTAGGGTTTTATTATTTATTCAAAGTGTTTTTATGATGCTTTTTGAAGATTTGTTTTGAACCAATTTATTCCACAGACTCATCGTTGTTGTTATTAGAACAAACTGCAAGAAAATTGTTATTGGGAAGAAAGAGTGAATGTTTTTTGTAAATAGTTGAAACTCAGTATTGTCCATTATATTGATTGGTTTTGTTTTCTTTGTTCTTTCTGATAGTGATGTTGAAAACTTTGCATTATCATTTTATCAACTATTATATATATAATAATTAACTTGGTTATATACATATTCTTTGAAAGCACTAATTTAAATTTGTATTTATAGATAGTTATAATCTAGTAAAACTTGATTCAAATCATCAGGAATGTTTAACCATCGTTCTTCGTTCCATGACTTTAGATTTTCTTCAGTTTCCTCTTTTAGTTTCTTGATGATATCTAAATCAGCTAAATCCATGCATGGTTCATGTTGACTAGGACAGAATAATGAAGGTAAATCAGAAAAATTGTCATCAAGTTTCAACAGTTCTTTAGCATACTGTGGAAGGTTACTTGGGGCATAATCTGCCATATATTTGATTCTCCAAAATATACTCCAATGTAGCTTTGCATTATTTGGAACAATCCTTGAATGACCAAAGTTTGGGTAATACTCGCTCCTCCACTGACAGTTTGAATCCTCAGTCTTATTACCAAACGGAATTAACTCAGCTATCCACCATATAAACGTTGAAAGCAACGAAGTTGGCCCTCTGCCATCAAAACCGATAATCTTGCAAGGGGGCAGTCTCTTATTCCTATGCTGATAACGTTTGTTGATTCCATTTGGATCTTTCAGAGATGCCCCGTCAATAAGAGTTCGAA
Source organism: Wickerhamomyces jianshihensis (assembly GCA_030562945.1). Classification (NCBI taxonomy): domain Eukaryota; kingdom Fungi; phylum Ascomycota; class Saccharomycetes; order Phaffomycetales; family Wickerhamomycetaceae; genus Wickerhamomyces; species Wickerhamomyces jianshihensis. The sequence continues at coordinate 51,175 of JAKUAH010000265.1, forward strand.
AAGGCCTAATTCTGGCGATTAGATTTGGCCTTAAGTGAGAAACTCCAATCTTTGGAATCATCTGGTTGAATAGCGTGAGAAATCTACCCTGGGGTGGAAATTCCACTGTCAACCCAGCCGAATACAATGACAACATATCATGCTGGCAGGAGAGTAAGCTGCCTTTGGAGGAATATCTGGTGGCAAAAGGCACAAGTAAATCATGTTTGAAATGGACACCACTTTTAATAGCTTCTGCACATAACCATCTTAATGGAAGGTTAGATATAAATTGACCATTTTTATCACAGGTCCATCCTCCGCCTATATCTCCATGATTGCCTGGAAACCAAACTTCTTGGAATGATCCGTTCAATATCCTATCCTTCTCAGCTTCAATAGAAGTTATACTATTAGGTTTCTTAAAGTGGCTTATCCTGAGTCTACCCTTGTCAAAAAGCTTAGTTTGGCAGTATTCAATGAACCTCTTTGTTACTTTTAGTTTGAACCTCCCAGTTCCATTTGATGAGCTTGCTACAGAGTTATTTGAGGATGAACCATCAGCTGGTGTTGTGGACGTTGATGGATTTAGAAATCGGGAATATGACTGTGGGAAAATAGAATATTGTTTATACTTCCCTCGTCGTTCATCAAGACTAACAGCATGCCTGATTTGCTTAACGTGACTCAAACTTGAAGAAAAGGGAAACATCTTATCCCTGAACAAACCAACAGAATTGACACAATCAAACATTCCTAAAAACTCAATATTAGGCGTTCTAGCCCTGGTGAAGCTTCTCTTGAACTCTTCTAATAGAGTGGTGGTATAATCGGGTTGACTTGGTTGAGCAGCATATTCCCAAATACTGTATATCGTCCAAGCACCATCAGCCAAAGTCTCCAGGCCATAATGCAATAGACCAACATGTTTCAACATTGTGCATAAAACTCTAGCAATAAATGATCCACGACTGAATTGAGGTTAGTTTAGTTAATAAATAAGGTACTTCATCTCATTCCAAAGTATAAAATACCTGAAGCCAAACATGTAAATCCTATCACCTTCATGGTAAACTTTCATCAAGTATTTGTAAGCATCGATGATATGTTGGTCAAATGTAAGTGCAATCAGAGAATCTAACCCATTTGAAATGGTTTGGAAGGAGTTCTGGAATGGGGTTCTGCTCTCAACCGACATTGACGTACCAATTCCTGGTTGATAGTAACAAACTTGATCAGAAGAATTATCTTTATCTAACATCCTAAAGCACTTGAAGAGATTGGTGTAGGGAGCTGGGCCAAATTTGCTGTCTGTTCCATCGAAGCAGAGTATAATATTTTTCATGTTAATGCATTTCCAATACCAAACTAAATAGACACATCGGGCTAAGAGCGCTTTAGATTTGAGGGCGGTTAATCTCTTTTTATATTAATTCTGTGAAATAGTCACATGCTGATCATTGTCCGAGTAAAGACCAGGCTGAAGGACGGGGAGGTGCAAGTAAGTGGAGTAAAAATGGTAACACCAACCGAAACCGTCTACCAGCTGTCTATAAAAAAGATGGAGAAGGTAAATCTAGAATCTTGGACTCGAAACTTCAAACATCGCAGCTCAGACCTTGAATTTTAGTATTATTTTTTTTTTCATATTGTGATCGTATATTATCTGTGAAAATAATGAACTAAATATATTCTAACTGGAACCAATTCTTGTCTTTAGATCCATTTTCGCTGATGTTGACTTGTTGAGTAAAGAAACCACAAAAACATTTGCTCATAACCACTTAAATTTCGCGGACTTGATCAAAGCGCGAAGAAAAAATTGACACAACCATCGAAGAGACTCACCACTACCACCTGTTTGGATATATTAGAAAATGGCTGACCAGAAACGACCAGAGAGATATATTCCAGGACCAGGAGAGCCTGAGCTTCCACCACAGCTGGCTCAACTCTCGGATAAATCCTCCGATGATGTGATGCAAGAACTGAATAGACTTCCATTTTTCATGACTGCCTTGGATGAGACCGATGGTGAAGGTGGTGCTAATTTAGAGCTCGAGGCATTGAAAGCTTTGGCTTATGATGGTGAACCTGATGAAGTTGCATCGAATTTTAAAAGACAAGGGAATGATCAATACAAATTGAAACTATGGACAAACGCTGTCGAATACTATAACAAAGGTATAGCTGTTAAATGTGATGTCAAAGAGATCAACGCCTCTTTATATCTTAACAGAGCTGCAGCCAACTTAGAATTGAAGAATTACAGAAGATGTATAAATGATGCCAAAGAAAGTTTGAAATATGATCCAAAGAATGTTAAGGCTTATTTCAGAATTGCAAAAGCTTTCTTTGCCCTTGAAAAGTTTGATGAAGCAAAACAAGCTCTGAATTTTAGCTTTCAATTTGACCCTGAAAATAAGGCTTCTAAGACTTTACTAGAGACCATCACAAAGAAAGAAGAGGAAAAGCGTCAAATTGCTTTAAAGAAGGAAATAGAACGTTTAGAAAAAGAAGAAAGAAAAAAAGTCTTAGAAAGTGCCATCTCATCGAGAAATTTCACAATTATCAAAACAGCACGCCCAGCTGAACTATTGAGAGATGCGAAAATCTCATTAGAAGAGCCATTAGACATAGAATCACAGTTGATTTTCCCAGCAATGGTCATATATCCTACTATAGATGAATTTGACTTTGTTGCCGAAGTTTCTGAACTTTCAACACCATTAGATGTTATTGAAACAGTGTTACAAAGACCAGAATCATGGTTTGAGGATCCAAAACATTCAAATTTCACACCAAAGAGATTGGATACTTACATGGAGACAGAACAAGGTGGGTTAATCAAAGTGGGTAAGAAAGCAACATTAAATAAAGCTTTAGGTAACCGAAGTCCAAAGATCCCATTATTTGATAATTCTTTAAGATTATACTTAGTCCCAAGAATTGATGCTGAATCCTGGTTATCAAAATGGGACAAAGAATCGACTTTACAAAAGAGAACTGAAATTCTATAAGTTATTTTAAACAAATAATAAATTCATGAATGCATTATTGAACTAAATAGATGGCTGGTTTTTTTAAAACCAGAGATCAAAATCACTTCTTGTACTTTTTCTTATAATTTTCAACTTCTTGGATGGTCAGCGCATCAGATCCGGTCCACTGAGCGGAAGAGCCACGGTGTTTCAGCTTTGATATTCTTGTTGTAGAATTTCTGAAAATTTCTTCCATTTGTAATGGAGCTATAGGTCCAAAGACCTTATCTGGATCAATATGTTGCTGACTTTTCAAAATGTTTCTCAACTCTGGTGAATTAGCCCAATCTTTCAAAACACTACCCTCATCGTCATCATCACTTTCTGAAAAAATTTCTGGAAGAGCCGTAGGTTCAGATGGTACCATTGAACTTTTAGGATTGAAAATATTCCCCTTTTTCGGGTCATTATTCAATCTGGCATGCTGCAAAACGGCTGTCTTCATTAATGATTGAGTTGGAGTTGGATATTTGAGTTGGCTCGGAGGTAGCGGTTGTTGTTGAGTTTGATGCTGAAGTAATTGATGCTGCGATTGTGGAATTACTTTTAGGGTCTTTGGTTCTTCATTGTTGACATTTGATACCCTTGTAGCTTTTTTCTGTAAGACATTCTGTAACTGCTCAGCAGTACGACGGCGTTTGGCATCTTGTGTTTGTTTCACTTGGTTTGAAGAAGATGGTAGTATTTTTGTACCAATCTTTCTGGTAGGCTGGTTGGTCAAGGTTGATGGTGTGATTGCTCTAGTTTCATCATCTACTAATGTCTTCCTCTTTACGCCATGCAGTGGCTCTGAAGCGAGTGATTTTGGACGACTTTTAGCTTTGGATGGATCCAATGAGACTGAAGTCAAACCACCACCTCTTGAGAATGACTTTCGAAAAGATTCTGGTTCTTCAATAGGATTATTTGATGGCTGTTTCGCAATGTTAGATTGATTTATCTCTTTGGGTCTTGTGAAATTAGCAGCAGTAGCAGTATCCGGTTTCATGGGCGAAGTATGTACCGTCTTGTTCATTTCTCTTCTAATTGAACTATAAATACTCTTCACTGGCGTAAAATGTAGTGATTGCGATTCATCATCCACCTCATCTACATTTTCAGGCTCTGTTGAGCTCTGACGCTCTGAAATAGCTTCATTTGTTTCAAGACCATGTAAACTAGTAGGAGCTTTTGAATTTCTAGTGCTAGTCGTCAAATCTGGGAGAGATGAATTTAATTGAGTCATAGCTTTCTTTGATGGGGAGTCACCAACTCTGTTGTTATCAGCATCATCATCATCATGCAGAAATTGAGTTTCCTTCACAAATTTTGCTTTGGCCTTTTTCAAAGTTGAACTAACAGATGAAAATAAATTATTAAATGGTGAATGTGCGCTAGGCTTCTTCTCTGGGCTTCGTGATAGATTCTCAAGGTTATTAAGTTGAAGATTTTCGTTGATTTCAAGCTTCTTCTTTAATGGAGAGAGAGCGAATTGCTTTAGTTTGGAAGGTGATGCGCCTGGCTTTGGAAAAATTTGATCTCTGGTTATCTTTGAGAGGCCTGAGTTTGATGACGATGGTAATGATAAGGAGTCGATTAGATTAGTTGAATCAAGTGATGGATAGAGAGGTCTTTGAAAAATAGAGTTGCTAAGAGTAGTAGCACTGTCTCCTGTTGAATCATCTTTTGTTGCTTGTTCTGGATCACTAAAGAGACTCTGTAGTGGTTTTGGGTCTTTCTTTTTAGCAGATTTTACTGTTAAAGGACCTCTATGTGGTAAAAGCGCAAACCCTTGGCTTTCTCTCTGCCCCATACTTCTTGGTGGAGTATTAGAATTTTTGTTTCCACTTGTATTCCCATCATCTTTCAATGGAACTTTCAAAGTTTCAACAGAGTCAGTCATCGAGTTTCGTTCAGCAATGAGTGAGGTTTGTTGAGATGCCTTTTCTTCACCAGCACTCTTGAACGAGCTATCATTCAGTTCCATGCTTTGAGATTCTGATGTTTTAGCTTGGCGTATGATACTTTTCCTTATTGCCGTTCTAATAGCTTGAAAAGAGGAATCTTCTTGCGAAGTATTGGAGCCTGCAATAATCTGTTCCTTTGATTGTGTTTTCTGAGTTATAATAGGAGAAAGAAGTTCATTATCTTTCATGGTTTGATTCACACGTGAAGTCTCATGGAAAGAGGGTTCAGGTGGAGCGGTAGTGATTGGTTCAGTTTTCGTTAGTTGATCATCCTGTGCTTGATCCAGAAATGGATTATATTCATCGATTGGACTTATTACCATTTTTTCAGGTTTTGGTGTAACAGTGAGGGGTACAGTTGCGGTGATTTGTGTTGTTCTTTCAGGCGAAGGGGATTGTGAACCTTCGTCCAATTGAAATTTGATGGGCGATAGCTGTGACACGTTCAGATCTATTTCCTTTAGCGGCGATTTCACTCCTAGAGCATCCTGCCTTAGCTTCTTCACTGGAGAATTTTTACTTTGTAGTTTCTTTGGAGATTCTAATAATAACCTTGGATTGGCTTCCGTGGAGTTAAGAACTTCGTCCATTTGCTCATCGATCCATGTGAACTCAGAGGCAACTGAATATGCAAATTGTTCAAGATCGTTCACCATCAAATTATGGACAGTGAGCAGTTCATTTCGGATCCACTTGGAAGTACCAGGAATTTCCTCTTTCCTTTTTGCAGCATTTATGCTCCAAAGCGACATATTTCACTAATTTTCTGGCCTTCTTTGTGCTGTTCTCTTTCTGTATCTCTTCTGTTTATGTTTTTTTTTTTGTTTGTTGACATTTCAGAAAACTGCTATGTTACTGTAGTTACCTTATTATAATAGAAACATCCAGACACCGCATTTATTTAGTACACACAATATCTCTGAAGATTATCACATCAGAGTGCTTCTTCCACCTATCTCATTACTTGGAGTTCCATCTGGTAAGTTTCCTTCACGTCCAGAAACGAATTTGTTATAAATGTTTCCGAGTTTAGTCTTTTCACTAACAGATATACTAGGTTTAGTCTCATTCAATGATGACACAAAGTCTTTCATTCTGATATAGACCCCGTTATCTTTTTTCTTTGCAGTAGCTACATTCACCTCATCAATTTCAGAGTTCTGATCTTTCAAATTTTTGAGTAAAGGTTCGATTTGACGAGATAATTGTGACCTAGTTTGTGATTTTAGCTCAACATTTCGTTGTGACTGGTTCAATGAGATCTGATAAAATTCATGGACTGCAGATAATGACTTTGAATATCCCAATTCACCCTCACTTTCTAACTTATCAGATTCTAGTTTCTGATGAACAGCTTGTAAGTAGGCATTGTAGCCCAATGCCTGTAGATCTGCCCCAGAAAAACCATCAGAAGCTTTGGCAATATCCTCCATAGATACATCATCAGCTAGTAACATTTTTCTTGTGATGGACTTCAGTATATCTAATCTATCTTCATATCCTGGCATATCACAGATAACACTTTTATCCAATCTTCCAGGACGTAACAATGCGGAGTCAATAAGATCCGGTCTACTAGTAGCAGCCAAAACATAAACACCATCCAAACCTTCAGCACCATCCATCTCTGTTAACATTTGATTAACAACTCTGTCAGTGACACCAGTTGAATCATGACCTCTCTTTGGTGCTATGGAATCAAACTCATCAAAGAACAGGATGCATGGCTTAGCAGCTTGTGCTCTTTCAAATAACTCCCTAACAGACTGTTCTGAAGCACCAATGTATTTGTTCAAAATCTCCGGACCTTTAACGCTTATAAAATTCAGACCACATTGACCTGCAACAGCAGAGGCTAATAATGTTTTACCACATCCAGGATAGCCATACAATAAGATACCTGATCTTAAACGTAGAGTAGCAGCTTTAAAAATAGGTGCGTATTTAGTTGGCCATTCTAAAGTTTCTAAAAGTATAGATTTGGCTTCGGTTAGACCGCCAATGTCATTCCAACTTGTTGAAGACTTCTGTAGTTTAACTCCCCTCAGATTTGAAGGAACATAATCTTTGATAGCAAGGTTGAACAGGTCATTTGTCACCATATTGATTTCTTTTGATGTAACAATTGTTTGGTAAATGGCCTCATGATGGATCCGGTCAACCAACACTTTTAGATCACTTGGGAGATAACCTTCTGTTTCTGAAGATACCAGAGATCCATCTAAGTCTTTTGAAACAGATAACCCAAACTTGTCAAGGTAGTTTTGAACAATCCGTTCTCTTGTTTCTTTTGATGGTGCTCTTAGATTAAAATTCTCCTCAATGCAATGACTTGTGAATAATAGGCTGTTCACAGACTCTTTTGAGCGTGCAGAGGTCAGGATGGAGACATTCTTTTTCTTTGTGATTTGGTTGACTGCCTGAATAAAGAATTCAGATAATTGACGTGTCTGTGAGTTATTGCTCCCACCCTGTTCATCTTCCGCAGGGAATAAATTTTCAATACCTTTTAAAATTAATAAACTTGGATTATACCAAGCTGCGGTATTCAGCCATAAAGTAATCTTATCCTTTAAATTTTGGGATGATTCTCTGGCATAATTATTGCATAGGATTTTCAAAGTAAAATAACCTCTAAAGTGATAAATTTTAGTGACTTGGCTAACAATCAGGGATTTTCCAGAGCCTGATGCACCAATCAATAATGCACCCACCTTACCTCTCTTTAAAGATCTTGCCACCTTATTAATCAACTCATCTTGTCCAATTGGATACTGCTCATCTTCCTTTTGATCTGCAACCAAAGATGGTGGGACCTCAGACCTAGGCTTCAATATTTCCTTACCAATTTCGAAAGATGCTTCATGATCATCTGGGAAAGGTACCAACCAAGGAATTGTATCACTAAATACCATTATTCCACCTTCACTTAGTCCATCAAGTTTGGGCAATTTTGCAGTATTAGTTAACACAGTTTGATTGAGTCTGAAAGCTTTAAAAAATTCGGTGATCTTCTCTTTCTGTAACGTGCGTTTCTTTCTCTGTTCTTCTTTCTCTTTTGAAGCCGCTTGATTACTCAATGAAAGCTCACTATTGGTAGGTTTTGAGTCCGTAATGATAGGGTGAATAGTGATTGAGGGAATATGCTTGTAACTTGGTGGTAAAGCTTTCTCTAGCTTAGTAGTGAATCCAACAGCATCACCCACATCAAGAGCAATAGCTAATAACCTTGAGAACCCAACCTGTTTGGTAGCATTTGGATCATGAACAAGTTTGGCATATATCTTTGGTGAACGGAGAGTTTCAGACTCAGTTGGTCCTTTAGAGTTGGGATCTTTCTTTGGTAGCTTATCAGGACCTACTATGATTGAAACTTGGACATACTCAGCTCTATCAAGTTCATAGATGACTTCATTGAAGTTCACATAGACCTCATACACACCAACATCTTTATTATCAAAAAGGGGATGTGGTAGGGAAATTCCCCTCAGAAGAATGAACGGAGGTTCATGCTCACGATGATTAGTTGAAGAAGCCGCTTTTTGAGAAGCCTGAGCTTTTCTTGTTATTGGAGCCACATGAATCTCAGCAGTTGGAGATAGGCGAGCAAATCTTGAGATTCCAGTTGGTTTAGGAGTAATTGCAACCACTTTGCATAGTGCATTGATAGTTTCTGAGGCATAAACTGGAATGATCCCATTTAATTTCAATCCTCTAGTCTGATAAATGATTTGACTTTCCAATAAACCAGCATGTAGCTCTATTATTTCCCAATCTTCGTAACTCAATGGCTGAAGTTCAATAGTGTTGGCAGCAAGAGCGTCTAAGATGACTGTGATATCAACTTTATCACCTTCTTTCAAATTCATTGATTTGGCAAAGATCGGATCCATTTCAATAGTGGTGTCTAAGTTACTTTGAATACCACTCCATCCAGCGTATTGAACCTCTTTGTGCTTCCCGATAGTTATTTCGACCAGTACATCCTGTATAGGCTTAATTATTTATTAGTTAAGAGAACAAGGGAAAAGGAGCTGGAACTTACAACACCCGAAGAGAAGACCCGGTACGCAATTTCAGAAGGTAAAGAAAGGAAGTTTGTGTTTGTCTGCTTTAAGGCCACTTTCAAGTCGTGAAAGTCCATGATACTCCCAGTTTAAGCCTTGATCGTTGTCACTTTTTCTGTACTTCCTAGTGAGTTGAATTTATGGAGAAATGAACTAAAAAAAAAAACAAAAAATTCAATTTATACGATTTGTTCCAACAAATCAAAGCATTTGGAGAGATAAGAATGGGTTTACAGTTTCTAATTGGCATGAACCGCCAAGGAAGAGTGCGGTTAGCGAAATACTATACCGAACTATCAGTAAGTTTCTGTTGTGGATGAATCGGCTTATCTGTCTCTGAGACTAACTATATATGTTTAAAGAACGACACCAAATATAAACTGAATATTGAGATACACAAAATAATATCGTCAAGAGAACACAAACATTACAGCAACTTCGTTGAGCTGAAAGACAGCAAGATTGTCTACAAAAGATATGCTGGATTGTTTTTCATAGCAGGGATGGATTTTGGAGATAATGAACTTATCTATCTATCCTCGATACATCTCCTGGTTGAAGTACTTGATCAATACTTCGAGAATGTATGTGAACTGGACATCGTGTTCAATTTCCATAAAGTCTACCAAGTTCTAGATGAAATTTTTCTTGCTGGAGAGTTGCAAGAAACTTCTAAAAAAGTGATATTAGAAAGGCTAAACACAATAGATGCTTTAGAATAATTTTATTTCACTATTCAATTCGTTATTAACGACAGGCTCAATATGTTCCCATACTTCATGATGCACTTGGTCAATGTTTTTATTGTCTACTTCAACTGTAATCCAACCATCTTCATTGAAAAATAGCTGGAACTGTTGTTTTACTTTTTTTTGAAACTCAGAAACTTCATATCTTTCATCACCAAATCCATCTCTCTCAGAACTACTAGCCAAGTTGAGAAATATGGTCAAATCAGGTTTCGGAAGTCCAATATCTGGGCTTAATGACCATTTTCTATCCAATCCCTTAGCTGCAGTGTATGCCACTCCAGAATAAACATATCTGTCTAGAATTATAGTGATGCCTTTCTGTAGTTTTTTCTTAATCAACTCAGCTAGTTCCCATCTATTTGAACTAAAAAGCAAATGTGCTGCTTCATCAGATAATTGGAATGATTTATCAGTAAGATACGTGTTGATCAATTGTCCAATTGGGGTGGTCCTATCTGGAAACTTCAATAATTCAACACTTTTCCCGTCTTTTTTTAATTTCTCCAATAAACGAACAGTCTGAGTAGTTTTACCAGCTCTATCAAGACCTTCGAATAGGATCAATACTCCTCTGCCCATCGTTAAAGCAACTAGATATAATTATTATGGGTTGTAATTGAATACTTCTACGCGTTTAATTTGGCTTCCTTTAACACCCGGACATTTACCGTCAGGAAATCCATGATTGACATCAAACGTGGATAAGAAAGTCAGTAAATTACAAATTTTTGTATGAACAGGTATCCTACGGTGTCTGCTTTTATATCTAGATCTTTAAAAACATATAATTCAACATAGATTTGAAGTAATAAACTTTACATATAAAAATTTTTTTTTTTTTGCATTTGATTAATATTTATTGATAATTTTGTTTATATAATTTTTCACAAAATGGCGAAATGCTTTATGCACGAACTTCCAGCCACCTAAGACCTCAGAACAGTGTGGGACTCCTTATACCCACTAAAACCAGCTAATATTTTTGCCTCGTGGGACTTTTTATGATGCTTAGTAAGCTTATTTTCCTCATGGTAATGTTGTCAGTTTATTAACTGATTAGGCCCGGAGTCGAACTAATGAAATGTCTCTTAGACATGTTTCTCCATGCTAACGACTTCACTATTCCCCCAAAATTTAGTACGTTACCCGGCTTTTGCCAAACAATGCTTATATATTGTGTACAGCCTTATTATTATGTAATCTACTCTCGGTCGCCAAGTTGGTTTAAGGCGTCAGACTGTAAAGGTTTCTCTAGACATCTGGAGATCGTGCGTTCGACTCGCACCCGGGAGAATTACATATTTTTTTTGACTCTTCAATACAACGGTAAAGAGCATAGAACAGAAATGTCAATTTATTATAATTAATTTAAGATGATGTGAGTAGTCTAAAGAGGAATATAAACTTCTTTTATTGTTTTAGCAAATATCTGACGAGATCTTTGTAGCCATCAACAGCTTCTATCAAATCTTGAATGGCGATGTGTTCATTGGCAGTATGTGCAAAATTAATCGATCCAGGGCCATATAAATATTTACTTTTGATACCTTCTTTAGACAAGTTTGGAACATCAGTGAAATAGGCTAAGACTGTGGTGTTGAAACCAGGAATATCATAATCGAGATACACAGGCTCCTGAAGTTGAAATTCAGTCACTTTAATATTGTTATGTTCTTCATTAGCCTCGAAGATTAGATCTTTAATGATTTTTTGGACTTGGGAAGCATCATTTGCGATTCTTATCAAGACTTTAGCATAAGAATTTGGGGAAACAACATTTCCAGCAACACCACCGTTAATCAATCCAGGATTGACAGTAGTCTTCCCCAAAAGCTCATCAACTGGAAACTCAGCATTGACAATTTGGTGAAGTAGGTTGATCAATTGTTTGTTTGCATCAATTCCAAGCTGAGGGTAACCAGAATGTGAGGATTTCCCTTTGATGTCCAAATCAAATTGATACATACCTTTATGGCCAACTCCTAGCTTCAACTCAGTAGGTTCACCAAACACAACATGATCCCAAGTAGCATTTAAATCAGCTGAAGCTGTTTTCATTCCAATACCATTAAATTCTTCTCCAACGACAAATAACAATGATACATCACCACTTGATATCTCATTTGACTCCAATAATTCCAAGGTGGCAACAATTTGAGATGCAACAGAGGCTTTGGCGTCATTGGCGCCTCTACCAAATATATAGTCTGATGTTGTATAATATGGGACATAAGGAGGAACAGTATCGATATGAGATGTAAGAAGAACTTTGGAGTGGTCAAAAGAGTCACCAGTGTAAGCGTAAATGTTATTTCTATCACCCTCAACAGATTGAATCTCGACATTAAATCCTTTAGATTTCAGGTAGTGTGCCAAATACTGGCCAACTTCATGTTCATTCCCACTGATTGATTCTATCTCAACAAGTGACTTATGGAGACTTATAAGCTCATGTTCGTTTGATAATCCGGAAAATCTAGATGAAAAGAACTTTTGCAAATTCAACGGAGATGCACTCGACAAAGAGGTCAAAGCTGTGAGAATTGACAAGAACTTCATTTTAAAATGTATCTGTTTTAAGTGTCAAACTACAAAGGCATAAATTTCAAGTCATTTTTTTTTTTCAAGCTGGAACATAAGCGACTCCGAAAATATAAGCAAACACAGGGAATAAAACTGCCACAGCAAACGGAATTCCGGCATAAACGATTAATCTCACAATAATCTCCAAGTCATATCTTTTCTTGAAGGCTCCACAAGTGAAAATGACGTTCTGTTCTTTGTGGTTTTCTAATTGGTCCAAGTATAATTCATGAGTTTCAAGTTCATATTGATCAATTGAACTTTCAGGACCGACGGAATCCTTCTTTGAAGCTGTCAGATCTTTGATTAGTTGCTTCAAGTCACCAATCTTCTCATGACGTCCTAAAGTGTCACTTCTGGCCCTATTGAACTTCTTTTTAGAGGTAAATAACGAGTAAATTGGTTTTAATAACTGGAATAATAGTGGTTTTGAGATCTCTTTCCAAATAACTACAGTGCCCACCCCCAAAATGACACGCAATACCGTGATGAATAATCCTAATTCTTTATAGCTGTATGGAATATCAATGATATTAAAACCATCATATTTAGAAGCATTCAAAAATTCAGAATTGAAGACCAACCATTGCGATATATCTAAACCAATCACAACCCCAATGAAAGCAACTGAATCATCATAACATGGACAATCATCAACTGGAGAAACATGAAAGTATATCAATGCGTAATTCAATGCAATTGTTAGAAAAGGTGAAAATAATGAATTACTAATAATAATTGAGTCCCAGATAGGAGTAGTGATAGTCCTCACAGTATAACATAGACCACCAATCAATGAACCAACAATTATATCAGAAAATCCATGCATACCACAATAAATACGACCAATAATTAATGTAAAATAATATCCACCAAGTAAAAACAAAACAGTCACAACTTGTGCAAATGAACTAAAGTTATCCAGGTTCTGTAATACTTTAAGTGCGAAGAACAAGGAGACAGCAGTAGCATTGGCAGAATGACTTGAGGGAAACCCATACTCTTTTGCAGTGTAACCAGATAGTGTAATTCTATGCAATGGAGGAGATCTTGGACGTGGTAAACAACAGAAATCCTTAACATAACCAGAGAAATATATCCCATAACCCAGAATATAAACCAGATCCCTTGTGATTTGTCCATATCCAAACCAAATCGGGAACGGAAGCATTAACACATAGAAAGTATGAGCTGCTAGATTTGCAGAGTATGCAAAGTAATAGTCCAAGAATGAGTTTCGAAGTCTTTGTTGGATCTTATGAAGAATTGGAGTCTCTGATCTTATAATAGGTAGGAGGAATTCTCTGATTTTATACCGTATTGGATTGATACTAGTCCTGTAGTGGATTTGTGGGTAATTTCCAGCATCCGAAAAGGGGTCTTTGGATTTGAAGTTGTTCAGATGAGAAAACTTGTCCCCAGAGCTCGGTTCTTGAACTGTATTTGTCATCTGGATTATATTCATTGAGTACTTTCCAACGCAAACCAAAGATCTCTTGATTTTTTTTTTTTCACTGGCTAAACGCGTATTGTGTGTGTCACTTGGAAGTAACCAGTTGACAATTAAGAGATAAGTTCTTAATTTGTAGTTTTATAATCGTCTATGTTTTTGTATATGGTTTCTGACCTATAATCCTGGACAATTCGGTGCCATTCGTTTATCCTGACTATGTGGAGAGAAAGATGCTGGTTATAAGGTGCTTTAGATGGTGTCTGGCTGTCTTGTTATATATCACGTGATATCAAAATATCAACAGTAACCAAAAATCAAAACAAATAAAAACAAAACAAAACAAAACAAAAATACAACAATCTGTTCAGCGTTCCAAACTTTCTGCTAAGGGATCGAATTCCGGTAGATAAACATTTCAACTTTATACCTAGTTCAATTCTGTTTTGTTTTATTGTTTTTTTTTGTTTTTTCCTCTAATATTTCTGATCTTCGATCCATCCTGTGATTTTGAATTGTCTACTACACATTAAATTTTCTATCATTTCTGATAAAAACCGCATCCAAGTTTATTAATTTTTAGTGGTCTTGAAGGATAGTTTCAGAGAAGCTGAATTAGAAACTTATAATGGCACCAAAAGAGCAGAAACAAAAGACTGCACCGCGTCGACACTCTCTGCGTCTTGAACAGAAGAAGGACGCTGATAAGAAGAGAACAAATCTAAAAGATATTTTGAAAAGCTCTCAACGGTCCAAAAGAAAAAGTGGCATAGAATCTGATGGCGATTTCATGTTCAAGAGAAGTGCTTCAGGATTACGGGAATCATCAACTCAGAAGTCAACACGGACAACAAAACCTAAGAAGATTAGAAAATTGACTCAAGAGGATGTCAGTATAACACCAGTGATTTCAAGATCAGTGAATTATGAAGAGGCTTCAACCTCTGTTCAAGTTGCCTTACCTATATCAGATACTCCAATAATACGAAGAAACAAAGAAATCAGAAATGGAGGAAATAGAAGATCATCTTTAGGGAATAGAGGAAAACGAGTATCATCGGTTGGAAATGGATATCAAGCAACCCCTCATGATAAAGTACCCACCACAGAGCTATACAAACATTTGAACTCAGATCTACCAGATCCTCATAAGATGAGACAATTATTAAGTTGGTGTTCCCAAAGAATATTTGAATTGGAAAAAGATCGTCATATAAAACAGAAAAATAAACTTCCAAATGAAGAATTAACTGCCTTAAATATAGCAAAGGTTATTAAAGAAGAGATTGTTAGAGATTTAATTAATGGTAAAATTGGGATTAGTTGGTGGAATAAAAATGATGAGGAAACAGAAGAGACTGAGAAGGTGTTATTGCCCAATAAAAAAAATATTAATAATTTAAAAGTGTTGGAAGATTTCAAAACTAGACTGGAAGGGTTGAAGGGATCTTGTAAAGTCTGGGAAAAGTTGAATAATCAAATTGAGCTACCCAATGAAATATCACTTGATAAAGTTTCCATTCCAAATAATGAAGAAATTAAAAAGTTGTTAGATAGCTCTATTCTGGAAGAATTTAATAAGATTGAAGATTCAACTCTGGACGAGTTATCCAATTTGGAGATATACATCGATGAGTTCAATAGTAAAGTTCATAAATTGAAAAGCTCTTCATCAATTAGACAGAAATTTATTGATTCGAAAAATTTCAAACTCTCACAGATATTAGATTCCACATTCAACGATGAATCAATAAATAAAATCACACGAAATGATAAAGAGGTTGATACAGAGAAATTATTGAAAGGTATCTCAAGAATACCATAATGATTATTATGACAGATATAATTTGTACTATATATAAAAGAAAAAAAAACAAAAACACATATTGTATTGTAATTATTCATAGGTACTTTTTAGCAAAACCTTTCACTTTTAAATCAAAAATGGGACTTGTTATAGGATCATTCACGTTATAGAAAGGGTTCATCAAAGTTTTCACATAAAGGTCATTAATTTCAGAGAAGAACTGTCTTATACTTTCTTCATTCACAAATTTTGAATTGTTTTCAAATAAGAGTAGGAATTTGATATTTCCAGCAGTCAAGAAGGCACTGACTCCATATCCATAGAACTCATCCACTGTTTTCAAGTATAAACTATTTGAGCTCCATTGTTGTTGTTCTATGATGTCGATTGTTGAATGGACTATAAAAGGGTTCAATTCCTTCATTTCAGGAGTGAATTTTGCTGTTCCATCTCCATTTGAGCGGAATGTTCCGAATTCTGACTCATAAATTGGAGCATCTGTTGTGCCTATTAGAGCCAGGTAGTATGACATGTATTTTGTTAGATATTTTCTATTGGTCTTTGTTTGTAGTTGTAGTAATATATTACTTAAAAATCAAGATATTAAAAAAAGGAACTACAAATTAAGTGTCAAAAAAAGGCATACACACACACAAAAGATCTCTGATAAAACACAAAATGCACCTCAGAAGAGTCTCATTAGACTCAAATTCTTCTAGCCACAGCGGTCCCCGGAAACTGCCCAAAGTTACGAATCATAAGAGCTTGAACGATGGTTTTGATTATGATCCCTTACAATCGTTTATGAGGACAGAGCAAGAGAACACAGATGAGGTCTTAACAGATTCGGTAACTTCTTTTGAGGTAGACAAAAAGAGGACAAAAGAAGTGGCACAAGTAGCATCTCTCTTTCTAGAGATACGAAAGGGAATAATGAGTGATAATAACATTGATGTCACCACAAATGATCGTATTGAGCACGAGAGAGATTGGAGTCATTCACATAAACAGGCTGAAAGACGATTGAATATACCCAAAGCTACATTACATAGAGCTGAGAAAGTGAAACTTATGTTTAATCTCTATTATTATGCTCTAGAAGAAAGTCAGAAACTCACAAATGAGAAATTTGAAGGTGTTGATGGGGTATTCAACCCTTTACAAATCATAAGAAATAGGAAAATCCGAAAACAATATCATCAAAAACCTACTCTTTCAGTTAAAACATTACCATTAGCATCTCATGCATTCAGTAGTAAGAAAGATCAATTGCTATGGGAAATCGATGCAGCTGAGTTGGTGTATGATCAACCTTGGAGAATGCAGCATTGGTATGAATTAAAAAATCCTCAAGGAGAACTATGGTTTAATTCAGATAGGTATTTTACTAAAAGAGATCATAAGCATCATAGGCCTCATTTCAGGCATCATAAGAGTGATAAATTGGAGAATATTCATCAAAAATTATTTATAGACGGTGATTCTGATGATAAAGAAGTTGAAGGTGAAGATGAAGATGATGAAGACGAAGAAGATGATGATGAAAGAGATGATGGTTCAAAAAGAACAAGAAAAAGAGATCGAATTAAAAATGAAATGAGATCATATTCACCATTTAAGAAGAAGAGTATACAAGAAATTACTCAAACTCCAAATTCTATACCTTCAGAGGACCAATTAAATGAACAAGTTTACAAAAGCGGTATATTGAATGATATTCAAATTGAACCAATCAGAAAATCAATTGTTTCTTCACGAGCATCCACACCAGATCCAGAAGAAGTACAAAATCAAAATCAAAATCAAAATCAAACATTGAATGAGAATAATACAAAAGAACCTATTTCAACAAGTTCTGATGGTCAAGAAGAATTAAGTGAAGAAGATTATCAAGAACTGAAGAAAATGAATCAGTATTTTGACAATTTGTTATTCTTGAAACAAACATTAATGTTCAGTAAACACAATGAAAGATTGATTACTGAATCATATTCCAATGCACTAAATTTTTCCATAATTGATTCATTAAATGACGAAATTACAAGAAAGAACGAATTTCTTTCATCGATTGTTCTCAAAAAATACTCTGATTCTTTAAAACTTCAAATTGAGGAGCTTGGTAATACCCAAACGGATCTTATTAATAATTACTCAATGACGGTGGATAAATTATTGACATTATCAGACCGTACGATCGGTGTAGTGAATACAACATTGTCCTTAGAGTTAAGAAAGTTAACAGAAAGGTTTGAAAAGAGTAGCAGTTTTAGTATCTATAAAAACAGAGACTCATTAGCTGATTGGGGATATTGGATTTTAGAGAACGTGGTTGTACTGGTATTATGGGGTATCTGGATAGGTTTCAGTATTGGAAAATCATTGAAAAAAGTCACAGTATTGATATTGAAGCTTGTTAAATGGATCATCTGCTGATGAGCGAGTAATCGATGATTATGAACTTTAGTAAACAAATTACCCTTCCATTACGCGTAAACACGAAATATTTTTTTTTTTTTTTCATGTTATAAAGAAATAAAGACGCGTATTATATAAAACTAGAAAAATATCTCGTTCTCTTCTCTTTATAAAACTTGAATAAACTCAAACAAGATTCCACAAAAACGATATGTCAGAACAAGAAATTAAGAAAACCAAAGTCAACGACAGTTTGAAAGTTTACAAACGTTCAGAAAATGCAACATTACCAACAAAAGGTTCTGCACTTGCGGCTGGTTATGATTTATATTCATCAGAAGCAGCAGTCATTCCAGCCAGAGGTCAAGGACTAGTCAGCACAGATATCTCCATCATTGTGCCAATAGGGACTTACGGTCGTGTGGCTCCTCGTTCAGGACTTGCTGTTAAACATGCCATTTCCACTGGTGCTGGTGTTGTGGATGCCGATTACAGAGGTGAAGTTAAAGTAGTTCTATTTAATCATGGTGATAATGATTTCGAAGTGAAAAAAGGTGATAGAATTGCTCAATTGGTTTTAGAAAAAATAGTTAATGCTGATATTGTTGAGATTGAAGAAAAAGAATTAGATACTACTGACCGTGGTGTTGGAGGGTTTGGTTCTACAGGTAAATAGATTTGGTAATAAATAATAAATGAAATCTTTATGGTATGAATTTCTAAACGTTTTATTTATATGTATATATATATATATATATATAGATCTCATTTCTTGTGACTGGTGGTATCATTTTCAACATTTGAAGTCTTTTCAGTCTTTTCAATTACAGTACTTGTAGGTTCCTTTTCTGAAGCTTCAATTTCTGGAGTTTCCTTTTCATAGTCTTCTAAATTGATATTGTCTTTAACTGGAATTTGAACATTTTGATGACCAGCTTGTTCATGTTCATCTTTAATCAATTCTTCTTGCTCTTTAATAATATCTAATTTCAATTTAACATCATCAGAAGCAACTTCTGATTTTGTGACGTTATAAACTTGATCTGGAATAGAACGTAAAACTTGAATCAATGCATCTTTGTAAGTATCAGTATCAGATCTTTCACCATAAGTGTAAACACTAGATAAAATTAAAAGAGTTGAAGGAATTTTGTTGTCTAATCTCAAATCTAACCAGAATTTCAAATCATCTTTTAATCTTGCTGGAGATACACCAACAGTTTTAATACCTCTAGAAGAACAAGCACTTTGCAATTCAGATAATGAAAGTGATTCAACACCTTCATAATCTATAGCTTTATCATCTTTAATTAGTTGTAAAAGTTTGTATCTAATTTGATAACGCAATATTTGATCAGATCCAAAAGGTCTCAAGTTCATATATTTGGCCATAGCAACTAATTGAGGTCTTGATAAATTATCTAGAACAATATCATTCTTAAATAATCTTGCAATCTTAATAACTTCTTCTGTAGTTGGGGATTCACCTAGAGTATTCAACTTCTTAAAGAAATGAGTGAATGCTTCTTTATCAGCTTCAGTGGTGGCTTTTGGTAGTTTAACTCCACTTTCAGCAAATGTAAGTCTTAAAAATTCTGAAGTCTGTTTTCTTGTTTGTACTAGTTTTTCCTTCTTCTTTGATTTATCAGCACTTGATTCATAAGTAGAAGGTAATAAATTTGGAAATAATTTAAGAGCCACTGGTAAAAGAAGTTCCGCAAATGGGATTATGATAAATGCAGAAAATGGAACTAGTCTGAATATATCAATTGTTGTTCTAGACAACTGACTCTGTTCTCTTCTTGAAAGTTCATAACCTCTGAGCATTCTAAACAAAAGTTTAGTTGAAACTTTAACTTCATAACCTAAAAGTTTTGTACCATCCCAATAATGCTGTATTTCATGCTTGATTCTATCAATTAATGGTGGTTTTACATCACTTTTTTCGGGCAAATTGCTTTGGAATCTAACAGAAGTGTATCTAAGAGATCTAACACCAATCTGATTGGCTCTCAGTATTTGCGTTTTTGTTATTTGATGCAACATCTTGAAGTACTATTTAATTGTTAGTCATCGGTCTTCTAGTTGGTAATTGCTAATGAAGGTCTCACAATAAATTATTTAGCCAAGGGACAAAAAAAAAGTATGAAATAATTCGTATTAAATACTCAAAAGTGACTCCAACACTCCAAATAACACAAAACTCACAAAAAAGATCTACCTGAGGGTATACAATGCTTGAAGAACCATGTCATTTGAAGCAATTTTTTCTGCGAGATTTTGCCTTGTGGCATTGCTCATAACCGACACTAATTCCGCGTAGGGTAATAAGCTCTGTTTGAAGTTGAAAGGCGAAGTGTCAAAGGCACTGAAGATTGTAAGGTTTTGACTAGTCACTAGATTGAAGAGTGTGTGATTTATTTATATAGCCAGTTACTAATTTTTTTTTTCTTATATATTAGTGTTATTTGTGTCTCAATGTTGGTTCATTACAATATATCCATCATTTGTAGAAGAAAACTATACTTGTTACAACAAATGAAAGAATGGGGAAATGTAGTATAAATCCCACTAAAAGTTTACCAATCGTCCATAAGACCAAGAAAACTGAGTCAAAAAGACTCCAGTACGTTGGAGATTCGTTCCTCTTCACAACACATCATATCCAACTGATTACGTAACTGTAGAGAAGATAATCTATTAGAGCAAAATAAACACACAATTCTTTATCAAAACACCAAAGGAAGTCCCCGAAAGAGAGATGGAGAGTTTCCCAGGAGCATTTCCAGGTATATACACCGGTGGTCGTGACTCAACTCCCAGCCTAATAGAACCGCTCAATCATGAGACAATCAATTATAAGAAAAGCTTGAAATCACAAAAAGAGCTGTTTAGAAGCCATTTTATGGCTCAAATTGAATTACTGTGCTATGTTTATATTGTGATAACTTATCTTTATGATTGCTCTTTGATTCTTCTCATCTTAAGGTCCCTGATACTATTATCATTGTTTATCATTCTACATTCTACTTCAGTTGAGTCCAAGAAATCAATACGATCCGTTTATTATAGTATACTCTTCATCAACATACTATCGGTGGTTACCCATTACAAAAGAGACCTTCATAAACCGAACTCTGATGGGTTTGTCTATGGACATCATACATTACAAATCATTGGACAGCTACAGTTGAATAACAAGAGGTGTTTATACTTTCTTGACACATTGATTTTCTTATCACAGATGTTATTATACTCCTCTGTTTTCTATACAGATAAAGAATCATCAATGACTAATGCAATCCTTCTTGAAAATGAGTTTGATGGGTGGCAAGGACGTACCATACCGATCAAAATCAATATATTAAATGCATTCAAGACGCATTTCATTAACATTGAGGAGCTGAAGGCACAACAAGTCGAACAGGATAGAAGAGAAACCCAGGCATTAACAGAACAACTCCCCGGAAGCTACGGTTCTAACTCAAGCGAATGAAATGGATGTTATTATTTCTGGTTAATGAAATATCATAATCAAATTTGTGTTTTTGGCCTTGTAGATCATTATAAATGCAATCAATAATAAACCCCGTGAAATTTTGGCACAAAATTTTTTTTGATCTTTTAAAACAAGTAAACCATTTATCCTCTGCAAAGAATTCCTGCTAAAACCACTGAAATGCTCCTGAATAAAGTTGTTGTGAAGATTCTTGCAACGCTCAATGTATTCAAACAGATCACCACAATATCAAATGATGAAAGACCAGTGGTCTTCTGGCATGGAATGGGTGATTCATATAACTCATCAGCAATGCAACGTGTTCTAGAGACTGTTCACAAAACAAAACCAGATCTCTTCACACATTCTGTTTTCATAAATAGTGATGACTCCCTGGATCAACGCTCTTCTTTAATAGGAAATGTTAACGAACAGATCGAGCAGGTTTGTGTACAACTTCATGATATCCCTGAGCTTTCTGATGGATTTGATTTTATTGGATTCTCACAAGGTGGATTGTTTGCAAGGGCAGCTATTGAGAAATGTGGATTGAAAGTACATAATTTGATTACTTTTGGATCACCTCATGCTGGTGTAAGTGATCTCCCAAAATGTGGTCAATATGATTGGTTTTGTAAAAGAAAGAACGAGGTTCTAAGGAAACAAGTCTGGAAAGATAAAGTCCAAGGATCAATCATTTCTGCTCAATATTTCAGAGATCCAAAACAATATGATGAATATTTGAACCATTCAAGATTTTTAGCTGGTATTAATAATGAAATCCCATTAGAAAGGAATGAAACTTATGTTGAGAATCTAAGTAAGATTGAAAAACTAGTATTAGTTCAGTTTGAAAGAGATGAAACACTCATTCCAAAAGAGAGTGCTTGGTTTTATGATTCTGATGGTATAACAGGTTTATCAATACCTTTTAACGAATCGAACTTCTATCAACAGGATTGCGTTGGTTTAAAGAAGTTATATGATGAGAATAAAATCGATTACCTAAGTATTGACGATGCTCATATGGCTATTACAGATGAATTTTTAGTTGATATCATTAATAAGTACATTGGTACAGATTCAACTGAATCTACTGGTAACTAATAAGATATTCTTCATTTAATTAGCAAATGTGATATTCTTTTGATTTGTTTTATACAACTTCAACATCAGATCCAAATACTAAATCAGACCCCAATAAATCTTCAATATATTTCTCCTTATCCTGTATGTTCATATCTATCCTATCAAAAGATATTGGGACGGTAGTATTCTGCACTTCAGCTTGAATCATTTCTTCCTCCTTTTCCATTTGATATTCCTGATTTACTTGCTCAATTCTATCATAAACCTGTAGAATTTCAGAATTAGCTGCTGAAGAATCACACACATCATTTTGGGCTTTTGTATTTTTATTCTGATTTTGTTCAAGTTTTGACAATATTTGTCCTCTTGATCCTTGTCTTGTCGCTTTATTTAGCATATCCAGTGGATCAAACGAATCACATTCATGTTGATCATCGCTATCTATAACCAAAGTTTCTCTTTGGAGTTGATAAGGTTCATTTGAGACTGGATAGAATTTAAACCCACTTAATCCTTTTCTGACTTGTTTCTTCAAGACTTGACTATCATCACTTGGTTTTGATAAGTCGGTCTTGGTATGAAGACGATCTAACAGACTCTTACCTGAAAAATTTAATTGCTTATTCCTCTTTGAGTCAGTACTTTCCAATGTTTGTTCATTATTCTTACCTCTCTCACTTTGCTTTGGAGCCAATCCTTCACGACAACATAGATGACGACACCTTTTCAAATTTTAGTATAAATGACTGAAATCCACTTAAAGTTATGCTGGGCTGCTTTACTCACTTTGTTTTGTCCTTGCATAAATGTTTGCATTTTAAGAAGTTGTTGGCTTGGAGCTCAATTTTATCTATAGTTCTCTTTCTGGGTGACTTTTCTGAAACCTGCACAAGAAGATCATCAAGATCATCATCTTCCTCAAATTCATCCCCTGATAAAATATGAGTTAGTATTGTTAGTTCATTCAACACATGTTGATATTCTTGGTATTGTCTACCCTCGGCGGATTTTGGCTTCAAAAGACACAATAGAGCTTTCGATAGATGTTCATGAATCAATAATGTGGCTCTGTCTCCAATTCCAGCTATTGGTTAAAGTTAGTATTACATATTTAATATCTTTAAGGCATAATAGGAGTTTAGCACAAACCAATTTCTTCACATGATATATGGCATTCAAATAAGCTCTCTTTAGAACTCAAAGGCACATCAAAAATTAGCGTTTTAGTACTATTAATCTTTGATATGGGAGCACGCCTAAAGTCAATAAATTCACCGGTGCTTAACCCGCTGATGACACACACAGTAAGTGGTGTGCCATTCCATTTTGATCCTTTTGATGTGACAATTAGATCAATCTGAACTTTAGCAGAAACTGGTGCTATTTCATCCCTAGATTTCGAAGCTTGGACGAACTTTGAGCTAATCTTGAAAGTTGGTAATAATTCAATTTGGGACTTTATTTTGATTCCTTGGCCCGGCCTCAATCCAAGATAATACTCAATTTGCATGCTCTCGAGTTTTTTGATTTGGTCAAATGTGGCAATGTTATGATTGGTAAATTTTCTGACATATGCAAGACCAATACTCGAAAGCTGCCTAAGAACCATCGGTGTACCTTCCCATCCTCGTCCAGATACACTTTTGCATAGATTTAGGCAGTTTTTCAAAGAAATATAGTCCTTTTTCTCAACGAAACAATCAATAAGACATCTAATGATTCTACCGAGGTGTTTGAAAACAAAGAATTTGTCTTGTTTGAATGCTTGTTGGACTTTGGCCAAATCATCACCAGGAGGAAATTCAAGACCGCCAAGCTCATATTGAACCAACAAGTATATCTTTTCCCAACTAAAATCAATACTCTTAGGCTTTTTACTGCCTGATTTTAGAGGAAATCTTAATATAGGTGATTCATTAATAATCTTGAGCAACCTTTTCTCGTTTCTCTTCAATCTGATGGTGGTGTATTCTTCAGCCTTTGAGATTAGTATTATTATATCAGATAGTTGTAATGAATTTCTGGCTTGGATTATTGACTTCATACTTTTGAATGAAATATAGTGTCTTGTCATTGAATCACCAAAGGGAGTTGACTGATATGATCCATTTATGACACTAATTAAATTGAAATTAATAAGCTCTCGAATCTTAGATTCAGAGTATCTCATCAACCTCTCATCAATACTAGCATATTGGTAATCTGGAATTTCACTGTATGCTGTGGTATTTGACTTGAATCTAGCATAGAAGAAAGTGTTTTTTAACCAATTGAGTGAATCTTCCAAAGAAGTGATAGTTTTCAAGTATATCTCAGATACAAAATTTTCATATAAATTCATATGTAATTTGCTTTCCAACTTCTCATTCCCTTTCACCAAATTTTCATAAAGTTTCTGCTTTTCAACTGTAGTCATTAACACAGCTTTCCCCTCAGTCTCAAATTGAGGCCTACCTGCTCTACCCATCATTTGCAAAACATCTAGTTCAGAATATTCGGCAAATTGGGTTGTATTCCAGATTTTGGTACCTTTAATTATCACCAAATAAGCAGGCAAATTCACACCTACCGCCAAGGTTGAAGTGGAGCAAAGAATTTTGATACCACCGTCAATGAAATTCTGCTCCACAGCGACCCGGTCCTCTAATGACATACCAGCATGGTGAAAGGAAACACCATGGCGTGAAATTTCTAATAATTCCTTTTGATTCACAGGTATTAAACTGTTATTCGAATCCAGTAGACATTTAAAATGGGAGGCAATGTATTTAGCTGTCGTAATTGTGGAATTTCTTGTTGGACAGAATATCAAAACTGGTTTACTCGCTGAATGCTGGTGTAATATATCTATCAACTTTGAGTTAAGCACAGAGTCAAATACAAAATCATTGGTTGTCTGCTTAAAGCCATAAATCACTTTAGTAAGCTTTATAGGCCTATATTCTTCACCAAATACCAAAGTGACAGCATTAAATTGTGAGTGGGAAGTTAATTTGATCCACCCAGATACATCATGGATGTTAGGAACAGTTGCAGATAAGGCGATAATTCTTATTTCTGAGCATATTTTTTTCATTCTTGTAACAACCACTTCGAGCGTTGATCCTCTGTTCTCTCTCAAAAAATGAATTTCATCAATAAGCAACAACTTTATCATGCTAAATAACTTAGTGTAATCAGTCCATTTTCTTGTCATCAAATCCCATTTTTCAGGCGTGGTAATAATAATGTTAGCCCTTTTAACTTGGTCTGTTTCGGTGAAGCTTGTGTCACTAGTTAATGCACCAACAGTTATTCCAAATGTAGAAAACTTCAGATTCCAGTCCTTTTGTCTTTCAATACATAGAGCTTTAGTTGGAGCAACATATAAAATTTTAACATTGTTCACCAGGTTACCCAAAACAGTTACAAGTCTCAAGATGGAGAGTTCAAACAAGACTGTTTTACCAGATCCAGTAGGAGAGCTTATAATGCAGTTGGTATTCTGATTATATATAGAGTCAAAAGACAATGATTGCATTTTATTAAAATGGTTGAAGCGAAAAATGGATCTTTCCTTATCAGTGAGAACAGTTGTAGCAATTAAATCATTCTTCTTCTGATCTGTACCATAGTGAGTGATATTTGATGAGTTTGTTGTCATTGTAGAGAAATCCTGATGTTGGTCTTCGCTAGCCTCATAAGATCTAGATAATTCATCACCAGATCTAACTTCAATACTCTGAGGCATCTGGTTTCGATCACAGCGATTCTGAGAACCGCCACCATAAGCACGTTTAGCCGCTTCAGCTTGTTGAGACTTGTCAAAATTCCTTATTTGGTTGGAACTAACTCCATACTCCTCATCAGATAGTTCTTCCAACTGTCTTAACAAGTCCATGATATTAAGCGCTCTAAGAAAAATGCTTTTCTAACACGAGTATAAGGCAAAAAAGGCTCGAACGAACAGCAATTGAGCCAATTACTGATATTTAAATTTCTATAAAGCACCAAACAAATAAAAATGAGATGATTTAGAGTCTTTTCGTGGGTTTAGACACTTTGTTTTGGTTTAAAACAGTTCCAGTTTTAAATCCCAAGAAGAATATTATTCGCGGATTTCTAAACAAAAAAATACCAGACAATTAAATACAGTCCATTATTAAATCCTCTCCTGTTCCACTAGATATATTATCATCAGGTAAGAACCGTTAAGTGCAATACTACTAACTTTAGATATGACAGAAGAGCACAACGAAACTTTGCTCTCAAGAGAGGCCCTAAGTCTTTCACAGCAACCCACTATCCCAAACACGAAGACTCCAGACAAGGATACTGGAATTGACAGCCAAAGCTCTGACGAAAGTAGCTTTGAAATTTTAGAGATTCATGAAACAGAACCAACAATAATTGGAAATGTGAATATTGATGCTAGTGATGATGAATTGGAGATTTTAGAAATTGATCAACCCACTCACTTTAATGCAGCTGATGAGGGAAATAACTTTATTGATATTGATGAAGAAGAAGATATTTTAGAATATGGTTCTCCACATACTAACAACGTTCCTAGAACAATTGATAACTCTTTACAATCAACCGGTTCTCTATCAATTCCCATAATCCTTCAAACAGGTAATTTCCCATATTTATTGGCACCTTTAACTCACGCGGAATCGAAGAAGCTACCGAAAGAATACGAAGACGTAATCATCCTGTTCGATGATGGAATTGCCTTGGGGATAACTATGTATGAAGTTTTTGAGAAGATCAGAAGTACATTTGAAGAGCTGGAGAATCCATTCAAAGAGACGGATGATTTGGTGATCAACTTTAAAGAATTTGACTTGTCGCTGGCAGAGTCAAGCATATATGCACACCAATTAATACTGTCAGATGTCATGGATGTTTTCAATAAAGTTGTCGAAAATACCCTTGATGATCCGCCATCATGCTTGCATTTAGAGCTCAGTACAGAAAGAAGCTTCATCGATAAAATTAATAAGCTCAGAGGCATACCAAACGAAACTGTGATCACTGCTGATTCCATCTTCGAAAACCTGGACTCAGAACCAGAAGATGTCGTAATTGAACCAACCAAGACTAGTTCTTTCCGTTTGAGTAAAGAAGAGCGGACGGAATTAGACCATTCATTAACCCCAGAAGATCTTGAAGCTGCTGACGTTCTATCGCCTGACGAGAATATTGGTGAGAACCAAATCAATACCAGAGAAGCAGAAAATGAGGAGGATACAGAAAGTTTGAATCCTGAAGTCGAACAAATTGTAGCTCAGAATAAAGAGAAAGATGAAGATGGAGATGATGAAAAGGATCAGCCTAAAGAGAAAAGTGGCAGTGAGAGTATCCACGTTAGCGAAGATAGAGATCATAATGAAGAACTATTGGAATTCGATAAAGAACCCGACCCTGAACTCGAAAAAGGCATATTAGAATCAATCGAAACTGGACCTTTTAAGAGAGCGCTTGAAGGTGAAGATGAAGATTCTTCCGAGGATACTAAAAGATTGAAGGAAACAGCGTCTCATTAAAAAAGAACAAAATTTCCAGAAAAATGACCATGAGAATCACAGAAAGATTGTCAAGTTGGTCGTGGGTCGTTGTATTTGAGGATGACCTTATTGTTGATGCTTTTATTACAAAAGTGAATAGGTTTTCTGAATCATTAAAGGAGAGATTGTCCCTTGACAGAAGAGCCGCCGTGCTCTTCAAGGAAGCAACGAGAAAAGATTTGGATTGGGAGTCCAAAAGGCTCAAAAGGCTATCTTTGCGAAGTAATTTGTTGATAGATGTGTCATCTGATAACCATTGTCATGGATCAATCCCCAGGAAATTATCGTATCCTGATGTTTGCTCTTTCGATTTGGACCCAATTGTTCTTGATTTTAGCATGTATTTAACTAAAGAAGTTATTTCAATCAAAAAAGACGTAACCCTTTTCATCAAAGAATGCCTGAAACTTGACATGAAACGTCCCAACTTGTCACCTCTACCTCATCTTTTTGAGAATTTTAAATTTTCTGTTGACATCATTCCTTTCCAACACAATATTGCCCCTGACTACTCACCAATAAGAACATTTCCTCCCGAAATTAGCATAATATCTAATGATGGCGAGAAGTATATTGATGAAGTTGTTGAATCACCAGATTCACCTGATATAATCTCGCTCGGAATGCCAGAAAGGCACTTTAAACCATTGCTTTATTATAACCATTTTCAAATCCCTGAAGAGATCTTGTATGACACTTTGGGAAAGGATGATAAGACTCCTCCTATCTGGTGCTTCAAACTAGAAGATGTTGATACAGCCTATTTTAGCTTTATAAAAGATCAATTTCTTGATGAGAATTTACAAAAGGGTGTTCAATATAGGGTCGAATCCGGATTTATGGCAGACTCCCCTACTTTCAAAGAGTTTGAGAGTGCATTTGAACTTACAATCTCACAAAAAATGCCTTTATGCCCTCTTCCTGATTTAAAATTACTATCCTTCCATTCTTTTGTTTCCGCTTGGGATTCTGTTCCTCACACTGAGGAGACAATCACTGACACTGAATTGATGCTTGATGTTTCTGGTCCTGGTCACCATTTGACGCGCTTATATTCACCTGACAGTTATATCATTAGAAATGAACAGTACCGTAAAATTCCAAATGATGATTGCAATAAGGATACTGATCTGGCACTAAATGAATTCACCATAAATATAACTAAACTAGATGATTCAAACATCAAAATATGTGAAAAGACCCTAATGTCTGCAGATACTGAAAGATTAGGAAGTAATGATACAATTGAAGCTACTAGGATGACGTCAATTATACAACCAGATGAAACCTTGGAGAGCAAAAGATCTATTGATAATGAACTAGAAGTTTTGATGGCGAAGAAAAGAAGAAATATTTCCCATTCTAACCAAGATTTTTCAACTTTTCCGATATTGAAGCTACTAAAGACGCATGAAGTCTCATATGGCTCAAATCAAACAGAAACTCAAGAGGAAAACTTCATAATTCCCCAGTTGACTGTACCACCAACTGGTGAGTGCACACAGCCATTTAATTCCTCGAATACTGTATTATTCAATATGTCTCATATCAATCATAACTCACAGATAATAAACTATCTAATGAGATGCTCAGATCTTCAAATGATTGAATATGATATGTTTGAATCTGGGCCGGACTTTCTTATATCCTCAAGTTCTGGTATTTTAATTTTTAAATCATCAGAGATTGGTCAAGTGGAGATCAATGGGGATTTGACATTACATCCGAGGATCATTATCAACAGCAAGACATTAAACAGGCTTCATGTTATCATTGAAGGGGTTATAAACAAAGAAATCGTGTTTAACTTCCAGCTTGCTTTATCATTAATGAATATATCTTCTGTTGTTGTTGATGCCATTCCACAAAGTGTGTCTGATGAAATTTTAACCCTCGCTTATTTTGATGGTCATAAAATAAGTGAACAAGACTTGGAACTAATAGAAGATATCTCTCATCGCTATTTAATATCGTGTGGTATCAATCCTTTTGCAGCCTTAGATATCTTGAAACAAGTTGACATTTTAGAACTTCATCAATATGATCAAAAGAAGCTAAATGATAAGTTTTCTGGTGTAATCAGTGAACATGTCATAGATAATATCTTCCGCTTATTCACTCTCCCATGGTCTATGGTTCAAGACCACCAATCCCACCCAGGTATATATATATAGCCTTTTATATAGTAATGTCATGAAAGCTCTACCTCCGTTACATAATATAATGATTATGTAATTTATCGCGTTTTTTCAAGTTTTTTGGAAACGTCAACAATTTTATCGAGAAAAGAATCAAAACAACAAATCGGCAAAGAACGTCAATTAAAAATTGGAGTGAAGAGCTTAATCAAGAACAATTTTTCCAGTTTGTTCAAACGATCTTTGTATTTTGTCATTGAATTGTATCTTGTCTTTTTTATAAATAGCTCAGAAGCACGTTCTTTATTATAAAAAGCTAAAGGAGTCCAAAATAATTCAATCATGACAGTTTTAGCAGCATCGATTGTCAACAAAAGAGGTAAACCAATCTTATCAAGACAATTCAGAGATTTGACCAAGAATAGAGTCACTGAACTTCTCTCAAACTTCACTGGTCTGTTGGCGGAGAATCATGGTCAACATACAACTCTTGAAGATGAACACGTTAGATATGTTTACAAACCATTGGATGATTTATATCTAGTTCTGATCACCAACCGTCAATCCAATATTCTCCAAGATATTGAAACTCTCAACTTATTTGCTGAAGCATTTACTTATATCGCAGGATCAGCTGATGAATTTAACGTGCTTCAAGATTCCTTTCAAATCTTGAGTGCTTTTGATGAAATCATTACTTTAGGTTATAACGAAAACCTTTCAGTTTTACAAATTCAAACCTTCTTGGAAATGGATTCTCATGAAGAGAGAATTCAAGAAATTATAGAACGTAATAAGGAATTGGAGGCTACAGAAGAAAGAAAACGTCGTGCCAAAGAGATTCAAACAAGAGAATTTGAAGCTCGTCATAACAGACTTAACCAATATAATCCACCAATCGGTCAACCTGAAAGATCACAGAGCTACTCACAACCAACACCAACAAGTTATAGTGCTCCTGCTGTGAATCCAGCTCCTGCTGTTAAAAAGGCGCCAAAGGGACGTGGTTTACAATTAGGTAAGCCAAGTAAGAAGCCTTCTACAGCTGATACTGCAGCAGAACCATTGGTATCTGATTACCAACCACAACCAGTCAGACTGGCTGAGAAACCACAATACCATGATGTTGAACCGGAAATTGATGATTCCAAACCAGTCAATAATGGTATCTTGGTTACATTGGAAGAGAAAGTCACAGCTGAGATCACCCCTGAAGGTTCTGTTGTTTCTAGTGAATTAAAAGGTGTGTTACAACTACGTATTAACGACCCAGAACTTGCATTGTCCAAGATTTTATTATCCAATGAAGGTTCAGCTGAAGGAATACAATTCAAAACACATCCAAATGTTGATAGAAGTTTATTCGCCAATGAAAGTGTTATAGGATTAAAAAACCCAGAGAAACCATTCCCTTCAAATGATCAAAACCTGGGCGTTTTGAGATGGAGAGGTGTTGGTAAAGCTGACGAGAACAAATTTGTTCCTATTCAATTTTCTACTTGGTTATCTCAAAATGGTGACGTTGTTGATGTTACTTTAGAATATGAATTGAACTCTTCTTATAGTGAAGCAATCTCTTCAATCGAAATATTAGTTCCTGTTCCAACTGAAAATGTTGAATTGAAATCCGAAGGTGCCCAGGTTTTGGATATCACAGAAGAAGGTGTTCTATTCCAACTACCAAGTTTGAGCCCTGGTGAGAATGGTGTTTTGGAGTTCTCTATTCAAGCAAATGAAGATACTTTGTTCCCAATTGAAGTTAGTTTCCAAAGTGAAAATCCTGTTAATACTTTGGGTAAGATTAAAGTTCTTGATATTGTCAGTGTTCAAACTGAAGAATCTTTACAGTTTGATTTACTTTCAGAACTAACTACTGAAGGATATTTTATTGTTTGAGTTTATCAAACTGGTGTTCTCAAATGAAGCTTTCAATTACTTTGTTCATCAAGATACAAGTGAGAGGAAGCGAACTACGAGACATCTTTTTTACTACTTCCCAAAATAAACTCAGTTGTGCTAATAGGTATCTCCAGTATTGTTTAATAGAAGACTATAGGTAACAATTCTTTATGACTCCCTTCTTGTAAAAATTAGACATTATGTTCCATTCGGCTCAAGAGACAGTATAGATCTGGCCTGCCAGAAGTATAGTAAAATTGCAACCTAGTGTATGTTTTTCATTCAATTCATTCAGTTGTTTTATGATGACTTTTCTTGGGTCAACAGGATCTCTTCTATCTTTGACATGTGTGATTAAGATATTGACACCTTTCAAAGGCTGCTGAAGCCTTTCATCTTTGATGCCAGATGCAATAAGTTCCTCCTTAAGTAACCTTTGCAAAACAAGAAGTTCCTCAATTAGGGGAGTTGGACTGAGATGTCCATACGATGGCGAGTCAATAGGAAGATTAGGGGTTGAACATTCAATAACTATGGTATTTAGAGTTTTTTGTATGATTAGGCGTATTGTGTGTTCCCATATTTTCAAATTTGAAGTGGAATCATCCATGCTATCAGAATCTGCCTCAACGTCTCCAAAAATAAGAATTTGTTTTGAATTGTGTTCAATCAAAAATGCAGTGGAATGATAATGTGACAGTGGAGTACATCCATGGTTGATTTCAAAAGGTGTGATAGTATAATTGGGAGGAAAGAGTACCTTCTCCATATGTACCAACTGTTTCATTTCAAAGAAGTTTCCATTATGATCGCCGGCTAAGTCTGGCCAAACTGAATTATTAAAGATATTAGCTTTTAATGACTCTATGGTTTGCTTGAGCCCATAAATTGTCTTACCAGAGTTATTTCCAAATCCCGGTGAGTTTATAGATAAGCTAGCAACATGATCCAAATGAGGATGTGTAATTAACTGAATCCTGGTCAACTCTAAAAGTGAATATGCTAATTCAATTGGAGATTGAGT
>JAKUAH010000266.1:0-79328 GCA_030562945.1 Wickerhamomyces jianshihensis
TTTTCTATTTTGTTGGAATATGTTTTAGATATATTTATATGATTGAGCACCGTACTCAACGACGATATGTGGCCATCTGAGGATGCAGATATAGATGACTGCAAAATTGAAGATGCAGTGTCATTATCCCCAGCATTCTTCAAGAAATCCAAGTAAAAAGAAGTGAAATCATCTGTGATCTCATTACCAGGCATATACAGTTTGTTTTTCTTGGTCTGATCTAGAGTACGTGATTGTCTGTATGCTGGCTCTTTATAAAATTTCGGTAACACATCTATCATGTCAGATATATTCAGTTCCACCTGAAATCTTTTGACTTTGTCTTTAATAAGAGATGAAGTCTTATTTGAGGGGAGTATATTTATTCTTTTCAACTCTTCTTTCGATGGCCTCTTATTTAACTTCTTCGACAGTTTGTCTTGCTTGAATGATTTCTGCAGACTATTCATTAGCAGAAAATGCTTGACATTAAAGCTCGGGTATAACAATGTACTAGATGAAGGAATTATATTTCTCTGATATAGTGACTTCAACGTGGGTCTGATAGAATGAGATAAGGATAAACCAATTTTCTCCTGAATGTAGTAAAATTTAGATCTGTATATGAACCTTTCATTAGCGATGACCCTGAGATATGTGCAACACAAGCTAATATTTTGAAGATCAGGAGCATCCAGAAATATACATATCTTCAGAATAATCTCCAGGGGAAGATCAAGGAGCTTGAAAGGTCCGTTGAAGCTGGGAAAATCATCATTTGTCGTAAAGTTTGTAGTGAGGAAATCCATCGTAGGTAGTATCAAAGTCAAGAATGATAAAAATAATTGTTATAACCAAGAAATTGCCTGTTTAAGGGCAGGTCTTGATAAATTCACTGGTCGTTTTCTTTGGTAATATAAAGATTACCTTTTTTTTTGCGATGAGGAAATAAGGATATTTTTGTTTTGAAAACAAAACAAATTACGTAATCTATTTAGAGGTTGATGGCTAATAATCTCTAGCAGTTGTGGTTCAGATGTTCTTTACAATTTTAAATATAGTTTCAGAGACCATTTTAAATTAACAGAAGAATGAATAGTTTTCATGATTGTTCACTCTTACAGATCTTTAATTTATCATTGTGAAAGAGCCTTCCTTTTAATGTGATTCATACACTTCTAATCATTTGTTTCAGCACATTAAGAGAGTGTGAGCTCAAACTATTTTCTTTTGCAGAGTAAAACGAAAACCTTAAATGGAAAATCTTGTTGAAATGCCATTGTGTATAGTTTGCGAATCATCTTCTCGAACTACATGTTTGGAATGAAAGCATTAGTTTATCATGAATTCGTAAATTATTTGAGTTGTGCCATATAATAAACAACAATATAGTCAGCTTTTTGCCATAAAATATCTGAAAAATCAGATGTCCAAGATTATTTTGTTCTTGTAGTGGTCCTTCTGTGATTTTTGAGTATTCTTTAATTGAATCTTTGTTGGTTTGTTTTGATAACCCAAACAATGAACATTAGTTCTCTCACAGTTTTTACAGCCTGGCTTCCGTTCATCACATTTAACTCTTCTTTTTCTACATGTTAAGCATCCGGTTCTAGTTCGTCTTTTGATTTGTCTAGCAGCAAATTGGGGGTGACTCTCTTCAATAACTGGTGATAGAGTAATTGGTTTCTTCGAATCAGGTAGCATATTAGGGTAATTGTTATATTCTATCAAAGAAAAGGTGCTCGTTGGTGAGGGCTGTCCTGCAGAAATAATGCCTTCTACAAAGAAAACATTGTGTGGTATCTGATGTGTTACTATTGGAACTGGTTGAACCGGGATTCCATAGGAAAGTGGATGCGGCCCAAATTGTGCTTGTGGAGCAGTGGAAAATGGACTTGGTGTTGGGAGAGAAAAAATTGGTGTTGAATTTGTCTGGAGTGGTGATGAAGCTGTAGAGGAATATGAAGAGGTACTGGAGACAGACCCATATCTAATGTTATCCTGGTTTGAACCATAACTGTAATTGCGCTGCTGGGCTATTTCCTGGTACTGAGGAATTGTATTTAAGACAAGTTCCGATATTGATGGAAGAACGATCGATTGTTTATGCTCATGATGTGACAAATAGTCTGATTCTAGGTCCCTAAATGATCTTTTGTTTGAAAGAAGGCCCATATTATTTTTAGAGAGAGGTGCTGGGTTATAGATATAGGAAGTAGGCATGCTTGAAGTTATGCCTTAATTACCTCGATATCTAAAAGCTAACGACTGAATGAAAAAAGCTTAATAGCCAAATATATATAACATATAAATATATGTGTGTAAATGAGTTGCGACTTGCGACCACTGATAGTTGATGGGCTCAGTCTTCAATTTCTTGTAGTTGCTTTTGCTTCTGCATCCGTGTTTTCTTTTTTAGACCGTCGCTTAACTGTGCAGCAGGCGTCTAACTGAAGCACTGATTATGCCAAAGAGCATCAAGCTACATAATTCAGGTGCAGCTTGGATAGATTAGCGATTCAGCAATTTCCCCTTTCGGGGACCCATGAGACCCAACTGCAGGCTTTGAAGACCTTCATGCAGATCGTTATTTATAGCGCTTGAGTGAAATATTGTAGCTATCGTCCCTAAAAGAAAGAGGTCGAACCAAGTGATCATTAGAAGTTCAGACAGCAAGAGCGTTTCATAAATCATTGGTTTACTTTATCCGCTCCCTTAGAATATTTAGGGTGACACAACTGGAACTTATGCACATAAATGAATGTATCCTATTGTTCCGACTGGTCTAAGACAGATTATTCTCAGGCTCCCTTGAAGACCAACAAAAGACGAGCTGCAAGTAGATCTTCGAAATGTTCTTATGATGTAAGGTATGTTTAGTGAGATGAGAACTAGAAATGTTCGTTTTGAACAGACTGGCATTTCATAATACCACCCCCTGAAAAAAACGATGACTGAATTGAGGGTTGAAATATGACTTTAGATGAAATCAAGCGAATGGTACATCTAAAAGATCAACAATAGCACCTGATAGGAGTCCGATGGCTAAGAAAAAAAGCATAGGTTTTGTGTATGGCTGGAGGTCAGCAAGCAGTCTTACAGGTTCAACGGTCAGACATGCAGACTTATACCTGTAGTATTTTCTTTCATATTTCCGTAGAAGATGAGATTTGATTAATAAAGCTGTAACCAAAGCTGTAATCGATGTCCACTTTCCCCCTTCAATCCCGCTTCAAAGAGTCCATGGGGGTACAATAATTTCTGAGTATTGTCTTCGTTAACTTCAGACAATATTGATCTTTGCAAGTTTGGATGTGGTTGGAAAAATGATGAGATGTTGTCAAATTCTGTCTTCTATAGACAGATGCAACCTACCTATCTTCGTTTGTCTGTTGTGCTTTCAATCAAGCACTTATAGAGGAGCGAAACATCTAAATGCAATACGCTGATGAACTTGTTTTGCTTTGGACCAAACAAATTTTATAGGGAATGAGCAAGGTGAATTGAATGACAAATGTGTATTCGTCCCAAGATGAGAGGATTTCAAAGTGAGCTATTGAGAGTTAGGACCTTAGACAGTATTTTGGCGCACCTCTTTGTGATGTTTACGGGTCTTGTTGTTACTGCCCTCTCTTATTGACTCGACTGTGGACACTAAATCACACTAGGCTGTTTTCCTCCAACAGTTTTACGGTCGAAGCTCTCCGTTTTAAATAGAATACGGAATACGTCATCCCAATCTGCGTAATATTATGGCGAAGGAAGAGATGGTACCGAGTGCCTTGTTTTTGAAACATTCTCCCGTAGAATCTTGCAGTAAAAGCGGTAGTGAAATTTCAACTGTTACAATAATTCGATAGTTCTGGCGAGTCTACGTCTTTTGACGCGTGCTGTGTGATGGAGCAAGTCTCCTGAATATTAAAAAATACAGGTGATAGAATTATTTGAGTTCTACTGATCCAATTGAAGCTATTTATCATTAACCTCCAAACAAAGTTAAATAAATTAACTAAAGGGGAACTCACACATACAAATAAAGTGACGGAAAATTAAGCCATGGATTGGTATATAAATTAATGATAATACCATCTACTCAATTGTATGATTGTATAATCAAAACATAATGTGGCGCCATAATACTCAAATCATCAATTTTCAAGAGCAATAGCTTCAACTTCAAGCTGTTATGAGAAGAATAGTTAGTAAATATGACAACGGTAAACCAATAAAATTATGAACTCACATCGACACCCAATGGTAAAGCTTTAACAGCAACACAAGATCTAGCTGGTTTATGAGTGTTGAAATATTTTGCATATACAACATTGAATTCAGCAAAATCATTCATATCAGTTAAGAAGACATTGACTATTTGAAATTTGTTAAAAACCAGCTCTTCGCAATAAAAACTCATTTGATATACGTACTTTTAACAGTTCTGTCTAAACCTGAGCCAGCTTCTTCTAGGATGCTTTTGACATTTTGTATAGCTTGTTCAGCTTTGTCGGAAATGGACCCTTCAATTGGTTTTCCTTCTGGAGTGAATGGAATTTGACCAGATACATAGATGAAGTCTATAATCAAAATTTGCCGAATTAGCATAAACATTCACATCAACTTAAGAAAATAATACATACTGTTAGCTTTAATGGCTTGAGAATAAGAAGCAGCTGCAGGAGGAGCTCTTTTAGTAGAAACCTAGGTTCAATTGAGGGTTAGGGGTTATAATTCTTAATAATGATTTCCTCAAACATGAATCCAGGGGGGATGGACATATGAAGGAAAAAACATAATACGAACTGGAGTGATTGTAGCTAAAGATCTGCTAGACATTGTGAAGAGTTTCGGTTGGAATCTAATAGCACGACTAGCAAATTGGAAGGTAGACATAGAACGGGACTCAACCTATAAAGTTCTAAAGAAGCTCGTGCTCCACCCTTTTTATTTTCAATAATATGAACAATTTCCCAGTGGTTTGGGTCGGTCGCGAAAGAAAAAAACAGTCACCTACAAACCCAACCGGAATCAGTCTAACACAAGGAATATATAAATAAATGAGTTGCCTTATAATTATGTACGACATAGATGTCTATTATGGGAGAATCCTCTTTCAAATAATCAGATCACAAATCAAATATCTTTCAAATCAAGCAGCTCAGGATCAGAAACTAAAGCTTGCAATATCTTCTTCCTGCAAATCAAAGTATCTTTATTCCGTTGGTTATCTGCGTTCGTAAAAGTTGTTGCATCTTTGCCTCTAAATAATTCCAGTTCCGATCAACATCGAATATTTTTTGCAATGGTCTTTCACCACTTCCTTGACAGTTTTGAGAGACGCACAAATACCCTGACGAATATATAACATATATATGTAAGGTAGGTATGTCAAAGAACAGGCGAAGATGTGATATCAGTCTTTATCAGAAGTGGTCAAAGGCAGCTGTAATCCGTACTAGACCACTAATTTGACTACAAAATCTTACCAAAAGGGCTTTTGAATGGGCCATTTTCTGATCTTCTCAAACCCAAAGAGAAGAGATGATCAAAATAATTTAAGAATATCATTAGCTAGTTATTTATTGAGTCTTCACAACAAACAATTAAATATGCACATTGCAAATATTTTTGAGTTTTCCCCTAATGTCCTTCCCAAACAAGTATAAAAACGAGACGAGTAGCGAACTTCTCAAGTACTCAGGATGGTATTAAAGTGTGCATGGCCAAGTGCTTTCCTCCGCGTCCAATGCGTAATATAGTAGCGGTTAATGAATAATGGTCCATAGCTCATTGGCTTTGCACCCCGAGGCGCTGACAGCTGTTCGACGTTGGACCTTAAAGCATTTTTCGGCGCATCAGACGGTTTACAAATTACAATATGAACAAAAAAGACGGTTCTCGAAAGCTATCTGAAAACCACACGCTCTTAACACGAAAGATATTACACCTATTACAAAATGGTATTTAATGAAGAAATATCATCATTCCAGATACTACAGATATCAATAATCTTTCAATTTTTATTTTCTCCCCTTCTGTGTTTTTCAATTCCAAGTCTAATTAGTTGCAGAGCACATGAAAGCTTCGCTTCTAGTTTTACTGGCGGGGTTCAGCATGGCCAGTAGATATTACTATACTAGGGTATCAGTATGGAAAATTTGGCCAATTGGTTCTAGCTAAAAGGTACTTAGCTTAGAATTTTCACACATAATATACGATTACAATGTTAAAAATAAAAGACCTGCAGTGCTTAAGATTGCAGAGAGATGGGATTTGGGAAACATTCAAAATTCGAGAAATCAATGTCACGCATTCCTGTGTGTCGTAAAAATTTGATGCGTAAATTGGACCAAAAACCATCAATTATGCAGATTACAGCATTATTGTACGATTAAGATGAGGAATCGATGTCCAGATTATTTCAAACACAACTATCTGGAAAGACAAGCAATGAAACCTAAGCGACCTTTTAAGCAGATGGTCAAGGCGTACTTTAGCCAATAGCCTTTAAGCGGCTTCCGTGGTTCAAAGAATGGTAGTGGATAAGAGACACGGTTAACTGCATGGCATACTGACGTAGATCCAAGATCTTCAGCAAAAATCGTTTCATGATCGACAACATTTTGAATCTGGAATACATGTGAATCAGATCATCCATTCCTCAGACATCACACTAATATTCTTGAAATAGGATACGCGCATGTGAACCTTTTAACCATTCAAGGCTCATAAGCAAGGTATTTCAATCTGTTTTGGAAGAGCAAGATTCCCTGTTGTTCACCCAATAGTTTCAATCTTCGTTTAGATATGATTCTGAGAATTTCTTCAAGCTCGGATCAAGCGCTTTTCTTATATAGAAATGCTTTAATCACCCCTATGTAATTCCCCGTGGCAACCAACTAGCCACCATATTAATGAATTCTAGTCTAACAGGGGGTGATATTCATGAGGGACCATGCTGCATTAATCTGCCTAATTTGATAGAATGGCGACCGCCTCTACCTATACCTATATTGAATGACATGATCATGCACGAACTCGGTAAATACTTGGAACGTACTCAAGCCCATGATTTACTGGTCCAATAAGCAAGCCAAGTATAAAAGTGAGAGCCCACACAGATATAAGAATCGGCTCATATTCATCGAAGTTGATACTGCAAGAATAAGATTCTGCAATAAGCTTCAAATAAGGCATAACAATATCATGCATAATACCAGTCACTTTCTAGAACAGTTTCTGCTTTCAATTATAAATATAATAGTATCCAATAGGATAACACTTTGGATCTCGTTAAATATGATCGAAGTAGCCTCTTCAGTTTTGCTATCATTATGAATTAGTTTTCCCAACCACCAATATCGCCCGCACTCCTCCAAAGTCTGAATGTGTAAATCTTGAACTATTAAAAATAGAAAGCTTATATTGGAATTTTTGAGAATTATTTCAGACCATGAGATTTACTAGTTCTTTATCATTGATAAGAGAGATGACCATGACATTTCCTATTTCTTTATCATTGATAAGAGAGATTAAGGAAAAACTCATAACTGAATTTTCACAGGGAGATTATTGCCATGTCAACCTTTTATGCCTCACCGCGAAATTTGTGGGATAGAAAAAAATGGGGAGACCGCCTGAGGCGCCAAGTTGAAAATTTGCAATCTGATCTGGCAAATAGCTAATCAGCTAATCTCTGACTTGACATGAAAATAGAGGTCAAAACATGATTTGCCGAATATTTCTTTGTTTTGTATCACATTTGAATGGCTTAAGAGGGCTTCAGCCGTGACAGGAAACTCTAGTTATCTAGTTATCTTTATTGGTTTTTTTTTTCAGTATTATTTGGCTTTGTATGCCTAAATCTGAAGTAACAGACACAAATTACTCGATCATCAAATAAACTCGATAAATCAACTGTAAACTTTAATGACCTTTGTTATTGAGTAATCCAGCCAATTTGTTAGCCAACTTGAAATTTCAGATGTATTTTCAACATTCCTACATTTTAAGCCACCTTGGCTTGACTGTTTTTGGTTAAATCGTTTCTTTTTTGTGGCTTGTTGCATCCTCATAAATCGAATCTTTAGGGGGCGTAGAGGCGTAATGTGGCTTGTAATTGGACAATTAGCCACAAAATAGCCACATAATTCCTGTTAATTAGCCACTAAAATGGTGAATTCCTAATGGCACGTGATAATAAGCCATAATAAAATCGTGGAAACGGTGAATAATTTGCACCAACCCTGGTTCTTTTGCACTTTTTCAAACGAAAATCAGTGTGGCAAGTGTGATTCTCCACTGCAGAATAATTTTATAAATTTGATACTTTTCCTGGTCCTTTTCAAACTGGGTAGCTCCCAGCCAAAAGGTTAAAGTAGAAGATCGAGATATTAGGATGTCAGACTCATCAAACGAGATTCAACAACTCTATGAGTCCCACAAAGGGCAAGAGAAGATACATGGGTCATTGTCTTCCCAGTATGAGGAGGAGTCATCAGTCCCATTAAACTCCTTTGAGCAACAGAATGTAACGGTTGTGGACTTTGGTAAGGAGATCTTCAAGAATCCTAAACAAAAGGTTATCGATTATTTCACATCCATTTTTCCAATAGCTCATTGGATCTTACACTATAACTTAGCTTGGTTATATGCTGATGTGGTTGCTGGTGTCACTGTTGGTATTGTTATGGTGCCACAATCGATGTCATATGCTCAAATTGCATCTTTGGAACCACAATATGGTTTATATTCTGCATTCGTTGGTGTTTTCATCTACTGTTTTTTTGCTACATCTAAAGATGTTAGTATTGGTCCTGTTGCTGTCATGTCCTTGGAAGTCTCCAAAGTTATTTCTAGAGTTCAAAAGAAAGATCCAGATCTTGAGGGTCCAATAATTGCAACTATTTTAAGTTTAATTTGTGGTGCTATCGCTCTTGGTATTGGTCTTTTAAGATTGGGTTTTATTTTGGAGTTTATTTCAATGCCTGCAGTTATGGGTTTCATGAGTGGTTCTGCCTTTAGTATTATCTGTGGACAAGTTCCTGGTTTATTAGGTTTCAATAAGCTTGTCAATACAAGAGATGCTACCTACAAAGTTGTTATAAACACTTTGAAGAACTTACCTCACGGAAACTTGGATGCTGTTTTCGGTATGATCCCATTATTTATTTTATACGCTTGGAAATTCACCTGTAATTGGGGTCCACGAAGATATCCTAAATACAGACTTTGGTTTTTCTATATTCAAGCTTTGAGAAATGGGGTTGTTATTATCGTTTTCACTTTGATCTCTTGGGGTATGATTAGACATGACAAGAAAAGTAAGAAAATATCAGTTTTAGGTAAAGTTCCTTCTGGTTTACGTGATGTTGGTTTAATGAAATTCCCAGATGGTGTTATTGGAACAATTGCTCCAGAATTACCTGCTGCTACTATCGTTTTGCTTTTAGAACATATTTCAATTTCGAAGTCTTTTGGAAGAGTTAATGATTATAAGATTGTTCCAGATCAAGAGTTGATTGCCATTGGTGCCACCAATTTGATTGGTACATTTTTCCATGCTTATCCAGCTACCGGTTCTTTCTCAAGAAGTGCTTTAAAGGCTAAATGTAATGTTAAGACCCCTCTAGCTGGTATTTTCACAGGTGCTTGTGTTTTACTCGCTTTATATGCTTTGACTGAAGCTTTCTATTTTATTCCAAAAGCAACTCTTTGTGCTGTTATCATTCATGCTGTTAGTGATTTGATTGCGAAATATACAGTCACACTTAACTTTTGGAAAATTGCACCACTAGATGCGAGTATCTTCATCATTGCTGTTATCATCACCATCTTCTCCAGTATTGAGAATGGTATCTACTTTGCCATTGCTGCTTCATGTGCAGTTTTGCTATTGAATATTGCTATTCCAAATGGTGTTTTTCTCGGAAGAGTGAGAGTTGCTGAAGTTATCAATCCTCGTATCATTCAAAGTCGTATTGAGGAAGAAAGTGACGGAAAATCTGAGAATGTTGATTTACAAGAAGAAGTCATTGAGAGTTCGAGCTTTAAGAAAGATAGTTCACATGCTTTCTTAGAAGATTATGAAAAGCCATCACTAAAATATCATACGAAATGGGTACCAGTAAAGAAGAGTATTTTGAATAAAGATGTTGAAATTTTACCACCACCACCAGGTGTGCTTGTCTTCAAGCCGGCAGAAAGTTGGACTTATGTTAATTCTTCTAGACAATATGATGCTATATTTGATGAAATTAAAGCAGTTACTAGAAGAGGTGTTATTAGAACCAATTTGAGAGATATTGATAGACCTTGGAATGACCCAGGCCCATTAATCTTACCATGGAAGAGATTTACACAAAGTAGAGAGAGTCTTGAGATCCCTCATGATGCAAGACCAGTATTGAGAATAATAGCTCTCGACTTTAGTTCTGTGAATCAAATTGATGCTACTGGTATTCAAACACTCGTTGATTTGAGAAAAGCTGCCAATAAGTTTGCTGATAGAGAAGTTGAGTTCCATTTCGCTGGAATTTACAGTCCTTGGATTAGAAGAGCTTTGGTTAATAGTGGATTTGGTGTGAGTACATCAGATGATTCCTTTGCCAAAGTGGCTTACGTTGATGTCTTGAAAGACGAAGAAAGCAATTTTGGCTACGAAAGTGCAATTGGAACTAATACACCATTTTTCCATTTGGATATCCCATCATTTGACTATTTGGATGTTGACCATAAATAATGTATTTGTTTTTAATGTTTGATTTTTGTTTTAGATTATTCTTCATCAGTAGTATCCAAATCACACTGTAAATTAAACCAGTCTTCACCGCCATGCTGACAATTGCTCTTTCCCCTATTGATAAATCTAAGCCTTTCATAAAATTTGATCAATTGAGGTTTGGAGATTAGACTAACTTGCGAGCCAACTCTCTGATTTGCAAGCTTTTGTTTAAAATCACGCAGCAACAAAGTGGCAAGATTTTTCTTTTGAAATTCAGGATGTACCACAACGGAATGTATTCCAATTACATTACTGGATTCAACGTGGCCCTTCTTTGCACCTGAAGCAACCAAATCTGAGTCTGGATAACTCATGGACTCTTCGGTGATGAACTCACCATCAATCTTTGTGGCTAGTATATACCCAATCAGTTTTTCAGATGATGTTGTGATTGATTCCTCTGGTTTGTATGAGTCCAATGATTTCGTTGGGTTTGATTGTCTGATGAAGAGGCCTGAAGTTAACTCAGGACAGGCCTTTAGTCTGTAGCGCAAAGTCTCCTTTGAGCAGCGCTCCCCAGGAGGGAAACCAACTTTTTCCAGTCCAAGCACCTCCTCTTCATCCTCTAAAGAAAGAGGTCTTATCAATAGGTGCTTGATGATTTCGGTCATTTTGGAGTTTGGAAGTTTTGATTAGAAAACATTAACTTGTCATTATAATTTGTTTACTTTCTAAAAATGTTATGTCACGTGCTAAAAGTCAGCCGATCCACTATGAACTGATCACAGCTTATACCAGCTGCCTAAGTAGCGCCAGATAAATTCTTCAGACTTTCAGCAAGTTGAGTTATTCAATATAAGTCTGTCA
Organism: Wickerhamomyces jianshihensis; assembly: GCA_030562945.1. Lineage (NCBI taxonomy): Eukaryota > Fungi > Ascomycota > Saccharomycetes > Phaffomycetales > Wickerhamomycetaceae > Wickerhamomyces > Wickerhamomyces jianshihensis. The sequence goes on from JAKUAH010000266.1 coordinate 11,567, forward strand.
TTTGATTGTGATTTCCAGCGGTTCAAGGGGACAATGTGAGTTTTTGTGGTTGGGGTTTATCATATTGTCAAACCAGTTGCAAAGCTTACATAACCTTTGAAATGGTCGTGGGTCAAAAAAAAAAACATAACAGTACAAATCCTCTTCAAGGCAGAATAACATCACCAACAAAGAAAATGTCAGTTCTCCCATTAGAAGTTATCGACAAGTGTGTCGGATCACCAGTTTCTATACTTCTCAGCTCTCAAAAACAATTTGATGGTATCTTAGTGGGGTTCGATGACTTCGTTAACATTGTTCTTCAAGATGTTACGGAAATCGATGGTGAAACTAGAACTAAAAGAGACAAGATTCTATTAAGTGGAAATCATATAACAATGCTTGTACCTGGCGGTATCAACGCCAACTAGTCTGTGTTCTCTTTAGGTAAATCCAATGAAAATTGTCCAAGTTCGGTAGAACTATACCTCCACAAAATAAACATGAAAATACTGCGAAACGGTTCAAACTCTTGTGAAACTCTTTCTATCTGACGCTCATGATAAACTTTCCAATCCTTCTTCTTTTTACCGTTATCAAAATGTGGTTTTTTACCATTAGTTTCCCATTCTAGCGCTAATAAATGCTCTCTACCAACAATAAACTTTGAGAAGCCTCTGGCTATTCCTAAATCAAGTGCCGTAAATACATCCAATTTATGAAGGGCAAATATCAAAAATACCTTTGCAGTCCAGTCGCCAATCCCTTTGAGTTGGACTAGTTTCTGAATGATCTCTTCATTTGACCCATTATCAAGCAGCTCAATCGTTATCTCGCCAGATGCAAACGCGTGCGAAAGGTGTCTGATATAACTTATCTTCCTTCCAGAGAGCCCGCATTCTCTTAATTTTTCATCTTGTATTTCGAGTACAACACTAGGACTGATATCCTGATCCTTGAACAGCTTATAGAATTTCTCTTCTATACTTTTAGCTGCCTTTCCATGGATCTGCTGTCCAATTATTGTATTCACAAGCTCCAAAAAGGCACCCGTGGTAGTGTGAATAGGCTCCGAGATCCATTGAGGGAAGCTTTTTGATGTGACGATTTCTAATAAGGAAGGGTCTACTTTTATACAATGCTCAAGTCCAGATATTAAATGTGGAGCTTTTGAATGCAACTTGATGAAGTTCGCTGGAAGATTCTGCTGGGGCAGCTTTAAACGTTTTGAGCTGGATTTTGCAGTCAAGGCGGCTCTTTTCATTTAAATATTCCACCAGAGTCCTGATTAGTAATTTTTGTTTTGGGGTTATAAGTTCACTGGGGATTTTTTTTATGAATATTTACCTTTTCTTCAAAGTGGCGATTTCTCGTATATCAAAGAAAGCTTTAAAACAAAGACAATGCAACTATCCTTATCAATCGAGGAATCCGATCAAATCTTAAACCTGGAAATTTCAAGTGATCTGACGCTAAAAGAAGTGAGAAATTTGATCAGTTTTGAGGTAGATTATACTGATTTTGACATTTATTTTAATGGCTCACCACTTTCAGATGATTCGAAAACACTTAAGCTAGTAGGCTTTGGAGAAGATGAACTTGTTGTGGTGAGAAAGAAGCAAAAAAGACAGCAGCAACAGCGACCAGTGGTAGACCACCAATTGAGCTCACAGAGAGATCCCCAACAATCAAAGATCGATGAGGCTCTTGAACATGCTTTGGAAAACACACCAGAGATCTTTGGTTCAGTTTCTATGCTGTATATCAACTTGACACTGAACGGTACCCCAGTGAAAGCATTTGTCGACTCAGGAGCTCAACAGACTATAATTTCCACAAGATTAGCTTCCCAATGTGATTTAACTTCATTGATCGATAAAAGATTCCAAGGTCTAGCTATGGGAGTTGGCAGTTCAAAAATCGAGGGAAGAATACACTCCGCAATGATAAAAATTGAAACTCAATTCCTGCCTGTATCCTTTGCTGTTATAGATACTCATGTGGATTTCCTATTAGGATTAGATATGTTAAGAAGATATCAAGGTATTATTGACCTTGAGAAAAACGTTCTAAGATTAGCAGATGTGGAAACAAGGTTTTTGGGCGAGAGTGAAATTCCAAAAGGTAATGTTTTCAACCCTTCTGCAGGTGGAGCTAATAGTGGTTTAGGCCAGAATATTTTCACTCCGGGTTCAAATACTGGTGTTTCAACTTCACAATCAACAACCAAAAATACTACAACAGATGAGCAAAAGATTCCAAATAATAGAAATAATGTTACAAAATTCCCGGAAAGCTCAATAATTAAATTAATTAATTTGGGAGCTTCGCGTTCTGATGCAATTTCACTGTTGACCCAAACTGATGGTAATGTCGAAGTAGCTGCTTCATTATTATTCCAATAATCTATATTTCTCACCCTTGAGCTTAATGTATTGCAAATTTGGGTGGTTTTCAACTATATTTCTATTTAAACCTTTCCATAACCAAGATTCTAGGTCATATTGATCTATATCATAAATTTCAATCTTGACGTTTTCAATAAATTGCCTGGTGTTTAAATTGAGCGAGTTTCCATTGAAACTCAAATATTCATTGAAAATAGAAACCATAGACCAAAAACTTAGTTTTCTGTAGATGGCAATTATTATTGACGATATCTGACCACCATTCAAACAATGAATGTACATTGGAGCATTTTGTGGTAAATCCAATATTATTCTTAAAGTTTCATTGATCGTTTCATTATCTAGATTTATACCCCGTTTCTTCCTCTTCACTTTTGAATCTTCTTTAGAACAATTTATGTGGATAAGTTTAATGTTATGCTTCTCAGCAAAATTGTATAATGGGGCATCTGTTTCCAACGTTATTGGAGTTGGTGTCAATGATAATATTGTTTTAAGACGCAGTCTTTTTAAAAAAGAGAAGTTAATCTCTCGAGGATATGAGCCTCTATATATCTTGGAGGCATGCAAAGTCTGGAAATTGTGTGGTGGTATCAACAGATTGCTCATGGCTGGTGCACGACCTTAAACTAATACCACTCCGACTAAGGTTTAATAAGTTTGGCTAATCTTAAAACACAAGTGATATTACATAATTATCCGACTAAGTACACGTGAAATATAAAGCGACAGCCGGCCATTGGATATAAGGTCCAAAATAAACAAAACATTTGATCTTAAACATTGACTTCCAAAGACACTTAAAGGTTGCAAAATGGACTTCATTTATGAATCTAAAGAGCAAAGTAAAGATGGTAATGACTCAAAGGAGAATGATGGAACCAATGAGACTAATGATACCAACGAAACCAATGAAACATTCAAAGCTTTAGAGAATGAAATTACAAACACATTCAATTTATTCCAATCCAAGGCGTCGTCATTTTGGTCTTTTACAAAACCAACCATTGATAAGAATGTTAATTCAATAATAGAAACTACTAAAGGGCTTAAGATTGAAGATAGATTGAATCAACTAAAGAAAAATGTAAACAACGAAGAGAATCAAAGAAGATTTGAAATAGTTAAAGCTAAAACAGATGGTTATTTGAATGATTTAGATAAAGAGCTAGAGACGGTTGAAAACATTGCTTCTGATTATGCTGCCAAACTAGGAGGATTCTTGAAAAACAGCATCTCAGTTAGTGGCCCTGGTGAAAAAAATCAAAGTGAAGATGAAGAAGATGTATTGATTGATTCAAGGGAATCAAATCTTTTGTTTAATGTCTATGGTGATGACTTAAATTATTATGAGGATTTCAATTTTAAAAATGAATCCTATCAGAATTTTCTCAAAACTTTCAAATTAGATGATCAAGCTAAGGATCTCAAAGATTCTAGATTGAGTGAGTTATATGACAAGTTAGTTGTTAATAATAAAAAATTAAGCGATGAACAATTCTGGTCAATTTACTATTTTAAGAATAACAATAAAAAGAAATCAAACATAAAGAATCTAAATGAGGAGGAAGAGATTAACTGGGACGATGAAAATGATGATGATAAAAATGATGCTAATAACGATAATAAAGCTAGAGAGGACCAGCTTCCTAAAGAGTCCCCTAAGGAAGATTCTAAGGATAATGATGATAGTGACGATGATTGGGAATAAAGATTCTTTCAAACTTTAACATAGAACAAGATATATGCATCCTTATTAATGACTCTTTCCTTATGTACATTAATTTCAACGATTTCATCACTGAAAAAACACCACTTTTTCTTCGAGCCTTTCCAAGAGTAATTTGTATAATGTCCTTCTTGAAATACACCGTGGTGATTTATAACTGAAAATAATGTATAGTTTTGGTTAGATATTGTCATATTGAATGAAAATTGAACAAATTTATCTATTTTTTGTAAATTAGAGGTAAACCTTTTGAAACAAACTACTAAAATCTTGGGATATTTTGAGATTTTAATAGATTCATGAAAAAATTGTGGTTTATGGCAATGGTCACAAGTTACTTTAGAGTCGAGTAACTCCCAATCCTGGAAATGCTTTAAACTTTTATCTAACGATTTTGAAATTGGCAACGATAAGGTATTGAATATTTGCGAGTTTTCAGTTGTAGTTCGGCACATTTCACACTTAAGATGTGTAGTTAGCTCACCTTTAAACATGTCTAAGTCTAGAACATCCAATATCCAGTCAATCAACTCTATTGAGTCTTGTTCTTGATCATTATCAAAATCTTTGTTGGCTGAACTGATGAATTTTTTCAGAAGCACAGGGGCTACTTTGGTATTACCATTCTTCAGAAATTCGTGAGCCACATTTGTTAGCGTCCTACTTAGGTTCCTCTTCTTATCATTTCCTAAACTGAACGAAGTTAACAGCAGTTGTAAAAATGGGATTGTTGAGAATAAAGATTGAAGAGCAACGTTCATATAACAAGTATTCCCCAAATTCTCTAGACCTTTGGTAAAATATAAATTGGATAAATCAGGCTGAAGAAGATATATCGGAATCGTTATAAATGCTTTCAAAAAAATGATGAAGGGGTTCAGAAGAGGGCTTTGTGATAATATAACTATGTTATCAAAAAGGTGGAATTCTGAGTAATCATAGTCTTGATACTTCAAAGGATCTATTCTAATACATAAACCATTCTTGTAAATTGGCTGATGTTGAATGGAAATCTCAAATTCAATCAGTAAAGCATTTCTCAAGCTCTTAAACTCGTGTTCATTAATAAACTTGACAGGTAATAGCTGGTTATATATGAGTTTTACTCTAGTATCCTTCAGAAGTAGGCTCTTTAGCTCTTCATAACTCTGCATCTCTTCCGAACTCCTCTTATCACCTCCATTTTTTATCCGTAGAAGAAACCCAATAGACACATTGTAGTAAACATAGCTTGCCTCGATCTCATCGCAATTCGTGTAGAGTTCGTATGATTCCCATGCCTTTTTCAACAGGTTATTGTGATGTGCAAGCTCCTCATTTATGACAACCTGAGCCAGCGCATCCAGTTCTGACGGCGTTTTCATGTGTTTCTGGTGGGCTTTGTTTTTGTGAGATTTCAGTTTGTGTTTTTCTTTTTTTTATTGCATTTCTTCCTGTCAGAGCAGCGGTCTGCTGGCCACTGAACACGGCCCACAGCTCGCCAATAACAACCGAAATGACACAAAGTACATATTTCTGGTAAGAAAAGAGCTCTGAATACGTTCGGCAGACGACCCATTTTCTCAGGGACTGTGATCTAGATTATCTTGGTTTGTGTACTGGTGAATCAATTAATTGAAAACCAAAAAAACTACCAACGAATCTGGGTAGTTAATGCCGGAAGAGGTCAGATTCTGCCAGATTTGTACACCAAACCTTCAATTTATTTCTCATAAACATCACAATATTTGTTCAAGTCTCACAAAACTCACGGAAAGCCCAATACTACCCTAGACCTAGCAGCCTCAATAGCATCGCTGTAGAAATCCTTTATTTAGCAGACTCGGAGCGGTTCCATATGTCTCGTCATATTTTATGTGTCAATCTTGAAAAATTAATTAAAGCAAGAAAGAGAGACCGAATGAAGCTCATTTTAGGCTGGTGCATATAGCTTAATGACTATACTAAAGAGGAATGAGTATGAACCCGATATATTGGCATAGGCTGTTTCTTTGAGTTAATCAGATTCAAAGTTTAAACAGGAGATAAAATTTATCGACCAGAGTCTTGTTTTTGACATTACAAAGTTGGGGGTTACGGCTTTCATTGCAAAGTTCTGTTCTTGGACTAAATTTGGACTGAAATTTGCCGTGATTTGGCTTTTCTGGACTTCTTCTTTGTTCCAAACTTTCCTCTTATTATGGAAGCAGTTCAGTGAGTTGATATAAATTTGACTCTTGTCAGTACGAACAAGGACCATCTATCTTCTTTAATGCTAGATTATCTCTCTCTTAATGGTACCTTGTGTTTCTAGATAGACTGTCTTGTCTATAACTTGTTTATATATGATTAACTGGTAGCAAAATTTTAAAGCGCAACAGAATCCTAGAATTGCCAAAGGTTTTTAACTGCAAAGTTTTAGTACCTGTACCAATCACATAGAAGAAACCGAACAAGCCACTGAAATTCACTGATTCCATTATCCTGAGTCGAGTTTTTCCAATGTCTAGTTTGTTTTTTGATATAATCTACAGACTACTTTTAACTTATTAGGCATAACTTACTCAAAATGTAAAATTAAGATGAGAAACTAAAACAGCTAAAGTACGTATCACTTTTCAATTATGAATATACCTTTAGAGTACTGAATATATGGCTTAAAGAGAGTAAAAATTTCATTTTTGGGTTTTGTTAGAAGAGTACTATAAGTGCAACAACCACTTTCAGATGTTCACAAGAAGATCCCTTGGCCTAGTTGGTTAAGGCGTGGTGCTAATAACGCCAAGATCAGCAGTTCGATCCTGCTAGGGATCATATTTTTTGTTGCTTCTATCTCTCGAAACCATAATGAATTTTTCTAGGATGAAAAAAAATAGAAGCACCCTACGCAACACCTGGGATTGGAACTGCCACACCATTGAAAACTGTGTCTTCTAGACGATCAAGTTATTGAACTGTGTCAAAAAAATTGTTTGGAAACATTAGAAGGTTAACGTGGACTACAATGATAAATGGAAACCCACAGATCCGCTCAAAACCGCTTGGACTGTTTAGTTAACTGATATAGGCGGCTACTAACAAAAACAGATCCAATCTCTTACGATGTCGACTTTCATGACATATTATTATTTCTCCATGAAATAAGAGCGCCATTCTCATAACAAAGAACGAACGAAATCAGCTTAGTGAATGAATGCGGAGTAGTCTCCCATAACCTCTGAAACTAGTACTAAAGTTAGATGAGAGTACGATTTAGCTGAAATTCAGAGCTATTGATCTAGTTATATTCGGTTCAATCAAGTCAACTAGCCAATTAGAAGAGAGATTGGATAGATCTGGCACTGCAAAGACGCCAAGCACCCTAAAAAGAGCAAAAAAGGTCCTATAGAAAGAGGTCCACAACACAATTCTTTTCCTAATATGGGGTAGAAGGTCAAAAAAAAAAAGACACCAGATGACATAAGCTCTTCAAAACCTAAATAAATGTGAATAATTAGAGAGTTTAGGTACTATATCAACCAAATATTATTCAGATGTAGTACTGAAATAGGTGCATGAGTCCATTACTCCGAGAAATGTATTGCTAGAAGTGAATGAACATCGGTGAATTGTTTGTTTAGTGTAGAAGGTTTGAACTGTTTAAAGGTTCCCCTATAAAATAGGAAGAGCGGCACCGAAAATCACAGATATTTTCCTCACCTTCATAGCTCTTCTTTATCCAACATAAAAACTACTGGGAGTGGATCCTTCCAGAGGATTGAGGATTAGACTGGTATCTACCAATGGAGTTTGGCGTATTATTCATATTCCTTGATTCTTTGATTACGTAATCAACATGTGTCAAACCACTTAACCTGTCGAGTGTATATAGTTACCTTACAAGCTCAATTGTTAGCCATGATCCAACTACATTCATTACCTGTATAGTTTGATTCTGGTTTTCAAGCAAACAATGGTGTGTTTATTTACTCCACTTTTGGGAAGGCTCCCAAATATATATTGGCCTAATCCAGATTATAGAAATCCTTTGATTGCTAAACTACATGTAATCCTCAGGTCTCTCTTGTTGTTCAGCTGTTTTTTCACCTTTCTCTTCCAATGAGGAGTAGTCCTTCTTGGCCTGCTCTGCATGATCTTTGAAGACACTCTGATCGTGTGATTCTGTTTTTTCAAAAGTTTCCAATTCGTCCTTGTTCTTGTCATAATCCTTCTGGTTCAACTCAGTATTGAAGGCCTTATCTTGTGGGTTGACAGTTGTGACACTTCTGATCTGTCTGAAGGCAATCGGTCTGATTGATCTGGTTACTTTGAGCATTCTAAACATTGGCTATCTGTTTGTAGTTCAGTTAGGAGAAGGGGGAGAAAAAGATAAGTATAAATTCAGAGGAGAATAATCGCTTTATATACTTTTTGGTTGTGAGTGGGTCGGTCATTCTCCGCCTTTTCTTTTAACTAGAAAATTAACCATTCCAACTCAACAAACGTGAATTTAAACGAAATGGAACACGCATTAAAACCATTAAGAGAGGTGCACTCACCAGAGTACGATATACAGAGACTTGAGAAGTACACTTTCATTGAACTTTCCTCTTTCAAAGATTCGATAGAAGCTGAGTTGACGGCGCTGGTTGATGACTTGGATAGGCAACATATCTCAATGGAAACGTCTCTTATCACCATTGATGGGTTCCCAAGGGGTGATATCGATGTAGTAGATATCAGAATGAAACGTATAAAGATTATCCAGTTGAAAAATGACTTGGAGCTGATACTCAACGAGTTAACAACTCATTTATCACAAGAATTATCAAAAAACAAGCAGGTTGAAAATCAAGTTCCATTCCTACAAGTAGATGATGTTTTATCGGATGGAATATTCAATGAATTACTATTGAAAAATGATAAGATAATTGAATTCAACGAATTGAACGCTTTGAACTACCTGAATTTACAAAATATTGGATCAAATATCAAAAATAATAAATTCATCAATTTAACCATTAAAAGAGACAGAAAGATCCTTAAAATCAAGAATATTGAACACAAAGGTTCTTTAGGCCTCAAGCTTACCCCTCTATAGATTAATATAAGGTATTTAGCCACCATGCAACGTACTGGTGAAGCTTATAACATCACCACTCTCTAATTCGTACTCTTCTTCACCTTCTAATTCCCAATCAGTGTCATTAATCAGTGTCAAAATTCCAGGTCTTATCGTATCATTTTCGATGAATACTTCAATATCCTTGGAGTCTTGTATCATATTATCTACTATGTACTTTATGAGATGCTTTAATTTTGTTGGTTCTTCTTCTTCTTCATTGATTGGTAACTTGATCTTGTGAATTCTTTCTGATTGGAATATAACGTCCAAACCACCTAAAAACTCCAGTTTCAGAGGGATACTCATTTGATATGATTCTTCTCTAATGAGCAAAACTTCAATGAATTAATCTAATAACAAGATGAATAAAATTTTATAAGATAACACCCGCACACCATTAATGGTGGAATCAACAAGTTTTACTTTCAAATTGCTCTTACATTACTTATCAGACAAATATATTCAATGTTTATTTCTTCTCCTCTTTACTTTCCTGTTCAATTACCTCAACAATCTTTAAAATTTCTTCATTGGTTAAGACCTCAACTTTTCCTTCAGTTAAAATGACAATTTCAATGTTTTTGGAACCACTTTGAACCACTTCTAACAAACTTTTAATAGCTAAAGTGATCACCTCATCTTTGGTTAAATCTGCTTTATAGTTTTTCTCTAAGAAGTCACGCACTGTTTTACTACTTCTTCCAATAGCATTGGCTTTCCATGATGAATAAATTCCTGAAGGTTCCGTACTGAAAAGTTTTGGTTCACTATCACCTTTATCAAAACCAGCAATTAAAGTACTGATACCAAATGGTCTGACACCACCACTTTGGGTGTATTTTTGTTGAACCCCAGCAATGTACTTCGTTAAGTATTCAACGGTTATGGAATCTTCTAATGTTAATTTATGAGATTGTGACTCTACTCTAGCCTTATCTATCAAGATCCTCGAATCTGCGTTCAAACCAGCAAAACTTAGGTATACATGAGAATCAATCTTGTTGATTTTAGAAGGTGTAGTACGTGGATCTTGTAATTTTAAAGTGTTACGTTTTTCACAACCCAAAACAACTGCATCTTTACCTTTGATACCAATTGAACAAGTACCCCTCTTAACAGCTTCTAATGCATATTCAACTTGGAACACATGTCCATCAGGACTATATTTTATGAGTTAGTTATCAATTTGATGAAGTGGCAAGAACGAGATTAGCACATTGAAGACCTAAAATATAGATAATTTCAATCCTCAAAAAGGCACATACCTGAAAATAGACAAAGCACGATCGTATCCACTCATTTCTAAGGCTCAATGTAAACTTCTACTGCTCAATATCACCACTTTGAGAACTGTTTTGGTGTTTCCATTTGTTTTTTTTCGCCTTCCTTAAGAGTTTGGGAGAAACCATTCGCGAAAATTACCTGATGTGTAATGTCCTTTGGGCATTTAAAAAACAGTGAGTTTTAGACTTAATTTGAAAAAACAGTAGAATACCAGAATAACAGCTCATTGGTAGCTTATAATAGGGATATTGAAACCGGATCTTTTGGTATTATCGGGGATAAAAAAAAATGTTTAGAATAACCCTCTCAAGAAACTTTTGTGCTATTAAACAAGTGAGATTGCAGCATTGCGTCCCAACTTCGCTGGTCACCAAAAGAAGCTATGCTACACACGATGCAAACACAAATCCAAAGCTTCTTGAGCTGATGAATCAACTACAGACAAATACAAAGGTTGTACAGAAACTCCACAACTTCAACTCTGTTGTTTCCAAAAAGGGAATCGCTATAGATGGAAGTTTTGCTAACTATGTCAAGATCATGAATGATGATGAGATCAAAAACGCTTTGCACGAGCTGATTCTGGAAATGAACGAAGCAGGAATTAAGATCAGCTCGGAGGTCCTAGAACCCGTCTTGAAAGAGATGCTTAAGAAGTAGAGAACTGTAACTCTTCAATTACCACATTAAATCTATTTATTACCTAATATTTTAATTACGTAATCAAAGTCCAATTCCGTTAGAAATTCACTAAAAACAAAAAAAAGATTCCAGCAGGGCACCGAAATCAGTAAAGGATCATATCAAAATGCTCCAAACTGACACGGAAGACGAAGCAGAAGTTGTTGGAAGAGCTCTAACTGGGATTGTTGATATTGGCTCAAATGGTATCCGTTTTTCAATATCCTCAAAGGCTCCACATCATGCTAGAATAATGCCATGTGTGTTTAAAGATAGAGTTGGAATATCAATATTCGATGCTCAGTACTCCCCAGATTCTCCAGAAAAAATTCCTATACCTTCAAAGATTATCGATGAAGTTGTCAATGCTATGAAAAGATTCAAGTTAATTTGCGAAGATTTTGGCGTACCTGAAAGTGGTGTTCGTATAGTTGCAACTGAAGCAACAAGAGAAGCTATCAATTCACAAGAGTTCAGAGATGCTATTTACGATTCCACTGGTTGGGAAGTAGAACTTTTGAATAAAGAAGATGAAGGTAGATTGGGTTCTTATGGTGTTGCGTCCTCGTTTGATTCTTTGAATGGACTATTTATGGATTTAGGTGGTGGTTCGACTCAGCTAAGTTGGATTCAATGTATTAATGGCGAGATTAAAATAAGCCCTAACCCTGTTTCATTACCTTATGGTGCTGCTACTTTAACTAAGAGAATTCAATTTGAAGACAAAAAATCGCTTTATCAAGAAATCCAAAATGCGTATAAAGAAGCATTTGCTAGAATTCAAATTCCTCCAGAATTGATTAGAGAAGCGGAAAAGGATGGGGGATTTGATTTATACACTTGTGGTGGTGGTTTGAGGGGTATAGGTTATTCTTTATTGTCAGATATCAAAGATTACCCAATTCCAACAATTATTAATGGATTCAGTTGTTCTTTTAAGGATTTTATAAATTTCTCAAATTACTTGTTCTTGAAAGATTCCTTGCCAACACAAGATTCCATCTTTAGAGTTTCAGAAAGAAGAAGAAGTCAATTACCTGCTTCTGGGCTATTGATATCAGCAGCCTTTGATTCTTTGCCACAGATAAAAACAGTTCATTTTAGTGAAGGTGGTGTTCGTGAAGGTGCGTTATATTCCTTATTACCAAGGGAATATCGCGCTCAAGATCCTTTGATAATCGCTTCAAGACCTTATGCTCCGTTGCTGGCTGAAAAATACCTTGCACTACTGAGAACTGCACTACCAGAAGAATATGTCCCAAGAGAAGTTCGTGAAAGAATAGCACCAGCTTTGTGTAATTTAGCCTTTGTTCACGCCTCTTATCCTAAAGAATTACAACCTACAGCAGCTTTGCATGTTGCAACTACTGGAATAATTGCCGGGTCTCATGGTTTATCTCATAGAACAAGAGCGTTGATAGGAATTGCTTTATGTGATAGATGGGGTGGTGATTTACCTTTGATGGAGGAAAACTTCAAGACAAAGCTCTGTGATTTGGTTAAAAGAGATGGAAACAAAATTGATATGGAAAGAATTGTATGGTGGACAAAATACTGTGGTACAATAATGTATGTTATTTGTGGTGTTCATCCTGGTGGTAATATCCGTGATGGAGTTTTCAATTTCAAGATTAATGATGATGAAGTCAAGCTGAAAAAGAACGAACTTGATGATGAAAAGAGAAAATTCGATGTGCTGGTACAAATCTCGAATGATGACATCAAAACTAGTGCTAGTGTTAGAACAAGAATTTTGACATTACAGAAGAAAATTAGAAAACTTTCCAAAGGTAGTAGTGAAAAAGTTAAGATTGGAGTTGAGCTCTATGGTCATTAAAACAGGATTCTATTTATTTCGTTTATAGCTTACATTTCATTAATTTTTTCTTTCCCTTATTTGTCAAACCACGTTACATTTTATTGAATAAGAACAAACGTAGATCTATACTCTATCTTTCATTTCCTGCATAATCACATCAAAAACATAATTTATATTGTGTTTAATGTTTAACACCAACACTCTTACCTGCTTCTAATCTTTTTTCAGTCAAAGCGGCAATGATAGCAGCACCAGCACCTGAACCATCTTCAGCTGGAGTGATAACGATTGGGTAATCTTTTGGTTCTGATTCCCAGCCAAAGATATCTCTTAAACCATGAGCAGCTCTTTCTTTGAAACCTGGGTATCTGTTGTAAACTGAACCATCAGCAGCACAGTGGGCGGTTTGATAGTTTCTTTTTTTGCAAATGGCAGCAATACCACAAACAGACAATCTTGCAGCTCTGATACCAATCAACTCACTTAAACGACGAATTAAGATACGTTCATCAAGAGTGGTTTGAATGTTAACCTTTTTGAATATCTCATCAATAACGTCAAAGTTAGCACTTGTATCTTCTTCTGATCTTGATGGAACTGAAGTGTCAAAGACGAAAGGAGTGTTCAAGCCTGAAACATCTTGGCCTTTAAAAACAACACCTTCTTCGATCAAGTCCAGCAAGATCAATCTAATAAGTTCACCCAAATAATAACCAGCAATCATCTTTTCGTAACTTTGTTGGCCTGGTCTTGGAGATTCAGCATCAATTTGAATATCATATTTGGTTCTTGGCAAAACAGTAAGTTCGTTATCAAAAGCACCATATTCACAATTGATAGCCATCAAGTCATTTTGACCAACATCTTCAGCATATTTGTTGTCTAATTTTGGAATGTTATGTGCTAATTCATAATAAGCACCATTACAACCAGTACCGAAGATTAAACCCATTTTGGTTTCTGGATCAGCATAAGCAGAAGCAACCAATGTACCAGTAGTATCATTAATCAAAGCAACAACTTCAATTGGGACTTTGCGTTCAGCTAAAGCAGCTTGTAGCATTGGAACAACATCATGGCCTTCAACGCCATCAATATCGTAACCTTTAGTCCATCTTTGTAAAACACCTTCATTGATAGCATTTTGGGAGGCTGGGTAAGAGAAGGTGAAACCCAGTGGGAATTTCTTTGAAGGATCATTATCTGGGAATTGTTCATCAACGAATTTCTTCAAAGAATCAGCAATAAAACTCCACAAGGCATCAGCACTGGCAGTTCTAATGTCATCAGGCAAGGAGTATTTATGTTGGAAAGTTTCAAACTTTGAGCCACCCAAAAGTTTAACTTTGACGACTCTCAAGTTGGTTCCACCAAGATCGATAGCTAGATAATCACCAGTTTCATTCCCAGTTGGGAAGTCCAAGACCCAACCAGGGATCATTGGGATGTTACCACCTTGTTTGGACAAACCTTTATTCAATTCATCCACAAAACGGGTGGTGATTTCCTCAAGTTTATCTGGGGTGACGGTCAACAAGTTTTCGAATCTGTCAACTTGTTTCAAAAGCTCTGGTGAGATGTTTTTCAAAAGTTTCTTTGCTATTGTTAGTTTTGAGTAGCATGAAAGGAAGCAGACACAAAAGCAATACTTACTTCTCTATTTAGAGCAGATTTTTCAAGATAAGCAGACATTTTCTAACAATTTCAAAGTGTTAAAGTGTAATTGATCAGAAAAAGATAAAAGATCAATGTTGGGGAAAAATGGCCAATTTTCACTGTTTATAAAAAATTGGTGTTTTTTGCCCTTTTTTTTTGTCAGTTTTCGGTATTCGCCAAACCGTCACAAGTTGCGCCAAAAATTCTCGCGAAAGTAAGCATCATGGGGTGGGGAATTACCATATTAGGAAAATACTCTGGAGTCTGACACAAGGCCATGTTTGGAGTATTACTTCATAGAGTAATTGCGAAAAACCCCAATTTCCAATCACGTTGTTTCTCCGAAGATCTGGAAAAACTACGGAAAAACTTTGGCTATATCGCCCCATAAATTCCCATCCGTCACCACTTTTTGATTGGGTAGAACTCAATATCTCCTTGATGTAATGATTAAAATATGCCATGAATACTGCCTACTAGGTTTTTTTCGTGGGGTGACCCAGCTCTTGCTATTCTTCTATACAATTTAGCAACAATTGCAAATTAACCAAATAACTCCTCCGAAATTCTCGGAGGAACTCTGGCATGACCTAACGTCAAGATGTCAAGTACTAGAGTTTTCTTTTCTCCAGATGTTCTCTCCCCAACCAACAGAATCTAAATATTACATCACTGGATAAAACAAATTGCTACCCTACTTATTTCTCAATATTTTTTTAGGCAAATTAGATAATTCTTCCTGTAATGATCAATAGTACTAAACGAATTTATACCATGTCGATAAATATAGTTTATTCTTCAGTTGATGAATTGAATTTTTGTTTGTAGTGGTGATAAGAGCTCACGAAAATAGCTCTCAAAACACAGCTGAAACATTAAAAATAATGCACCACAAGTATTAGAAGAAATCCAGGAACACCAATGCATTTGATTTAAGTAGGCGTAAGAGCTCACCCAGGTTCTTTCATAATCGGGAGCATAATCGGTATCTTTACAATCCCAGGAATCCAGCGACCCTTTCTGTACATATCTGATCGCACAGACAATAAAATATCATTTTTGGCTCACTTGAAAGCAGTTTAATACTAAAGCTTACACTAAAGAGGGAAATTTCGCGAATTTTCAAATTGACAAAAAAAAAGCTCAAAATCAAAACACACTCTCCATCTTACAGTTAAATCTTGAATAAAAAAACTCTAAACGAGACAGCTAAGGCTTTTTGAAATATTCACAATTCACAAATGTCCTCTGACTATTCATCCCAAACTCCAAGAATCCCAGATTTTCAACTTTCTGATAGTGCTTTTGTCTTGAAAAACAAGCAGCTTTCGGGTCGCCACCCCCAGGCCATTAAATACCTCCAGGAACAGATTGAAAAGGAAAAATTGGCACCATATTACCGCTATCTGCACACAGAGTATATTCCTAACGTTCTTTCTTGGGATGAAGAATTATATCAGTCACTTTTGAAAGCCAACCAACAGGAGATTGATCAACTAAAGTCATCTATTGAACAAGTTGAAGAAAAAGATGAAGGTCAATTAGAAACAGCAGAAGGCTATAAGAAATTGGGTGAATATTATACTAAAATTGGTGATAGAGAGAATGCGTTAACCACTTTAAAAAAAGCTTTTGAATTGACTCCTTCCACAGGTGCTAAAATTGATATCACTTTAGCAATCGCAAGAATAGGATTCTTTTATGAAGACAAACTCTTCACTGCAAAATATTTGGAACAAGCAAATACTTTGATTGAAAAAGGTGGTGATTGGGAACGCCGTAATCGTTACAAGACCTACAAAGGGTTATACCTTTTAAGTATCAGAGATTTTACCAATGCTGCTACTTTGTTAATTGATTCATTAGCAACATTTACATCAACTGAGATTGCAACATATGAACAATTAGTCTCATATGCTTCTGTTGCTGGTGCAATCGCTCTAAATAGAGTTGATTTGAAGCAAAAGATAATCGATGCCCCAGAGTTACTTTCTTTATTACCAACAACTGTGGAGTTGGAACCAATATCATCTTTGACAATATCATTATACACAAGTGATTACTCAACATACTTCAAATATTTACTACAGACTAATGATGAAATTTTGATTCCATCTAGATATCTTTCTGTCCATTCCAATTACTACATTAGGGAAATGAGAAGAAAGGCTTATGCTCAATTATTGGAGAGTTACA
The DNA here is from genome assembly GCA_030562945.1 of Wickerhamomyces jianshihensis. Lineage (NCBI taxonomy): Eukaryota > Fungi > Ascomycota > Saccharomycetes > Phaffomycetales > Wickerhamomycetaceae > Wickerhamomyces > Wickerhamomyces jianshihensis. The sequence goes on from JAKUAH010000266.1 coordinate 28,402, forward strand.
AAGCCCTATCATTAAGCTCAATGGCTGATGCTTTTGGGGTTTCCATTGAATTTTTGGATGCTGATCTTTGTAAATTTATTCCAAATAAAAAATTAAACTGTGTTATTGACAGAGTTAATGGAATCGTGGAGACCAACCGTCCAGATAACAAAAATGCTCAATATCAACTTCTAATCAAACAAGGTGATGGTTTATTAACAAAGCTACAGAAATATGGGGCTGCTGTTAGATTAAGTGGTGCTGAACGTACAAATTAAAAGTAAAACCTTGCATTGAAAGATGAATTTTAATAAACTTTTATTTTCTAGCTAGACTAAAATTTTTAGATTGTAATCAAACATAATTCTTTTCACGACTTGAGAACATCCATTGGACTAGAGTAGTTTGACCAACTCCTAGACCAACACTAAGCAATATGATAATTATGGACATGGAGGAGAGTCTTGAAGCTGTCGATTCAACTGTTGACATGTTTCGCCATTCCCTAGCTCTCAAATAGTTTAGAACACGATCAATTTTATTCAAGTTTCTTTCAATCTCAACAATTGAATTTTCAACAACAACTGTGTCTTTATTTCCAGAAGTTTTGCCTTCATTTTCCTCATCATTTTCCAAGTGAATAGAAAATTCAACTTTTTTCAATTGGTTATATGGATTACTGAAACAAAATGTGTATCTTCCTAAACCAAATGTTTTCAACAGAAAATCAGCATATTTCTCATTCTCTTGAGCTATGATAACTTGGTCTTTAGGACTAATTATTTGAAAGTCCAATTCAAACTGACCACCGTATAAGACTTGATAGTTAATGACAAGGGTGTCCTCTTCATGCAGCAGATCATAGTAAACACATTCTTTGCCGAAGGAAGGAATAGCTAAAGAGACTCGCGAGTTTGCAGAAACTAGTGTTAGAAGAAAAAATAGTGCAGTGACTGTGAGCAACTTCAAATGAGCGCCCAACATTCTTTAAACGCGAGATCAATTGATAAACTGGTGCTTGTGGTATGTGTTATTCCATGTTTTTTTTTTTGATCTGTCGAGTTGATGACACATCGCTCCAAACCATTAAAGTCACGTGAATGCTTCTAGCAAAACCGGGCAGTGGCCAGTCTGGGGTAATGTCATTATTGTCTTATCCCTTCTTGAATATTTATAAGTATATTGATTCTATTGGTAATATTAAGATGCTAGAAAAACCATTCCACCGATTCACAAAGATTAATTTGCTTCATCACTCGCGTTTTGTCAGTACAAAACGCCAATTACAAGGCTCCCCAGATATTGAGTATAGTGATAAGAATATCAAAGTGGTTTCTAACCAGGCTTTCACAAATTTTACTTTTGCTAACCCCCAAAAAACTGTTTCCCTCAATAATACCTTTCTACGGGATGCCTCCCAAGGCTTCTTATCGATAGACCCAAATTCTGGACAGAAGCTATTCACGACTGCTTCTATAATAGGTCAGTTTCCTAAAAGTGTGACCATCCCAGATGAAGAAACAGTTAGAATTGAATGGATTGATGGTGAGACTTCCAAGTATGGGTTAAAGGACTTTTTTGATCAAAAATCTTCGTTGAAGTCAATTCAAAATGATATTATCGTATGGGACTCTTGCAATAAACAGGAGGGAAAGTTTCCTGTGATTTCTAATTTGACACACGACTATAGTGACTATATGATTAAGGATTTGGTTTTGAAACAAGTTATTGAAGACCTTAATAAGTTTGGGTTTAGTATCATCAATAATATACCAGAGAAATCAGATAAAGACCACAATTCTGAGCCAATAGTGAAGAAGCTGGCTGAAAGAATTGGATATGTTAAAGAAACATTTTATGGAGCAATATTTGATGTTAGGTCCAAGCCGGATGCTGAAAATATCGCTTATACTGACAAATTCTTACCGCTGCATCAAGATCTATTGTATTATGAGTCTCCTCCAGGTTTACAGTTGCTCCATTTCATAAAAAATAGGGCTGTCGGGGGTCAAAATGTTTTAAGTGATGGATTTGCAGCTGCCAGACACGTCAAAAATTCTGACCCTGAAGCTTATTCTGCCTTATTACAGGTTCCAATCAACTTCCATTATGAAAAAGATGGCCATTCTTATTTCCAAGCCAGACCCTTAGTAGTTGAAAACAGTTCAACCAAAAATTTTATAATTCATGAAGATAGGAGCCAGTTTAAGGAAGTCAATTACTCTCCTCCATTTCAAGCTCCGTTTGATTTGGGAATCGCAACATACCACTCTACGGAGGACTCTTATGCATCAGGTGAAAAAAACTTTGGTAATCGTCATGTCTTTGAAGATTTCCTAAGAGGCTTAAGACTTTTTGAGGAATACATCAATAGTGAAGAGAACAGGCTCAAGTTTAAAACTCCAGAAGGAAGTTGTATTATATTTGATAACAGAAGAATCCTACATGCAAGAGATGCTTTTGATTCCCAAAGCGGTGAGAGATGGTTGAAGGGGTGTTATATAGACAGAGATACCTTCTTATCCAAGACAAGGGTTTTAAATTAACCCAATTTGAATGATATATATGGCTTTCGTAGCATGACACCAGTTTGAAATTGGCTCACGTGATTTTACACGTGCCAGAACGCGTTCCTTATTTTCATTTTGTGGAAGAAACGCACAAAAACAACAGAAAAAAAAAATACGAAAAGACAACAAAAGTGAAAATCATAACACGCGGTATCTGCTGGTACGACTGCTTTTGACTCTGGGTTGTTGAGAGATGGTTGCACTACAAGAAGAAAGCTATAATGACTTTTTGAGGTACCATGACGCGTTGAGACAGTTCCTGGACATGTCCACAGGGGCATCTAATGGAAACAGGTCAAGAGCTGCCAAAGCAAGAGAAAAGTTGCTGAAGTTGTCCCATTCACAGTTTTTTGAATTAAGTACTGATGTTTATGATGAGCTCCAGAGAAGAATTGATGAGTCAAGTAACGAGCCTGACTTTCTTTTACCAAAATCATCTTTCCACCAAAAGCGTAATGAAGCGAGAGAGAAATTGGGATCACTACAACAATCAAGGTTTAGAGATCTAGTCAGTGATATCCTGTATGAAATTGAGAGAAGGGGCTTTGATAAGAAACCTACTATTTTGAAAGAGCGTATACCTTCTGTTCCGGCACAAAAAGAAGACCCAACGTCAAACCAAGCGGTGGTATCTTTACAACCAAGTACTATTATTCCTACAAAGGCAAATATGGCTTGGAGTAGTGAAGAAGAAGAAGAAGAAGAACAAGAAGAACAAGAAGAACAAGAAGAACAAGAAGAAGATCAAGAAGAAGATCAAGTTAACAATGATTTCGTACCAAAAAAAATCGCAAAATCAATCAATCCTCAAACTAATACTGACTCTCATACTACAGGAGATAATAACAGAACGTCAAATGGGGCTTCAATTAGAAATTCATTAGAACAACAGCAATCAAAATCTGTTCTAGCCGATGGAATTGGTACTGTCAATTCCAGAAATTCAAATATTCACACTGAGTTATTGAATAGTAATGTTAATAATAAGAATACTAAAAATCAGATTACTCGTGGTGTATCATTGTCTAAAATAAGACCAAATAAGGATAGAGATATTGAACTTTTGATTGAGGAAGGTACAAAAATGGATAAAAAGATAACCTCCCTTGAGAAAGATATTGACCAATTGGAACAGAAAACCTTTTTGCTAACCTCTAAGTCTGAAAAATTTCAGGCAGAATCCGAGGAGTTATTGCAAATTAATGAATCTTTGAAAGCAAAGATAAATGCTCTTGAAAAGGAGCTAAAACAGAAAGACTCTGAGATCCAAAAGTCTCAGGACGAGATCAAAGATTTGAAATTGAAACATGACACTGAGCACAAGTCCAATTCACTGTATCAGGAGAAAGAGGTTAAACGAAATTCATTGGACCAAGCAAAACTTGAACCATTGATCAAAGAAATTGAAAATCTGAAATCCAAACTGGATTATTACAAATCAAAGAAAGCTGATGAGTTATTGAACGTGGATTCAGGTTTTGATCAATTTAATGATTTAAACGTTGATAAAAATGGACTGGTCCCATTTAAACTTTTCAAATCTTTTCGTCAGTCTATTCTAGACATTCTTTTGAAAATAAATGAAGGATATAGATCGGAAATTAAGATTGACTCTAATTCTTTGTTTTCCCATCTTTCTCAAATAACGTCTTCTGCAAGTCAGATATCAGATTATTCACCTCACTCTGAGAAGGCAGAGCTTATTCGTGCTGCATTATCCCATGCCATCACATCTGGAAGATACTACGCTATCTATGGAAATCTTTTGCCAAAGTTAGTTATTGAAAGCTCAATTAGTGAGGTTGCTTTTGTTGTATTTGATTTCATCTCAGATGTGAAAATTAGCAATTCGGATGTTGATAGAGTCGATGGAAGCAAAACAAACTCTCAGGATAAAACTATTGGAATTCATAATGGTGCCAATGGTAACCATGCTGACTTGGAAGAAGTTTCACCTGTCAGACCTTTGAGAATGGCCAAAAAAATTGATCAACAAATCTCAGATTCTGGTAGCTTCAGAAAACCTCTTAACTTAACAGTTGATACAAGTGATACTAATATTGGAAATGGTCCACTAGATGGTGACTCAAGCTCATTTGTCAACAAAAACACAAATAGATCATTCAGCGGATCTACTCCTGTTAAAACTGGGTTTCCATCTTTGATATCTCGATATTCACCAATGTCAAACGCTAAGGCTGAAATCAGCTCAACCCCTGTGACAGGGCTTAGAAAATCGTCTTCAGGAAACATACTGTCAAAAGTAAAGCAGTTTGAGCAATTTGACTATAATGATACAGATCAATTATCTAAGACCCCATCTCCTAGTGCAAAAAAATCATCTGTGAATCCTCTTTCGGAATCTATTGTTGGAAAGTTCGGAAAAAGAAATTCCAGCTTGACTGAGCCTATAGATATTGCTGACGAAGATAAACACATCTCAATAGTTGATGAGAAAGATGAGACACTGAAAAGTGTATTCGTTTCAAATCATGTTACGAGTGCTCCAGAGGCAGAGAAAGCGAGGATAACTAAAGATCTCAACGTGCAACTACTAGATAATCTGGGCACTAGTGAAAACAAATATCCTTTGGAAGCTGTCGATCTTCAACTGAGCGGTGCTCTCAATAGAGATATAGAATTAAACATCGCATCTGATGAATCACAAAACGATCAAACCTCAAATCTCATCCCTGTTCGAGATAACACGCCTGTTCAGGGCACTCAACAAAATGGTCACATAGACCCTGAAATAGATGAAATTTCCACCTCAACGGGCGATTCACTTTCTGCCATTGAGAGATCCAAAAGCCAAAGTACGGAAACAGCCAAGGAGATCAAAAATGGTATTGAACCTATCATTCCGTTGCAAATCAAAGAAAATAATGCGCTTTTGATAAGAAAGGATGAGATTGAGGATGAGGCTGAGGCTGAGGCTGAGGCTGAGGCTGAGGCTGAGGATGAGGATGAGGATGAGGCTGAGGATGAGGATGAGGATGAGGATGAGGATGAGGATGAGGATGAGGATGAGGATGAGGATGAGGATGATCTGAACAATGTACCTGGGACCGTGCCGCTTGATAAAATAGAAAGCGAATCAAAGGACTCAATTGATGCAAAAAGAAAGTTACAATATTACAATTTAGATGATGAAGACGAAGAGAATTTTAACAATCCATCTACTAATTCTTATAGTTCAGAACCTATTAATGGCGCGGAAGAAACTGAATTAGTCATTAGAAAGTACAGTGTGAAGAAGACAGTTTTGCCAACTGATTCTAAAAATGTGAGCGTACAACACCAGGAATATAATAATAGTTTAGATGACGAGCAACTTGCAGAACAGCATAAACATCAAAGTAAACAAGATATAGAGGAAGAGAGTGAATATGAAGAAAACAGTGAAACATCGAACAATGAGTCTATTAGACAGGAACATGACGATGAAGATTTTAATATCGAAGATTTTGATATTGAAAACCCTGATAACACACTATCTCAATTACTACTATATCTTGAGCATCAAACAGTGAGTGTGATCAGCACTATTCAATCCTTACTACTGGCCATCAAAGTGGATGAGTCCACTAAAGGTGAACTTCGTAAGGGATCGGAGGCGATTGATAATGTTATTACACAGATGGTGGAAGCTACAAGCACAAGTATGAATCAAAGCCGTAATCTACAATTCAAAGAACATGGCTCATGGGTTGTTGACACGTTAGAATATGCTGGTAGAAGGATGAGAACTGTGTGTAAGCTGGAAGTAAATAAAGATGGAGATGTTATCCAGGACGATGACGACTATGCTGATAAACAATTCAAGCAGAGATTGGCAGGCATTGCGTTTGATGTTGCAAAATGTACCAAGGAACTAGTGAAGTCAGTAGAAGAAGCCAGTCTTAGGGAAGAGATTGAGCATTTGAACAGCAAGCTAAGATGAACAAGGTCCCATGGAATAAATAGACTATTTTTTTTGGCATATATTCATGCATTGACGTATTAGATAACCATTACATAATCATGTCGTTTGACTCCGAATGCGGGGAAACAGAGAGGCGCGAAAATAAAAACACACAAACGAGGGGCGAAAGGGCATGAAATTCCCCTCACTTACTGTCTTCTCTGAGTGATTGTTTGGCGAGACGAGTGATCTCTCAATTTTGCTCATGTGATCGAATTAAAACAGTTAAAACAGTGAAAGCACGCCAACACACCAGCGCGCCAAAATGCCAAAATGCCAAACACTTTGACACTTTGAAACTGTCACTTCTGAGACTGCTATAGAAATGCCGCTCACGACAAACAACAACATGAACTCAAAGGTGAACAAGGAGCTTGACACTGTACCAGAGCACCTTGGAATGAATGGTACAACGCCTTCGGGAAAACCCAGGCTCTTTGTGTGCAGCGTGTGTACGAGGGCCTTCGCAAGACATGAGCACTTGAAAAGACACGAGCGCTCGCATACAAAGGAGAAGCCTTTTCACTGCGGTGTATGTCAGAGGCAATTTTCAAGAAGGGATCTATTGTTAAGACATGCTCAAAAGCTCCACGCTGGATGTGATGATGCTGTGCGTCGCTTAAGAAGACGCTCATCAAGATCGAAATCAACCACTATAGATAGCGAAGGTATCCCTGTTAAGAAGACTAAACTGGGTAATCCTCCAAAGGTTGGTGAGAATATAAACTACTTTTTACCAAGTAATGACACAAATCGTCGCAGAACTTCTTTCAGTGCTGCTTCTGGGGCAAATTATGGGAGTTTCCCGACAAGGAACGCTGCTACATATTCAGAATCAGTTGAGTTTTCCACTCCGCAACTTCTCCCTGTAGATGTTGGTTTTGGAGGAAGTCTCAATATTAATGGTAATAGCCAGGCCAATAACAATCAGAATTGGATGTCGGATTTAAATCACATACCAGGCTTGGATTTCTTGAATAATTTTTCACTGTCTGATAATGCCCCTTCTTCCAATCAGAATAAACATCATGAACAGATTGATCCCCTATCTCAAAATTCAAGTTTTCAACCACAAATACGAAGTAATGGTTCTGACTCAGCCTCAAACTCTTTTATATCTTCGACTCCTTCTACTAGTAACCTCACAAAAAACAATGAGAGAAGACGGGATTCATCCAAAAAAGAAGAAAAAACTGCACCAGATAACGATATTTTTGGTTATTCCTTTTACGATGATGATTTCACTTTTGCCAACCAAATGGAAGATTTCCAAAGCATTAAACTTTCAGTCCCTAAGTTCCCTTCAACTTATTTAGCTGATGATATTATGACGACCCCCTCTTCTGATACAAGGAACTCTGGAACTAATTCAAACCTACCAGAGTACAATGAATACGAATTGTTATCAGAATTGGAGATACCAAACTATGAGGAAAAAATCTTGAGTGTTGGGTACTCATTCTATGAAAGTAACGATTTTGCATCTTCTACCGTTGCTCCTTCTGTTTTAGCTTGGAAGAATGGGTTTAGAAATAATAATTCCAGAATCACTGGAGAGCCTAATGAAACGGACTCAAACATGGATATTGATATGGCTGAGTCGTCAACTGGTATAAAATCACCAACAAATGAAGAATTGTTGACTAAAGTTGACGTTCCTCTTTCTTCAGAAGTTTTATTTACCCCTGTCATGTTTGATAGAATCAAGTTAGTTTTAAAGGAATATCCATTTGTTGGATTACCTGCTCCTGAGCTACCTCCAATTGGTCAAATCAATGAGTTTGTTGAGAGTTTCAAGCGAAAGTTTTTGATTCATTATCCTTTCATCCATAAAACTGTTTTAAATGAAGAGATGATGATTGAATACATCAAGGGAAAATTAAATGAAGAAACAACTTCTTCCAGTGAATTTTCTAGATTTGTCTGCTTACCTTTGTTGATTGCTACTATTGGTGCACTCTATTCAAATGAAAAAAAGATAGCCACTGAATTATATGAAATCTCAAGAAGATGTATACATGTTTATCTAGATTCTAGAAAGAAGAGTGAAGATGCTGAAAGGTCAACAACTCATAATAGCCCACTTTGGTTAGTTCAATCTTTGGTTCTTAGCGTTTTTTATGGTTTATTTGCAGAATTTGATGAAACAGACATGGGTGTGGTTTTAAGACAAGTCAATGCTTTGTGCACATTGATCAAAGTTTCTAAATTCAATTTAGTGAAATTTGGTCATAAAAGCATTGAGATTAATAAAGAATACTTTAATGATTACATATTATACCAATCAAAGATTAGAACTGTCTATATGATCTTCAACATTTCGAATATTCTTACTTGTGTTTATGATTTGATTCCTTTCATCAAATATAAGGAGATTAAATGTGATTTGCCAGATTTGGAAAACTATTGGGAATGCGCAAATGTGGAGGAATTTAAAGAAAAATGTGTGGATAACAGCTCCATCACTTACAATTTAAATTTAGAGAAGATTCTCTCTGATATTTTGACAAATAACCAGATTCACTATAAACTTTCAGAATTTGGAGCTTTTATTGTGATGTCTACAGTGCTTCAATATTTCTACTTCAATAAGAATACTAATTCTAATTTTTCTGCTGGTATATCACCATATCATTCAAATTCATCTAACCTTGTGAAAAATTTTAGATGGGAAGATTTGCTGATCGATGATGAGAACAAACCTATCAATTTGGAATCTACAATCTTGAAAAATATTGCAGTGATTCGTTCATTACAAATTGATATATCTAAAGTGAAACAAATGATGTGGAATAGAAATTGGATGGAATTGTCTAATGAATTTGTAAATTTGAATCCAAAAAATGACGATTTGTTGGACGCCTGTGATTATTCCATTAGAACACTAAGTTTAATTTTTATCAATGATGAAACTTCCTCCAATTTTAAAAACTGCTTATCATTAAATTGTCAATTTTTATTCTTCAGTTTTTTCTATATTGCCAAATTTCTTCATAAATTTGAGAAGAAGATATCTAAGCTTAATTCATCAAATGTTCCAATCAATAAGAATTCAACAGATTATAAACAAATTCCAAAAAACTTCTCTATTTATTTGAAGATTGCAAAATTTCTTGCTGATTTAGAACAAATTTTTATCAAGAATTTCAATTATCATGATGTTGAATCCAAATTGGCATTGAAAGGGTTTGATCGCTCAAGATACAATTTTGGAAATGCTCCGAAATTATTAGAAGCTGAATATCCAAGAGAAGTAAATCTTGACCAAGTTATTCAAGTTGTCAGATTAAGATTAAGCTTGAATATCTTAAAGATTGGTGAATTTGTTTTTAATATGATTTATGAGAAAGAAATGAGTTTTAATATTTTCAAAAGTTTAAGTGATGGATTATTCCATTTGAGAGTGCATTTGGAAGCAGAATAACTAGCATTGTTCATCTCTCTTCTGATCTCCAATGAGATGGAGGCGACTTGAATTCACCTTTTTACTGATGACCCATACAATATCTATGACTTATATAATAATGATTAATGACACTATATGCCTTTGGTTTATTGAAAAATTGTTAACGTAATTTTTTTACTGATTTCTTTCCTTAGTATAACCATTGCGATTATTTGCACTAGTTGATTCAACAGCTTAGCACTTTTTCCTCAGACTTCCAACATTTCCCATCAATTATGCATTGAACAAGCCATTCCCAATTCACCAATTCAAACTCTATACGTTTTTGACAAAGGATGGTATCTGTAATCATACTTGTGGAATTCTTCTTGGGTTGATTCGAGCTCTTTAAATCATCCAGAGACTTGGCCAACGTCTTTAATTTTGACCCATACAGGAGTATTCTTGAACCTGTGGCCTTAGAAAGCGTTGATATGAGATTTGAATAGTTAGTTAGAGGTAGCTCTGAGATTAGAGTCACACCAACAAGGGTTAACAGGCCTTCAGCAACTTGATTTCTTCCAGAAGTGAAAAAGATTTGGCAATCTTCCATAATCTTATTATGAGAAAGTTGCCTGGATAATGGAATACCAATTACCCAATTCGATAAGAACTGATTGATGTTCATACTCTTTATAGTTTTCAGTCGAACCGATTCGCCAGCTGCCAGTAAGTATGTCATAATATCTTTAATTATTTCACCCTCCACAATACAATCTTTAATATACTGATTGGACAAAATTGGCCATCCAAGTGCCAGAGCTTCTAGGTATTTCAGACTTCGGGAATACTTTGTAGTAATAACAGCAGCAAATTTACATTCAGACAAGATTCTTTTTGGTTTTATTTTAATCAAGCCCTCATTCGTTTGAGTGGTTTCGATCAAAGAAGAAAACCCATGTTCGATTATTTCTCCTCCATTCAATTGTATTTGCTCGCTCACTTCAGACTTCTCATCACCAGTGATAACAAACAGGCACTTATCAAATAGTAATGTCTTCTTCTGAGTTTTCGGAACAACCTGAGTTGGAATCACAATATCATCTTTAAACAGTTTTCTCAGTTGGGTTGAGTAATCAAAATCAGAACCATATCTCTGTCTTCTATTCCATTCATTAGAATCAATAGCAATGTCAGATATAGCAAACATCTGATCCTCACCATATACAGCATTTGAGGACTTGCTTTTCAATCTTTTACCAATAACAGTGTCATATCCTCTCATACATCTAATAACATCAGCATTGTCTTCAAATATCAAACATTGAAGGCCTGTTATCAGATATCTCGTACCCATAAAAGTCACTTGATCATCTATCCTGATATCAAGTGGATAGACAGCTACTAAGGTATCAAAGCTTTGGTCTCCAAATCTGATTTCAAATCCCCGTTCAGTTTTTTGGATTGCTGTACCGGAAATGTACTTGCCTGAATATTCACACCAAACACTGCTTTTACAAATAATGTCACTTTCATGCAAATTTTCAGGCTCCTGTCTCAAAATTTCAGTAGGAAGAATATCAAGGTTTAAATCAGTCGAGCCAAATTCATTCCGGGCCGTCTGATTGTGACCTTCACTAATGATATCCTCAGCTGGTTCTTTAAGTTTATTTTCAATGAATTCACTTTCCAAGTCCGATTCATCAGTATCAACTTCAAGATATTTAGACCTTTTACTCCTATGGGGAGAATTGTTGGCTCTTCTCTTTCTTCGTTTGGCAATAGGTGTAACATCTTCATCTTCTTCTATTGTTTGAAGAATTCCCGTCAAATCTTGAGGATCCTCTTCTTCAAATGTATTATCAATCTTGCTTTCATCTCTCATTTCATCCCTCGTTTCATCATCAAGATCAATATCAATATCGGAGAGGTCTTGGGTAATATTAGAAGTAACGATACTGAACTGTGAGGTTTTGGATTTTGATGATGCCCCTGACATCTGGGTAGAGCTAACAACGATATCCTCTAAAGTTTTTTCGTTGGATTCTCGCTGTTGTGATACTTGTTGTGATACTTGTTGTGATCTTTGTTGCAAAGATTGTTGTGACAGTTGTTCGCTTTCCCCATTCTCTTCACCTTTAGCGGATGATTTATTGTTCATATGGTATATTTGTATACTATCCTCAGCAACAGCATATGTGCTTCTTTGAGGATCATTTGAGTCATCTTCTTTCTCATCTTCAGAGATCACAGGTGATGAATTATTGTGATCTTTATCAAGATCATTATCACTTTCAATATCCATAGACATATTAGTATCAGGAGCTGTACCCATAACTTGTAAATCAGCCTGGCTCTGGGTTATTTCTATTTTTTCAACGTTATTAGAGCTATGGGGCACAGGTAACTCCTCGGGTAGTATATCACCGTTTCTATTTAAAAGGGTGTGATGGTCGAGATCCAAGTTGTGAGGTTGTGATAAGGGCTTGGGCAGTAAAATCGATTCATCAAAAGAGTGGGAAAGAGGAACATCATTCTCACTTTCAAAAGTAAGTTTGGGAGCTGTTTGAGATTGTATCTGTATTTCAGCCTTATTGCTCGTATCTCTCAGCCGTTGAAATAAATTTGAAGCCTTTGTTGTGGGCGTCTCGAATGATTTAGCTAGTTTTCTGTTGACGATAGGTGTTTCATCAAAAGGATTTCTTATCTTTGAAATGACTGGAGTATCCTTAAAAGGGTCATGAATTTTGTTTAAAAAGGGTGTCTGAGAATCGTTTCCAAAGGCATCTTTAATGTTGTTCAACCACGGACTATCGGTTCCTGTCATATTTGAATTTTTAGTCTCTATAATTGCAGTATCTTCTAGTCCAAGCACATCGTTTAGCAAAGACTGTGTGCTTAAAGAGTCCTTAAAATCACCAGAGGAGTCGATAATTCCATTTTCTTCACCTTCTCCAACCATTCTCAAGTTGTTTGTTCTTTTGGATTGGGAAGCCTGAGAATTGATCACCTGGGTCTGCAAAATGTGTTAGTGATTGTAAAAATCAGACGATAAATTCAAACTCACGTCATAGAAGTAGCTCTGGTTGTCCATTTTCAACTTTTCATTGCCAATACTGCATTAAAAACCCTGTAATTTTGGTTTGTTTTGTTATGTTAAGTGGAATATTAGAGACGAAGGACGGTGCTCACAACCAAATAGGGTAAGTTCAAGGGCATTTTACCATTAGATCAATATGTGGTGGTATGAGATGAGTAAAATGGTGATCTATGTAACATTTGGGCGACCAAATGGCCTTTTTTAAAGAAATAATTTTATCTATATTAAAACTTGAACTTTGAATTAGATCTTTTTGTGGCAAATTATTCAAACTATTTAAACTATTCGAGCTATTCAACCAAACAAAAACGATATGAACATTTGGCTGATTGCTCTACCCTGTCGATCGTTCGTTGAGAGAGAAGTTATTGCTCTTCTCCTCAAAAGTTAGATACATTCACCAGAAATTGCTCCTTTCCTTCTTGACCATATGTATTGACCACTAACAAAATAGACGACTATGTACATATTATACAAAGCTTTGTTGGAAAGTCGCTATTTCAAGTGAATCCTATTGAGAGGTGTATATTAGGGTTTGCCTTGCTTCAAACTGGATTTGTCAGTGATGGGTTACGTGAAATGAGTCTCTCATTAGAACAAATGCCCGTCAAATTGCGTTGTATTGGATTGTTCTTTCTTCATGAAGCATATTCATTATTAGAACTAAAGAAACACTCTGAGATAGTTAAACGACAGTTTCTTTCCAGTGACATGTCTCTTATTAATCAATTGGAAGACCAAGATCACTATGAGAGTTCTAATGCTGTTAAGAAGCCGTTGCATGAAGTGCTCCCAAAATCGTTGAAATCAAGATATATAAAATTTGACCGTTTAATGTCAAATGCTGCTATAAAAATCCATTCAGGAATAGAAATAGAAAGATCTGTGGAGAAATGCTTCATTGCCATAACTAAATTTCTTCCAATTGAATGCTTTAAAGAGGTTCATTTTGGAATTGATGAGATATCTCGCCTTGAATCTCAGTGGATCAACACTTATTTGAAGCCAGGCCTACTGCAAGGAGACTTACACGACTATCTTGCACATTCAATTCCTCCAAAACAAATCAAATGTTTTATCCATTTGAAGACTATGCTTTCGTTTTCATATCTATACGAAAATAAATTCGATGACGCTCTGAATTGCTTCTTTTCGATTAAGGTGCTGCTCTCAAAGATGAGCTCTGAATCTCTCAAACAGGCAGCAATATCAGCCTGTGAATCACGTGCAATTTCACTTTACTATTCCATTTGTTTTCTCAACTTGGGTGAAACAAGAATGGAGATAGAAGATATAAACGAATGCATATCAAGCATAATTTTAATGACCAAGGACTTCGCTGTTGAGACTGAAATTAGAAATGGAACATTAGAGTTTTACTTTGAAATTTTTGGTTTGTTGTATTTAGAAAGGGCCTGTATTGGAAACTTTGTTAATAAAGACTCTGTTGAAGAGATGATTAGAAAGTTTATTCTGGTGTCAACTTTGAAGAACCCTGATGATCCAGAAGTACCACAAATCTATACCTCGGTCCTCAGTGGACTACTCCTCTATGGAGGCTTGGAGATCAGAATTTTCTGGTTTTTTAATTTTCTCAAACAATACTTCAGATTACACGGGTGTCTTCATCAAGGTCTCATGAAGGTCAGAAACTCTTTCTCATCTTGCCTACTAAACCAGCTTTCAGAGCTCTCAAAACCAATTTTAAAACAGTTGACAAAATCGGAAAGGGGGTTTACTAGAGATATCAGTGACATTATGACAGGAAACCCAAACAGGATGGAGTTCGTAGCTCCATTTATCAGAATAACATACTCAAATACTAAGCGTTTAAAACTCCAGCAAAGTCCATACACGCCAGAGAACACGCCATACCACGCTGCGGACCGTGTTCGAACATCGCATAGACTTATAAGTTTTTGGATCAGATCATATAAAGATTTTCAGGGCGATATCCCTGCGGATATTCTTAAGTATTTAACTCATTTGAATTTACATAAATTTTAGTTATATTAAGATTAGCTCCTAAGAAAATCCTTTAAATTACATAACTAAATTATCTTAGTGTGATATTCCCATGGATGAAACACGTAAGCGTTCTTCCAATTTCTTAATCTCAGAGTTGAAGTCCTCAATCAACCTCTTCTTTCTGAAAATCTCCTTTAATGTCTCATCTTCAGTTTCGAACTTAACATCTTCAGTTCTTACTTCTGGGCTCGACACAAGAATCTCACGATCAACTAATCTTTTTCTCCTATAAGCCTCATACTTCACAGAGTGAGTGGAATCTTTCAACTCTTGTAAATGTGAACCAAGCAGAGCGTTTCGTAACTTGGTGAAGTCACTTTGACTGTCATCTTCTACCTTGAAGGTACCCCACGGGTAGCATCTAACGCTAAAGGTAACACCATCAATGCTATCAGTATCATAACTCCCAGAAATGGCAAATGGGATAGTTTCTCTTAAAGCTTGAGTCTCAATATCAAGATCATCCGTTAACTCAGTCGTAAAATCATAAATGTTAATATTATTGGCTTTAATGTCTTGAAGAATTAGCAATTTGTTCAACTTGGCTTCTTCCTTTGTTAAAGAATCAGCCTTAGCCATCACTGGAATAACATTAACTCTAGAGGATAATTCTTTCATAGCAACAACATCTAATTCACGTAACCCTTTCCCTGTCGGTCTAATGAAATATAAAGCAACATGTGGCCTTCCATCCTTAAATCTGGAATCACGTTGGATACGACACTCCTCGCTCAAAAATTCATCAAATTGCTTCTCTAAATAATCAACAACATTAGAAGCACATGATTTATTGTCAATATTATCACCAAACCCTGGAGTTAGCACCAAATCAAGACTAATTGGAGTCGAGTCTTCCTCGACAATGTTTACGTGAATCTTTGAGATCGATAGCCCAGGGTTCAAATGGGACTCTTTTGGATCAACATGTGTCGTGTCTCTCATAATTACATTTTGCTTGCACAAGCTGTTAATGAAGGAAGCTTTACCATTCCCTTCCTGACCACATATCAAAATAATAAAATGAATACCTTTCTTAAAGTTCTTGCGGCGACGTATCTCCTCAGGAGAAGACAGCTTTACAACCATTTTAATGTACCCAGCACTTATACTGACAGAATGAAATATAACAAAATATCAGAAAGGTCATATGGACACAAAAGCAAAATAATTAAATAATATTTTTATTTCTTAAAAAGTGACACAAAACCAAATAAGGCCAGAACAAACATTTAATCTAAGTCTGAGATTTCGGAATCACTAATTGCTTCAAGTACTCGAGAAATAGAATCAATGTCTGGTCCTCTGATATGTTTTTTATATGGCTTAGGGGCTTTACCACTCACAGAGACTCTTTTCTTCTCGGTTTCGGGGATTGTGCTGCTTGGTGGAGTTCTCTTTCTAGTAAATCGTTTTTTTACAGGTTCAACAGGAGCCCTTGAACCTCTTGGGATGTTAATTGGTGTAGTTGATGTTTTCAAGGGCTCAATAGTATCATTGTGTAATTTTTCTTCGATTACTAGTGGTGAAGAAAGAACATCCGAGGTGGCAGCGGAAGTGTCAGCTAATTTGACTTTATTTCCCCTTTTAGGCTTTTTAGCTGGCTCAACGGCTAAATGATTTTGTGATGAACTTGTTTGCTTTGGTTTTTGCGTTTTATCTTTTATATTATTCACTTTTGAAGAGATGGAGTTTGTATTTGAGACAATCGAAGACCCACCTAGTTCCACCTTCTCCTCAAGTTCTATCGCTGATTCAGAGTCTAAGTATTTTTGAGATGAACTCAGCACTTCCTTTCGTTTTTCCAAGTTTCCTTTCATTTCCTCCTTAATTTCTTTCAAAGAGGTAGACGAATGAATGATAGAAGAAGGTGTCCTGATATTTCTATGAATATTGCCAGGCTTTTTCGGTTCCACAGTAGTTGTTGATAAGTCTGCTTCTTTTTGTAGTAGTGAAGCTTTACTGTCTGATATAGTGTATGGGGTTTTATTGAGTTTTTGAACAGGTTTTTGGATTGATTTCAAAGCTTTCGGTGTAATCTTGGTAGGTCTCATGAATAAAACATTACTCTTGTGATCACCTCTCGCTAGAGATTGAATGTCTAGGCGTGAAGTTTTTTTGCTCATAGCACCCTCTGATCGCAGTAGTTTCTCATTTGAGGAGTCAACTCTTTCTTCTTTCGCAATAGGGACAGATATAACTGAGCTATTAGGATTGTTAGTGTCTAATTGAGATACACTATCACCTTGAGATTCTGGTTCATTATTTTTTATAACTGTTAGATTTCTCCCCTTCAAATCATCATGGACATCAACAGTTTCAGTTGGTATATTGGCTAAGGGAAGAGGGTTAATACTTTCATTAGTGACATGTCCAGATGATTTTGATTTATCCGCTATTTTACTAGGAGTATAGTCTTTCACAAGTTCAACAGGTTTTTTAATAGATTCCTCCAATTCAGTGGTTTTTGTAGGCGACGGCAAAATAGCAGATGAATCAAGTGCAATTCTATCTTCAGTTGTATTAGTATCATTAGCTTCTGAATCTTTCGATGATTTTTCTTCTTCCTCTGTAGCATCAACTAAAGGTTCTCCGTTGATCAAGGCTTCTATTTGGGAAGATACTGGAATCTCAAAGTTCCACTTAAAATGGCTGTTTCCATTAATGATTCTTTCAACTTCACTAGTAAGTTTAATGAGAGATTGGTAGATAGTATTGGCTACCTGGTGCGATATTGGATTGATCTTTCTCTTTTTGAAATAACCTTTTGGCAGTTGGAATTTGTTTTTCAATAAAACAAGATAAAAAGTAGCAATAATGATGTGGTCCATTTGGAATAGAAGGAATATTTGAGTTTTGGAAAATTCACACATGGTATTAACAGTTTGATGGCCTATTTGAGACCATATTTGCTTCTGAGAATGATCGATATCGTCCTCAGGAGAGCGTAAAATTGATAAGAAAGAGAATGGATCTAAACCATAAAAGTCAAATCCTAGCCTTTCCATAAATAGAATCTCATTTTTTTGCATAAGATCTTTCAGTGTCCAGAATTTACTAGAATTAGTTCCAGTGAATATATTTTGAGACCTTAATGAAGCATCGACAATGACATCTGGTTTCAAATGTAGCTCAATGACTCTTGAGGCAAGAAACTGGCAAAGTAGTAGAACCCATTTTGTCTCTTCAGGTCGTATCTGATTTCTTTGACAGTATCTGAAATAGAGAAGGGTAGAAATGAAAACATAATTCTGTTGAATGGCATAGCGTTTGGGAGCACCTCTGGAATCTAAAAGAGGTTTCTTTGTTTTCGGATCAATTATAGGCTTAAGTAGCGTACCATAAACCCCAATGACAGCTTTTAAGCACTCGCTGTAATGCTTAACTTCCTCTGTTCTGCCCATATCTGATCTACAAACGGGCTCTAAAATCTGTTCGAAAGTGAAGAGCCAGCTATTTCTCGGAGGATGTAGCGAACTTGGAAAATAATTCCAATCGCTCTCGGTAACCGAAGTATCCAGTTTGGCGAAGTCAGACATCCTGTGCAAAAGAATAGTTATCGCTTTATGAAATTGTGCCTCTCTTTGTTTTGTTCGTTTTGGCGAAAAAAGGGCTTTAAGGTGAGAAGGTGTCCGGATGTTTCTTTCAATAGACTTACATAATCGTATGTTAAGGACATGACTACAATGCAATTACGCCATATCCAACTATTACCTGCAGTGTATTATTTATATAGTTGGTAGCCCATATCAACAAATCACTTCACTTTACGCACAGTGAGCATGATAATAGCCATCAGTGAACTTGAAGCGAAAAGCATGTAAAAACAGTGGTTGAACCTTGTCTTGAGGTCCATTCTGTATTCCAAGTCGTTACTCAAAACAAGTTCTCCTACAATAGTGGTGAAGATTGCATTGCCCAAACATAAGCCAAGCTGTCCAGCAGTCTGTAGGATTCCACTAACAACACCCAGTAAATGCACTGGAGTTCCTTTCATGACAGCATTCCAGTATACTTGGAAGTACAGGTTGACCCCATATGCGAATAGAAACTGGCTGGCAAACTCATACTTCCAATAGCTGTTCTTGACCGTAGGGTCTAATCTTGAAAGCCAGACCCCCATAGTGAGCTGGATTATAGCTGAGAGCACACAGCAGAACTTGTTACCGACTTTTTGTGCAATATCATCTCGATATATTGCTGATCCAAAGCATAGGCCTACACCCAAAGGTAAGGCTTTCACACCTGCCATTAATGGACTTTGTATCTCAACATAAAGGTAATATTGTACCATGGTAGCCATTACTGCAATGAATGACATATAAGCCAACGCTGACCCAAGAAGAAATTGAAACACATTTGGAACTTTAAAAGCATCTCTTGGAAATAGTAGCTCCAGGCTGACTCTCCAATCTTCTAATTTAACTGATTCCTCTGCAGTACTTTGATCAAACTTTAGATCAGATTTTGAATAATCTTTTGTTTCAGAAACTTCATTGTTTAAGGCCGGATCAGTGTTGGATTGACTTAGATCCTTATATCTTTGAATATACCATGTTTCAAAAACGATAACTAGACCAACAACGACAACACCAACAGGTATAGGAACATAGGCAGATGGCTTCTTCCATGATTCTCCACCTTCTGTCAGACCAAGAATAACCAAAAGTAATCCGATAACTAATACAAGGGATCCACCATAATCTAAGTTTCTAGCTTTCAGTTTCTTATGCTCTTCGGTTCTTGGGACCTCAGGAGAGAAAAACGCCAATAGTACTGAGCACAGAAAGGCAATTGCAAAAGTTAGATAATAGAGTCCCTTGTATCCTATCTTGGTAGCAGAGAAAGCACCTCCAAGAATCAAACCCAGACCTAAAGTTCCTGTTAAACTGATAATTAACACAGATAAAGCACGCTCTTGGGTTTTACCTTCGAAAGAAGCTCCAATGAAAGCGAATGCTGCAGGGATAGTAGTAGAAGCAGCCAATCCTTGAAATGCTCTGAATATAATCAGTGCAATGATTGAGTTCTTAATGGCAGCAGAAATCAGAGCAAATATAGAAGTGAAAAACATTCCAAACATAAAGACATTTTCTGGTCCAAAAACATCTACTAGTTTCCCACTAATGATTATAAAGGCTCCTAATGTCAAAGAATAGGCCGAAAGAACCCACGAAGTAGTTGTACTTGAATCTCCAAATTCTGCTGAGATAGAGAAGTAACCAGTCATAGTACCAGAGATGTTCAGGTTATCTAGACAAGTCCCGGCGATCATCAAGATAAAAGCAAGCGTGTTACTTTTCTTTGATTCAGGGACTATGGTTCTCACTCTCCTGAACAAATTGACCAGCATAATTATAAGAAGTTTATCT
This sequence comes from Wickerhamomyces jianshihensis, assembly GCA_030562945.1. NCBI lineage: Eukaryota > Fungi > Ascomycota > Saccharomycetes > Phaffomycetales > Wickerhamomycetaceae > Wickerhamomyces > Wickerhamomyces jianshihensis. The sequence continues at coordinate 48,797 of JAKUAH010000266.1, forward strand.
TGCTTTTTGATATAATTGAGCTAACTCTGATCATTTTTACTTATTTAATAGTGCCATTTTAGATCTATTTATCCCAATGCCTGTGATTAATAATATGGACCGCTCACCAGGAATTCCGCTTTTATAGGTAACGGAATTCCGCAAAAGAAAACTCACAAAATCCGCTGTTCCACACTAGATTTATAATGTGAAGTCCCTTCTGGTATTTAGATTATGAGATAATAATTCTAATTCTCATAAAAAGGTTATCTCACTATTAAATTTTCAACCTTTCGTAATGTCACAAATCATTCTACACAAACTCTAAAATCTCTCTGTACATATAAATATTGAAGTCTATTCAAGACATAAACCTCAATATTATGCAACTGCAGTTTTAGCTTTCTTTTAATAGCTCAAAAATCATATTATTATGTCAGAGACCAATTTTTGTGTATAATATCTCATCATTCACTAATTCTAATAAATAAATTGAAAATTCTCAACATCATCAAATTTTGTTTCAGAGATCCACTCTGGTTTAGATTTAGATAACTGTGACTTTGGATAATTTTTGAAGAACTTTTCAGATGGCTGATTCAGTTTGATGACAATTTTCTTCAATTTAGAGCCTGTTGCAATCTTTTTTATGAGTGGTCTTTGTTCTTGAAAATAAGAATAATCAAAGATTCGAATATAAAGGTCTTTAAGTTCCATCATTATAATATCATCCATATGAGAGGTTAGAGGATAATCAAGCTCACCAATAAGATCAATTTCAAGTTTTATTAGTACAGGAAATTTTAGATGTTCAAGTACAATGGGTAGTTTAGTAGATATCGTAAAAGTTGTCAAATTCATAATTAAGAAGCAAAGCCTCAATGGAACCAATGGTAACAGAGATTCGTTTCGCTCTGAAAACCAAAACTCGTGCTTGTACTCACTTATATCTAGACAAAGGTGTTTAACTGTAGAGGGAACTTCGAAATCAAATGCGTTGATGCTATCGATATCATCAATACGCCTAAGGAATAGAGTCAAATTTTTTATAAATCTTAACCTGAAATGGCCATTATTTTGGTATAGAGATCCATGCTGCCTGAAGCTCAAGTTTGAAACGTCATGTACGATGATCGAGTCAGGAGTTATGAAAGTTGTCATTATTTCAAACTCTTTCAAATTCTTCAAGAAAAGAAGGCAACTTGGACTGTAAAAATCCATTTCTGTGAGTGGAGGGCTCTTATTATAAAGACCATCAATAAGAATGACTTTGAGAATTGGTTTGTTTAGAAACTTTGAGCTAATTGCACTCAAGCACCTTTGTAAAAGAACAGTGTCTGAAATGCCAAAAACTTGAATTGGATGCGGTAAAAGCTCGAAGTCTGAGTTCATATCCAAATCACAGATTAATACCCTTGGTGAATTGGGAAGCTCGCCTTCTAGGTATACCTCTGACTGTTCATCGCAGAAGACACAGCAAATTGCCTGGAATGAAGGTGAGACTGAAATCAAGTTATACAGGTCGATTGGCTCTAGCAATGAGGAAATATGCAATAGAACTTCTAAAGGAAGACCATCTAAACAATTCATTTCATATTGACAAGAAAGAAGGTAAATAAAAGACAATAGAGTTTAATAAGTAAATTAAAAAAAATTAGCCGCCCAACTTTTCTTCAAAGCAACTTCTTCTATCAAATAGCCAGTGATTTCACTAATCTGATATGAAGTAGATTATATAGAGAAGTAAAACTAGAACAATACTCATAAAATAAAGAAAGATTTTGAAAAATGGAATCAAACCTCTTTCAAAGAGAAAGAAAGTTTAAAGTTGACAAAATCTATTTATTCATATTTATACAGATAAAGTAACTCGATTATAAATTTGAAAGCCGACATGGCCTTGAATTACAACAAGTGCTGAATTCGGTTCTTCTATTATTCCTGAATCTTCAGGTTTTTGATATAATAATTCAATTTCTTTTAACTCAAAAGTAGTTTTTTTATTCTAAAACGTCTTCACAAATATTTTTTATTTTAATAAATTTGCATTAAGTCTTGTTCTTTCTTTTTCTTCTTTAAAATGATGTTCAACCGTATTTATGCGCCAATAATACAGGAATAACAAGCTCAATTACCATCCAAACACTCTATTATTGCAAAAATTGAATCTTCTTCTTGTCCTTATAGAGTAAGTTATGAGCCCTCAGTCCAACTAATCAAATATAAGAACAAATTTTTAAAATCAACAACAGGAGGGTTGGCCGAGTGGTCTAAGGCGGTAGACTTAAGATCTACTGGAGGTTTCTCCGCGCGAGTTCGAACCTCGCATCCTTCATTATTTTTTGTTTCTTTTTGTTTACGCGAAAATTACCTTTTTTGGATGTTATTTGTGTGAAATATAAAATCTGTTTTGAGCTGCTAATCCAATAACTTTACTACTTCCCAGTTTTCGTTTTCCCTACAAGATTCTCAGAGTTCTAAAAGTTATTATTCTGATCATTCATTAACAATTTAAGCAACATTAAATAGTTATTTACCAGCAGACTTTACCAAGTCGAAAAACTTTTCTTTGGATAATTCTGTTATCAGCTTTTCTTTTTGATCATGACTGTTAACTTTTGTGCTTGCAGCTTCTGAATTAGTTTTAGTTTGTGTTGACATAAGAACATTGAATAAACGAATTACACCTCTTTGGGCTGTCTTTTTTAACCTTCTTTCATAATCTAGAATGGCACGAGCATCTTCATCAGCTTTTGGCAAAAGATCTCTAATTCTATCCTTATCATACACTTTCTTTTTTTCAGCAAGTAATTCTCTACGTGCTTTGGCCTCAAGCTTTTCATTTTCTGCTTTTTGTATAGTTTGTTTGGATCTTGCTAGAATTGGCTCTTTTCTATCATATGCTTTAAGTTTAGATCCAAGAATGGCAGTAATTGCATTGGCAAAGGAATCACTATCAGCATCTTTAGCCTTCTTACGTTTCTTAAGTTTAGGCAAATTGGAATCAGAATCAGAATCAGAATCAGACTTAGCATCAGAGCCGTTTGCTTCATCTTCACTATCGGTCAAAGCATCTAAATCTACCTCATCGTCTTCAAGTCCAGATTCACTTTCAGAATCAGAGTCAGAGCTATTCTCCTCAGAGGATTCTTCTACTGTTGAAAGAAATAATTAGTTTGTCAAAACTTGATATGAGGTTTAAAGTCAGTACACATACATTTATGTTTCTTGTTATTGCTCTTCGACTCAGAAGTTTTGAGAGATTTGTCAGTAGTTTTAATCTGTGGTAAGGAGACCGTCACTCTTCCTTTAGACATATCTTAGTTGTTGGTTGGTCGTTAATAAGAGAAACTAAAGAATAAGCTTCGTTAGATAAAAGGTATTTTAATTTTTTAAAGAGATGAGGTAGTCGAGGATTTACACGTGATAGAAGCCTCGGATCATCTCTTGTTTACATTTCGGTAGAGGACACATGTGTGTGAATAAGTAAACACAGCGCTAAAATAATGTTTCACGTTTTTTGAGAGTCACAGAGGGCGATAAATCAGTCAGGAAATGTCCAAAATACCAGTTCGCTCAACAGATATTCTACTCCCGGGAACTCCAACTAAAACAAACTCGGAAAAACAGCAGAAAACACTGCCAAATCTTCCAGTGCTGTTTCCTCTAAGCTCAAGCTCAACTTTAATTAGTGATGCTGAAATGGCCAGAGCTGAGCTGGATTCACTTAGAAAGACAATTAAATCTGTAGAAGAGGATCTTGAAGAGGTTAATCTTGACTTATGGTCGTATAAAACGGAAGCCCAACAGGCAGATGTTAACAACCAGGATCTAGAAAATACTTTTAGTGAACTATCAAGGAAGATTAAGCAGGAGATGAATAACTTTGAAAAAATCCAAGATGAAAAGAAAGCCTGGGAAGAAGAAGCAAGGAATACTTTAAACCTGAAAATTAAAGAGATAGAAGTTGAAGCTGAAGCTTCTCTGTCTAGGATGAACAAATACTACAATGATCAGATGGAACACATCAAAAAGCTCAAACTACAAGAGACTCAAACCGAAATAGATGAATTAAATGATAAAATACAGCAATATGAGTCAAATATATCGAATAATGCGTCAAGCTTAGATAAAATGATAAAAGAGCTAGAGATTAATTATTCTAATGAAGAGAATAAAATCAAAGAACATATGAAAGAAATTAGAACGTCATTGGAAGAGGAACTTATTTCTCTGAATAATTCAATGGAAGAACATCAAAAAGAATTCTTAAATATTGAGAAAATAATACAACTTCAAGAAGTCAAAAAACTACAGAGGGAGAAAGAGTTAACTGAATCAAAAGTTTCTAGAACATCTCAGGATAGTAAATCAATAAATTTAAGGCAAGAAATTGAGAACGAAAAACAAAAGATGCTGGTGAATAGACAATTGATGAGAAGCTTAGAGCAGGGGCTCAAATGGAAGTCAGAAGAAATAATTGACCTCAAGGCCAAATTGATAGAAGAAGAATTATTTAGAAGGAAATTGCATAACAAGATGCAAGATTTGAAAGGGAATATTAGAGTTTTCTGCCGTGTCAGACCACCTCTATCTACTGAAAGTACTGATGAAATACTTGATATAAGGGTGCCTGATAATGAAGAAGAAGAGCAGATTATTGAAATCAAAAGCCCCAAAATGAACGAGCCAACGAATGTTTTCACCAAGAGTCTAACATCATCATCCCCAAAGCAGCAAACATACAGATTTGATAGAGTTTTCCAAATGAATTCTACAAATGCTGAAGTATTTGAAGAAATTTCTCAATTATCCCAAAGTGCGTTAGATGGATTTAATGTTTGTGTGTTTGCTTATGGTCAAACTGGCTCAGGAAAAACACACACTATGTCAAGCATCGATGGTATGATTCCACGTGTAATTGACCAGATATTTGAAAGTTCTAGGAAGCTCAAAGAAAGGGGATGGTGTCATAAGATATATGGGGAGTTTCTAGAGATTTATAATGAAAACATCAACGATCTTCTTGGTGATCCACAAAATATCGATAAGATAAGGTATGAAATAAGACACGATTCCAACACCAAAAAGACAACTGTTACAGGACTTTCTACGGTGGAGGTTGAATCCCCTGAAATTATGAGTATTTTATTTGAGAAAGCTTTGAGCAACAGATCTATTGCAGCTACTAAAGCAAATGAAAGATCTTCAAGGTCTCATACTGTCTTTACAATCAGAATTTACGGTGAAAATTCTAAAACTAATGAAAAAGTTGAAGGTGTGTTGAACCTTATAGATTTAGCTGGTTCGGAAAGATTATCACATTCACAAGCAACAGGTGATAGATTGAAGGAAACTCAAAACATTAACAAAAGTTTGAGTTGCCTTGGAGATGTAATTTATGCTTTGAGTGATACAAAGGGAAGATCACATATCCCTTTTAGAAATTCCAAGCTGACTTATCTTCTTCAGTATTCATTGAGTGGAAATTCAAAGACATTAATGTTTGTGAACGTTGCACCATTTACAAAATATTTTAACGAAACAGTGAATTCATTGAGATTTGCAACCAAAGTTAACAGTACGAAATTCAAATCATGATATTATTATAGAATATCAATTTAAACAAATATCTAATGGCGTATATAAGTACACACTTCTATTCTATTTACATATAAATATATATAATATTGAGCTTATCTCGTGTCTGGTTTCATTTATCATTAACCATATTACTGTTTCATTTTTTTGGAGTCTCTTCAGAATCTTTTAGGAAAGATTGGAGTCTTCGTATAGCCCAATTCTGACCAATAAATTTGATATCAGGATCACTTTCACCTTCACTCAAAGTGTATCTCTTCCAGAATTTGTGTTCTTTAAATCTAGGATCCTCCAATGGGAAACCAACAGAATGACGAATATCAGCAACAGCTTTTCTTAATTCTGAAGCGAACCTATTTCTCAATTCTTGTGCTTTTTCACCAAATTTTAATTCATAAGATAAATCTGCCATATCATCAGAGTCAATATATTGTTTCACAAGGTTTAACCATTCGTTTCTATATCTTGCGATAATTTCATCATCAATAGGATTACCAATAGTGACTTTAATCTCTGCACCAAAATTATGAGGTAAGAATCTTTCTAGAAACGATACTTTTTGTGTACTATGTTCATCAGAGTTTGCATTTGGCAGTTCACCTTCTGGTGCAATTTTCTCAAAACCATGAGAAAATATTGGAAGAACAATTGGTTGTCTTGTGGATTCTAGAATAATTCTTGTTATACCCCATTTGAAATATCTCATGGAATTATTAAAAGGTTCTTGTAATTGTAGGACAAATCCCTCAGGGAAGAGATGGATCCAAGATGGTTTTGTTCTAATAATTGGTGCAATGTAATCTTCTTTGATTTTATTAACTATTGGAACAACCTTTTCTAATTGATTATTAATATCTGACCATCTAATATTGACATCTTCAGAACCGTCATAAATCAAATTCAGAGTATCATCTGGAGACATTAATCTAACAGCGGCATCAATGGATCCTTGAAATGGACCACGACCAAATCTTTCTGTAGCAAGAATCTTTCCAAGACTGAAAAAATTAGCCAGAAAACTATTGGTAAAGCAAACGTTATGAGCAGCTAACCCCCATCTAATAGTGTCGAGATCTTTGTAATAACGCCATGGAAGGATACCCCATAAGAAAGGATCATCAACCACAGACATATGGTTCATAATGGTGACTAAACCTCTGTTTTCTTCTTTGCTCCTCTGGAGAGCGGCGTCAAGTCTATCAAGGCCTGTGATGGATGGTTTGTAAGATGAGAATAGCACAAGCTTTGAGAATCCAACGGCTAAAAGACAATTTGCGTGAGACGCGAGGTTCCACCAGGGAGCATCACGTGGATACTCTGAAAGGAAGTCATCACCTCTTTCCAGAACGGCCTTCAAAGACATTTTCCGTTTTGATTTTTTAAGGCTTTTTGTGAGTTTTATCTTTATCAATTTCTGTTGCAAAAAATTACTAAACTTGCGCGAAACTCATAAAGTGCACGATGAAAAGTGTGCAAAAGAACAGGTCTTTGGTCTCTCAAAGGGATACTATTTGCAAGGAAAGATCGGAAACAAAAGCATGGAAAAGTACACGAAGTTCCGTGATAAAGCTACAGGGATCTCTCCCTTCTTGCCAGTCACTCAAACAAATGTTATTGGAGTTTCAGAATCACCTTTAAGAGTATTCATCAAATCAACAAAGATTGATTTTTTACCAAAATTATCACTGGTTATACTTAGACTGATTCTTTCATCTCCGTTTGCTATTCTTTATCTTATCACTTCATCTTCCCTTCTTTTAAGAGTATCACTTTCCATATCTGGATTGTCAGGACTCGAAGTGTCTATCCAAAACTTGAAATCTAAGTCAATCAAGAATAGAGATTTATACCCATCAAAAGATCAAGTTTATTTCGTCAACTTTTCGAGCCCATTGGATCCTCTACTATTAAATCTTATTTCAAACAACAAGTTTGTTATTTTATTCCCTAATCAGGATGGTGTGCTTGTTGAGTTGTCTTTATTGGAAACAATTAAGATTGGACTAAATGGTTACGAACCTATCAACATATCACCTTCAACCCCTTTGACTATTGATCAATTTAAAGATAGAGTGATCTACATTTTTGCTGAGGGTACAACTTCGAATGGGAAATCTATTTTGCCTTTCCATTTAAAACAATCATCTTTTGATTTGTTTTTATCCAACTCATCTTCAACAGTGTTCATAAGATCAATTGGAATTAAAATATTCCCTTCAACGTTGGTAACACCATTGAAATACAATATTTGGTCTTATTTATTCAAAGTTTTAACGCAGTTCTCATTTCAGGCAAAAATAAGAATTAATATTGTGGATGAGTTAAAACCTTTAGAATCTTCATTAATTAAGATTAGGCAATCATTCCTCAACAATGGGAAATTCAAATTAGTGAGTGAAGAATTCAATAATAAAACTAAACAGAAATTCATTGATGTTTTCAATGGAAGAAAATGATTTTAATAATATTGCCCACGTCTTTCAGGTTCTTCTGAAGCTCTAGATACACATTGTGGTGCCCATGCCTTAGATCCATCCGTTAATGGTACTGATCTTCCTGTTGGTAGATGACTTTGGAGCAAAGTTTGTGAATCTAATATTGATTCGAATGTCAAATTATTATTTTCAATAGTGTATTTCAGGTTTAAAACTTCAACAAGTTCGAACAAATAATCCAAACTTCTCTGCGTTGCCTGATTTTGTAATGATTCATAAATGGATTTATTGATCTTGATCTTTTTAGTTTTAATAGAATTATTTGATGAAATTTTTGTCTTGAGTTTGGAGAGTTTACTCTTGAGCTTATTAGAATCTCCTGTAACATCATCACCGTTACTATTTTTTGTTGCTATATTATTTATTGTATAATTTAGAAACCCCAGACTTATACCAAGTTTATTTTGTTTGTAGTTCTCGATTGATAAGAACGTGCTGAAATACGCAGAGTTAAATTTAGATATACTTTCTAGAGTAGTAATCCAATTGTTAAGTTTGGGTTGAAATCCACTAGATTTAAGTCTATTAATCATAAGGTTTAATTCATCTTTAACGTAAATAGATATTCTTGATAGTGTGGAATAGTTTAATGTACCATTTAGGTTAATATCATATTCGTCAGATCTTAGAGTCCAAACAGCTTTTGATAAGAAAGTGAATTGAATAGAACATTGGATCAATGATTCAACAAATTGAATAAAAGAGGAAGATGTTTCAAATACGTTGTTCGACAGACAATCGATCTTGGCCAATTTTAAGAAATTGATGTATTCAATAGACTGCTTCAACAATTTGAGTGAAGACAACCACAATTTCTGTACTTCAGAATCTGGTGTATGTAATGGCATAGATAGTGCTGATAGAACGATTTCTGAAGATCTAATGCCGTAGGAAAGAGTTATATTAATAATAACAGTTACAATCTCATCACGAAGGGTCCAAGTGGTGGTCTCAGCCAATTTCTTAATAGAGCAAAGATTCCATGGAATTGAGTTATTTTCCAAAAGATTTAATCCCTCTGATATCTTCAATACACATTGATAGTCATGTTTAGGGTCTAAATAAGCCACTTGAGTAAATATGTAATTTAGATATTCTTCAAGACTGGAAATATATGCTGATGTGTTATAAGATGATTGAACTGAAAGCCTTTTTGAGAGTATGTTCTGCACAGTAAAGTTTTCATGAATAGAAGGTATCTCAATTACTGCAAAGGGAAAGTCAGTTAATGTTATCATTGAAACTGAATAATAACTTTTTTTTCGGCCTTTTTTTGGTTTTGTGTTATTCTCTTTGTTATTGTGCGGTGTGTGAACTGTGTATTGTGTAAGGAGCGAATCGGCTGCTCTCATAATTACGTAATCGAGTCGCGATGGAATTTTAGGATGCTGGCCCTACCAGAGTCTTGCGGCCTTTACAATTTTGTTAGAGATAAGATTAGAAAAAATATCAACCAATAAGATACGTTAGATAACGAGATTGGGTGTCCCGATTGGAAAGCTGCCTGCGCATACACAAAAATCTCAGGACCGCAAAAGACTCAGAAGAGTCTTAGACCCGCCATTAGAAAGATGTTTGGTGTGCTTAATTTGACCACTAAGTAATAGACTCTCTTTATGAAAGGAAAGTTGGTATGGTAATAAATCTGGGCAATTGGTAGAGAGTTGGCAATTAAAAGAGAAAACTCATAAATCAATTGGTATGTCAATCTGATGGAATTATAAGATTAATTATTAACTTGTAGTCAGATCTATTTAATGTCCAACAGCTTTTGGTTCTAGCAACTCAGTGCTGGCTAAGGTCTGATTTGTGGCAGAACATGTTCGCCGCCTGTGTTGTGGATAAAAGGTGAATTCGAGGTTTACGCAACAAATTTAGAAAAGGCTATTTATTCCTTTTGGCATGTAACGACATACCAAGTTCGGCGATGTGCTATAAAACTGTCTACTGGCGTTAAAACTGATAAGCTCATATCGCAATAAACTTTCCGATTTCTATCGTAACTAGACGGGTTTGGCAAATCTATTCCGGTTTCGTATTTGACGTATTCTGATTAAGTTTATATAAGGACGCACTATGCTCTTTTGTTGATACGGTTATAGTTTATAGTTTATAGTTTTATGCTTAAATAGGGTTGATCTGAGATTGATATGAACCTCAATCTAATCAAATCGAATATTTTACACAGGAATCTACGATTGGGAGGTCCTACGCCTGATTCCCACTCTTAAACTGTGTGTCAGTGCACGAGGCACCACAGCTTTATAAAACTGTGAATATTTCTAATGAAATGAGTCTGCCAGGTACAAGAGACGTTTGAATAAAGACCTGACTGGATCTTGACTGGATCTTGACTGGTACACTTGACAATCACTGTTTTTTCTAGCACTAAAGATTGGAACAAAAAACTATTGTTATACCAGCCAATTAGTGGAGTACTTATCCCTCTATCTATTCACTATACCAAGACATGACAAACGCTGCATTACCTAACGGTAAATGGCGGTTCAACCAACGAGGCTCAGACCATGATTGTGATTCGAGCCTACTGATTGGTCCTCCACTGATGAGGAGTTTCTCAGTGTCCAAGTTTTTTTTTTTTTTTTTTCGCCTTTGGGTTTCTTTTTTTTCTCAGACTGGACTTGGACTAATAGTCAGTTTTGTATAAAACACTCTTCTCTCGCTCGACCTTCCACTAACTTCATATTTTTAAAATGTTGAAAGTTCATTTTATTACTGGAATCAAAAATGAGCGGAGTATGGACTGAGAAATACGACAGTGGTGTCGTGGGATTCATTACAATCTCAACTGCATTAGTGTTTATTATGGTCCCCAGGCCTAGGTTTCTTGTATTCAGGTCTTGCTAGGAGAAAATCCGCTCTTTCATTAATATGGGCTGTATTGATGGCATCCGTCGTTGGTATAGTTCAATGGTACTTCTGGGGTTATTCCCTGGCCTTGTCCACTTCAGCCACTAATGGTTTTATTGGAAATCTTGACTCTTTTGGGTTCAGAAATGTTTATGCTACTGAAGACGCTGCTTATCCAGAATTGGTGTGGGCAATATTTCAAAATATGTTTTTATGTGTCACTTTAGCTATTATTGCTGGTGCTATTGCAGAAAGAGGAAGATTGCTTCCTCATATGGTTTTTTTATTTTTTTGGGCAACTTTGGTTTATTGTCCAATTGTCTGTTGGGTTTGGAATCCTAGTGGATGGGCTTTCAAATGGGGTGTTTTAGACTTTGCAGGTGGTGGTCCAGTTGAAATCGCTTCAGGTGTGGCAGGCTTTGTTTACTCATGGTTTTTAGGTAAACGTAAAGAAAAACTGTTGATAAATTTCAGACCTCATAATGTTTCATTAGTCACATTAGGTACTTCATTACTTTGGTTTGGTTGGTTAGGTTTCAATGGTGGGTCTGCTTTATACCCTTCATTAAGATCCATGTATGCCATTGCCAACACTAATATTACAGCTGCATTCGCTGCCATGACTTGGTGTCTATTGGATTATAGATTGGAAAGAAAATGGTCAACTGTTGGTTTGTGTTCTGGTTTAATTTCTGGTTTAGTTGCAGCTACACCATCATCTGGTTGTATTACATTATATGGATCAGTCATCCTGGGGATTGTAACTGCTATTGTTTGTAATTTTTCCACAGGACTTAAATACTTAGTTGGCGTTGATGATTCATTGGATATATTGGCTGAACACGGTATGGCTGGTGTTGTTGGTTTATTTTTCAATGCATTATTTGGTGCTGACTGGGTTGTCGGTATGGATGGTGTCACTGAACACCCTGGTGGATTTATCTCCAAAAATTACAAACAAATCTATAAACAGATTGCATATATTGGTGCAGTTTTTGGTTATACATTCGTTGTAACTGCTATAATTTGCTTTGTTATTAATAAGATTCCAGGATTGCATTTGAGAGCAGATGAAGAAGCAGAAGCTGCCGGTATGGATGAGGATCAGATTGGTGAATTTGCATACGACTATGTTGAAGTTAGAAGAGACTTTTTAAGTTGGGGAAATGGTGAACAAAATCCATTGGACTACATACCTCCAGTTGAAGAAGTTACCAACGAAAGTGAATCTACAAGAGCAACAGCAAACGAAAAAGTAGAGCCTGTTCCAAATTGATGCTCTGTTTCAGCTCTCAACACAAAAATATTATCTTATTGACGCATTTTTATGACTTTGGTTTTATGGTTTTAATTAGAATTGGTTTAATTGTTGTACTCATTGTAATTCTGTATTCCTTTATTGTAATTCTGTATTCCTTTTGCTTATATAGGGCTGTTTTCGCGAACAAGTCCTCCTATTCCTTATTCGCGAAAACTTGTCTGTCGAAAAGCTGAAAATAAGTTAAACTTGTCTTCAAAACAAGGCGGAAGGAGATAACAAAAGCGATGACAGAAATACTAGCAACGACGCAGGAAAGAGATACGATCTTCGCAAACTTAGCAAGAGATCCTTCAAACAAGGCTTGTTTTGATTGTGAGGCTAAGAACCCAACTTGGACCTCAATTCCATTTGGTATCTTGCTTTGTTTGGAATGTTCAGCAGTTCATAGAAACCTTGGTGTCCACATCACTTTTGTGAAGTCTTCAAACTTGGATAAGTGGTCCCAGAAGCAATTGCGTCGCTTTAAACTGGGTGGTAATCAAAAGATCAGAGAATATTTCCTCAAAAATGGTGGATCAAGATATTTGGGTAAAACAACTGATGCTAAGGCCAAATACACCTCTAAGATTGCCAAAAACTACCAAGAACATTTGGATCATAAAGTTCAAAAAGATGAAAATTTGTTCCCAGAGAGCATCACTCTAGATAATATCAATAATTCTTCATCTTCATCCCTGGCTGAAACCAATAACAATAATACAGATGATTTCTTTGCAAATTGGGAAAAGAAACCATCAACAAGCTCACCAGCTATTTCCAGGCCACTTACCCCTTCAAGTGCATCTCCAGTTCTTTCTTCACCTAAACTGAATCCAGTTCCAGTGAAAAAATCTGCAACAATCTTAAGGAAATCAACTACAAGCTCAAAAAAATCAAGTATTCTTTCGGGTCCAAAGAAATCTAAAATTGGTGCAAAGAAAGTTGTTTCAGATTTAGATTTCGAAGCTGCAGAAAAAGAAGCTAAATTAGAAGCTGAAGAGACTCTAAAATTAGGCTACAACCCAAATCAAGCAGACTCCACTCCTGATTTTGTTTCGAAGACTACAATTAAACCAAAGACCATTTCAAGTCAACCATCAGAAACTTCATTTGAACCAGCTTCTTCTAGGTCATCACGCCAAGTAGAGAAAATCACACCTTCATTTGCTAAGTTAGGATTTGGTATGACTGGTAATGACGCTGCTGAACATGAAAAAAGACAAAAAGCTGCTGCCCAACCTAAATACACTGGTGATGTTGAATCCAAATACGGTGGTCAAAAGGCAATTTCCTCTGATCAATTTTTTGGTAGAAACCACTGGGATACTGCTGCTCAGCAAGAAGCTCACTCCAAGCTCCAGGCTTTCAATAACTCTAATGCAATCTCATCTTCTTCATACTTTGGTGAAGACCAAGTACAAGACCAAGGTCTTTCCCAAAATGATTTAGTCAATTTCTCCAGCACAACGAACGATGATCTTACAGTTTTGAAAGACGCTTTGGAACAAGGTGCAAACAAGTTATCAGGCTACCTTAGAGACTATCTCCGTAATTAAATAGAGTGTGAAATATAATGCTTTCTTTATCCTCTTATCGTGTATGTCTTGATGTAATGGAAAAACAAAAAAAAAATCTTCAAGAGTGGTTTCACTTTTAATGTCTCAAAAAACAAAAAAAACAGATATGACTTCAGTTGCGATTGTTGGTGCAGGCCTTGTGGGATGTCTTGCTGCCCTTGGTCTTTCTAAGAAGGGCTTCCAAGTGTCAATTTATGAGCTTCGTGAGGGTGAGTTTCCATTCATCTTTTCTATATCTTGGATTCCCCACTAACAATTACAGACCCTAGAAAAGCATCAAATAAAAATCTTAGAAGTATCAATCTAGCCGTCTCTGCTCGTGGTATCAATGCATTGAGATATGTTGATTCTGAGCTTGCAAAAAGAGTGCTATCCAAAGTGATTCCTATGTATGGAAGAATGATTCATTCCAATGGGAAAGAAGAAAGCCAGAAATACGATATCGATGGTCAGGCTATTAATTCTATAGATAGAGAGTATTTGAACAATATATTACTTGATGAAGCTGAAGCTTCTGGTATTCAAATCTTTTTCAATTACAAACTAACCAACTTAGATCTTAAGAGTAAACCTATTTTGACTTTTGGAGAAAATCAAGTTACTGTTGATTTTGTCATTGGTGCTGATGGTTCCTTTTCAAAAGTTCGTCAAGAGCTACAAAAATATGTTAGAATGGATTATTCCCAGGAATACATTGACTGTGCTTATATTGAGCTTTCAATTGCTGCGAATGATACGGAAGAGTCTAAAAAGAGATTCAAATTAGATAAAAACCATTTACATATCTGGCCAAAACACGAATTTATGTTAATTGCTCTTCCAAATCTTGATGGATCTTTCACTTCTACTTTTTTTGCTCCTTGGAATATAGTGGAAAGTCTTGACACTGATGAGAAAGTTATCGATTTCTTTACTGAGAATTTCCCTGATGCCATTGATTTAATAACCAAAGAGAAACTTGTTTATGCTTTCAAAAACCATCCGAGAGGCCAATTACTGAGTCTGAGTTGTAGTACTTATCACTACAAAGATAAGGCAATCATAATTGGAGATGCTGCTCATGCAATGGTCCCTTTCTATGGTCAAGGTATGAACTGTGGATTTGAAGATGTATTTGTCCTATTATCTACCATTGATCAGACTGATGGACTACAAAAGTCTTTTGAAAGTTATTCTTTGAACAGACATGGCGATCTTTTGGCAATCAATCACTTGGCTAAAGAAAACTATAAAGAAATGTCCCATAAGGTTACTAGCAAAGTATTTCTTTTAAAAAAGCAACTGGACTTCCTTCTAACACATATCTTCAAAGATAGATGGATTCCTCTTTATACCATGGTTTCTTTCAGGAGTGATATTAGCTACTCTAAGGCGATTAGTGTTCTGGAGAGGCAAGAAACTATACTAAAATATTCTCAGTTAGGTATAATTGGGGCACTCTCATTAGCTGCTTTAAAACTTTATAATGCTTTCAAGAGGTGAATAGTTTCAATCAACTTGTTATATCTATCTTACTCTAACATAAACAACATCCATATCAGTATATCATATCAGTAGTTATCACGTGATATGTATTTCGCGAACTGTATTTACGAGTATTTCTCACTCCAACGAAATTGGAAGAGAGAGTTCGTTAGCTTGAAAGGCTAAATCAGTAATTGAACACAAAGCCAAATGGCATCGAAAGCGCCGGGCGATGGTGCTGATGGCTCACATGTGTTTACTCATCTGAATAGTGAGACTAGGCATGGTTTTGAGGTGGACCAGCAATATATGGAGTTTCTGGCAAGTAATTATTTCCTTTACTTTGATGATAAGCGTCACCATACCAATGGTAATGCCATCACTGAAGAGGCCAAACTTCAGAATTATGAATATTATCAGCCAATACCCGACTGGAAGAATATGAAGGATAGACAAAAAACGGTAAGTGCTGCCATAGTACTTTGCCTTAACATTGGTGTTGATCCGCCTGACGTTATCAAGACCCAACCTTGCGCAAAAACTGAAGCTTGGTTAGATCCACTATCTTTTAATGACACTAGAAAAGCCGTAGAGGCAATTGGAAAGAATCTTCAATCACAATATGAGACACTTTCTATGAAAACCAGATACAAGCAATCATTGGATCCCTGTGTTGAAGATGTGAAGAGATTCTGCAATTCTCTGAGAAAAAATGCCAAAGATGAGAGATTACTGTTTCATTATAATGGTCATGGTGTTCCACAGCCGACTCAAAGTGGTGAAATATGGGTATTCAATAGAGGGTACACTCAATATATCCCAATCTCTCTATATGATCTACAAACTTGGCTGGGTGCTCCATGCATTTACGTCTATGATTGTAATAGTGCTGGGAACATTGTTAGTAACTTCAAGAAGTTTGTTCAAAAGAGAATTGATGATGATAATGATGGTAATCACGACAATCTTGCACCTTCCCCTACGTCGGCCTACATTGATTGTATTCAACTGGCTGCATGTCGATCAAATGAAATGCTACCTATGGACCCAGATTTGCCCGCAGATTTATTCACTTCTTGTCTAACTTGTCCCATTGATCAAAGTATTAAATGGTTCATTATGCAATCTCCAATCAAAAAAAGTTATTATGCTCCACTGTTAGAAATGGCAAAAAGCAGTCCTACAGGTAATATTGTTATTCCTGGTACTTTGGCTGATCGTCGTACTCCCTTAGGTGAATTGAATTGGATATTCACTGCAATTACAGATACTATTGCATGGACTTCTTTACCAAGACCTTTATTCAAGAGGTTATTTAGACAGGATTTAATGGTGGCTGCCCTATTCAGAAATTTCTTATTAGCTAGAAGAATTATGCCTACTTATGGATGTCATCCTATCTCTGATCCACCATTACCCGATACTCAATTTCATACCATGTGGGAGTCATGGGACCTTGCAATTGACCAAGTTTTGGCTCAGATGTTAAAAGGCGTTACTGATCAACAGCTTTCTCCATCTTTAAATTACCAATCTTTTCAATCAATTAACACATCAAAATTAGATTATACACCTTCTTCATCATCATCTAATAATCAAATTATTGCAAATGGTAATGCACATTATGATAGTACCTTGAAATCTCCAAATGAAGGAAACCTTCAAAATTATCAACATTCATCTTTTTTCGAACAACATTTAACCGCTTTTGAATTATGGTTGAAATATGGATCTTGTTCTCATCAACCCCCAGAACAACTCCCTATTGTCTTACAAGTTTTGTTGTCACAAGTTCATCGTGTTCGAGCTCTTGTTTTGCTATCGAGATTTTTGGATTTAGGTCCATGGGCTATCTATTTGGCTTTATCCATTGGTATTTTCCCATATATTTTGAAGCTATTACAAAGTCCATCTCCAGATTTAAAGCCAGTTTTAGTTTTCATCTGGGCAAGAATAATGGCAGTCGATTACAAAAACACACAACAAGAATTACTGAAGGATAAAGGTTTCAACTATTTTGTTCAAATGCTAAATCCGAAAGATACCTCAAACAACACAAATAATGATCATAAAGCTCTTTGTACTTTGATACTATGCCTTTTTGTGAAAGGTTTTAAAAATGGTCAAAAATCTTGTTTCACACCAGATTTAATCGATAAACTATTGTATTATATTGAATCATCTGAAAATCCATTACTTCGTCAATGGTCTGTTTTGTTGATCTCACAATTATGGGATAATTATTTTGATGCTAAATGGGTTTGTTTTAAAGAGGGTCATTTGGATAGATTGTTAAAACAAGTCAACGATCCGATACCTGAAGTTAGAGCATCAGTTGTTTTAGCTTTAACAAATTTCTTACCAGAAGATAAAGAGGAAGACATAAATCAGGAAGTTAATATAACAATGGCTATACTTTCTCTTACAAATGATGCCAGTTCATTGGTGAGAAAAGAAGTTATTATTTTTTTTTCCAAAATCGTTAGAAGAAGAACTGACAATTTTATTGTGATTGCTTTTAATGAACTCTATCAAGAGCTTTCAGCAATTGCCGAATTTCCAATCGAAACTAAGAGTACCATAGGATATGGTTCTTTATATCATATTATCTGGAAGAATTTATTACTATTGTCTTGTGATGGACATACTCAACTCCGATTATATGCTGAAAAAGTGATCGACTATATTTTAGTTAGATTGAAAGAGAGTACAATGGGTCCTTCAGTTAATGAAATGGAAAAACTTTTGTTACAAAGCAACAATACACCATCAAATAATTATTTAAGTCAACAATCAAAGCTTCCACAACCTATGAAATTCAATGAGAATGGTCAACAAAGATCAATCAGTTCAAATGATCATGATCATAAAACGGATATAGAATCAATAAATTCATCAACGAGGTCATTATTAAGAAGAACGATTTCATTATCTAATATACTAAAATCATTTGGTTGGTCCGGTGAAGAAGATTCAAATGAAACACCTAAATCTACTACTCAATCTAATAAAGAAATATCTACGTTACAAGGTACTGTTTCCTTTCCACAGACTGCTAGATTCGATCCAAAAGAATTTGAAAAAGAATCTCTTCAATTACCATTAGTTTCACAATTCTTTGATTATAGTCTTGAATATTTCCAAGAACCTCAAATGAAGAAGAGTGAAGGTGATGAACCTGGTAGTTTGGAGTATACTAAAAGAATTTGGAGAAGAAATAGGAATGAACAAATCATTAATGAAACTCAACCACAGAAAAATTTATCCCTTAGAGGTGATTGGAAAACAAATGTTGCTACTCTTGATAATAGATCACAACCAAAGATTATTAAATTCTCACAATTTGAAAACTATTTGATTACTGCTGATGATAGGGATGTTATTACCACTTTTGATTGGCAAGAAAAAAAGCAACTTTCTAAATTTTCGAATGGTAATAGATTTGGTGTTAAAATTACTGATTTGAAATTGTTGAATGAAGATGATCATCCATTATTGTTAACTGGTACTTCTGATGGTATTGTTAAGATTTTTAATAAGTTTCAATCAGTTGAAGATTGTAATTTAGTTACTTCATGGAGAGCACTAACAGATTTACTACTTACACCACGATCGACTGGGTTATTATTAGATTGGCAACAAAGTCGTGGTTCATTATTAGCAACAGGTGATGTTAAAATCATTCGTATTTGGGATGCACC
The DNA here is from genome assembly GCA_030562945.1 of Wickerhamomyces jianshihensis. Classification (NCBI taxonomy): domain Eukaryota; kingdom Fungi; phylum Ascomycota; class Saccharomycetes; order Phaffomycetales; family Wickerhamomycetaceae; genus Wickerhamomyces; species Wickerhamomyces jianshihensis. The sequence goes on from JAKUAH010000266.1 coordinate 67,785, forward strand.
AAGAGAATTATGTGTTGTTGATATACCAGCACGGTCTTCCAGTTCGATCACTTCATTAACTTCCGATCAAGTGGCAGGTGATGTGTTTGTTGGTGGATTTGGAGATGGTTCAATTCGAGTTTATGATCGTCGTTTGGATTCTAGAGATTCGATGGTTAAGCTTTGGAAAGATACTAATAAAGAAAGAGGATGGATTCAAAATGTTCATATGCAAAGAGGAGGGTATAGAGAATTAGTTAGTGGATCGACCAATTCAATGGTGAATTTATGGGATATTAGACTTGATGATCCGGTTGTTAGTTTCAAAGCACATGATAGAACTACAAATTCTGTTCAAATCCATGAACATGCCCCAATAATTGCTACAGGATCTCGAATGGTCAAGATTTGGACAACTTCAGGAGATTTAGTTTCTTCTTTTAAAAACGCAAGTACATTTGGGACATTACAAAACCGATTCCCATTTATTTCTTCATTGGCATTACATCCGCATAGAATGATGATTGCAACAAATAATGCACATGATCCATTTATTAATATTTATACGTGCATAGAAACCAATGCACAGGAATGAAGAATGAAGAATGAAAATATAATTTTATTGATAGTTTCAAGCAAATGCAACTCTTTTCTTCTTTGTAGTAGAAGTTTCAGCTTCTTCTTGAGCTTTGGCAGCAAATTTGGTACGTTTACGTCTATCACTTCTTGCCTTTGTTGCTTTATTTTTAATTTCTAGTTTCTTATCTTCAAGTTTATTCTTTTTAGCTTCTTCTTTTTGTTCTAATTCTTTTCTTTTGAGTTCTCTTAATTCTTCAAGTTTTTGAGCCTTCTCTAGTTTTGACATATCTCTTTTCTCATCATTAATGATGACTTCAGAGATGATTCTATTGATTTGAGTTGGATCTTGTGGGTTTTCATTGACAAATTTTTTACCTTTCTTACCTTTCACTCTTTTAGCACCAGGAATGATAGCTTTGTTCAAAATTGGAATATCTAGTTCCTTTTCTGAATATTCTCTTGTCTGAGATTTCTTCCCATACAGCCTTATTTGTCTCTGTTCCTTTTTAACTTGACCTTTACTTTGTTTTCTCACTCTAGATTTCTCTTGTAAATTGCTAGTTATGCTTAACCTGTTTCTAGCTTGCTGGTCTTTGAAGACTTCAGAGTCGACCTCTCTGGTCTTATTCTGTGTCTTACTTCTTTTTGCTGTCTTGGACTGTCTTGGTGCCATAATTTGAGCTATTACTTGGTCAGTCTCTGTAGGAAAATTCCAACTTTTAATTGGTATTAATTTTATTTTTCAGGTTTTGTATACAAAAAAAATTTTGCTTGTGGTGTTGTGGTTTCGAGCGATGTGCCTTAAAAAAGGTGTCAAAAGCTATGAGTGCTGTTTCTCAGTAAGTGTGTTGAGTCTGGCTATTGCTGGGTATCCTTCGATGAGGGTAGCAATGTACCATTCGAGGCTAATATCAGTAGGAATTCTGTATTTCTTAATTTTAGGTTTTAAGATGAATTCAGCTTCTATATAATGGATCCCAACAGTAACAAAAAACACAGATAGACCATGTTTAGTAACAAATTGAACAAACCATTGTCCCAGAAGACCTTGAACAGGGTTGCTCCTGAATAATTGTGGGGATATCCAGGCCAATAATGGAAGATACACAATAAATATTAATATCCAATTGGATATTTTTGGATAAGTGTACTCAGAGATGTGAAAATGAGAGAAGTTTCTCTGTTCAGCAGCGTATTTAGCCATTTCAACTAATCTTTCTTTAGCTTTACCTAGGGATTCCAAAGGAGGCTGAAAGTTTATTGATTTCTCTATTTCAAATTCTATATCTTGATGTTTGAAGGAAATAGTCAAATGATCTAAATCAATTTGAGTCATTTTGATATCACTGACTTTCTTGTCCAGAATAACTTTACCATAGACAGCTAAATAGTCTTCAATAGCCAATTTATGATCTTTGTTCATGTGAGAGATAATTCTTACTTCGGCCATTGTTTTGTTTGAATGGTCTGATGGCTCAATTTGTTTCTTTAATGGTTTATTTGAGGGTGTTTAAACGATATTTTCATTGGTCCGGGTGGGCTGTTGGTATTTGTCTATTGTATTCAAAAGACTTACCCTGACTATGTAACTATTGAAGAGCCTGAAGACCAACAAATATCCATTATTACTGTAGTATCTGTTGTTCGTCAAGACACAGCGACGGTTCTTTCCAGTGCCTCCATGTTTGAATCTGTTTGTTTGTCCCTCCCCCAGAATGATTAGTTTACTGTGTATATTGACCACTTCGGAGATATCTGGTTGTAGCCGGAGATATAAGAATCCCAGATCTTTATACTCATCTGAAAGATTGAATGGAAGAAAGGATAAGTTGGGTATATTTTAATTATTCAATAGCGTCGATACACCTGTAAGCTTCTCTCTTTTTATTATATATTACGAAAACTTGTACAATGACTATGGATTTCACACAATAACTAATAATAAGCTCAAAAATCAAATTTAATCATAAATATTCTGTTTATTTTCGTTTTTGCTAGAGAAAACACGAAATCTCATGAAATAGACTAACCAAATTGAAGTTCCCAAACTAAAACACTTCGAAAACGCCCAACAAATGTTTCCATAAGTTTATCATAAAAAGAGCTTCCACCACCGTCTCATTTCCTAACACGGTAATATTCGCGTGTATTTTAGAGCGCGTTTTGGTAAACAAATAAAAAGAAAAAAAACCACAAAAAAAGACACTTTTTGTGGTTTTAGATTTCATCTGTTTTTAGTCCTTTCAAATTGCAGTTGACGCGCTCGATTTCTCTTAATATCACACAGATATTCTTCTTTTGATACCCAACTTGCTTATTCCTCTGCTTTTTTTGTGCGTTTATCTGAGAGTTATAAGGGATAGATAGATCTGACACAATGTCCACCGAACACGCTCCTCTCATAGCGCAAAACGAAAATGCCATACAAAGAAGGCCCAAACCACTAGAGAAATCAGACCAAACAAGAGTAATCCAGACGAGATCTGCTCTATCCAATGTGACCAACACAACCAAAATTACAACTACAACATCTCTTGATATAGGGAAACGAGTAACTAATGAAGAAATTGAACCTTCTAAAAAATCACTTAAAAGAGCTGCTGAAGACGATGAAGACGACACTCAACTACAAAAGAGTACTGGTGATACTCAACCGAAAAGAAAAAAGACAGAAGAACAACCAAAAGACTTGGACTCTGAAGATATTGGTGATCCATTAATGGTGAGTGAATACGTGGTTGACATATTTGATTATCTATCAGATCTGGAGAAAAAGACATTAGCTGATCCAGAATATCTTACATGGCAACCCAATATGAAACCAAGGATGAGAACAATCCTTGTAGATTGGATCGTTGAAGTTCATTTAAGATTTAGATTATTACCAGAGACTCTATTTCTAGCTATAAATATAATGGATAGATTCATGTCCAAGGAAGAAGTTGAGGTTGATAAGTTGCAATTATTAGCTACAGGTTCCCTTTTTATTGCTGCTAAATATGAAGAAGTTGAATCTCCAAGCGTAAAGAATTACTCATACGTTACAGATGGTGGATATACAGAAGACCAAATCCTTGGAGCTGAAAGATATATTCTCCAAACATTGGAATTCAACCTAAGCTTTCCAAATCCAATGAACTTCTTAAGAAGAATATCAAAAGCTGATGAATATGATATAGAGACTAGGACCGTGGGAAAATATTTATTAGAAGTGTCAATTATGGATCATCGTTTTATTGGATTGAAACCTTCATTATGTGCTGCTGCTGCTATGTTTGTTTCCAGAAGAATGCTGAGAAGACCAGCTTGGGATGTTACATTAATTCATTACTCTGGTGGATATACTAAACAAGACATGAAGGACACAGTTCAACTTTTATTAAAATATTTGGTTGAGCCTGTGGTACATGAAGAGTTCTTTAAGAAATATGCATCCAAAAAGTTTATGAAATCTTCAATTCTTGCGAGACAATGGGCAAAGAAAGTACATTCAGAAGACATTGATATTATGGCTGAATATAATGATTAACGACGACAAGAAAAATAAAAAAAGACAAGACAAAAAAAAGCTACACTTGCTGGAGCTGGGTTGTGTATATTACGAAAATGGAAATGACTCCCTTACAAAGAGCCGGACAACGCGTAGGGAGATATTGCCCGGATTTTGTTTTGTTTGTGTTTTACTTGAAACCCGTCGTTTCAGTTGTGTCTTTTTCCAAATTGAGATGTTGATGTTTTGATTTTTCCTAATTGGGAAATATATTTCTAAACATTATTTTTTTTTTTGGTCAAATCTTTTCAAAATCTCAGAAAAAGAACTCTCCTTTCGAATCAATCAATCAAATCTACTTACCCAAAGCTATAATTTGTTAAAGCCTTCAAACACTCTCTTTCGTTTCTTTCAATTCGCTCTCGCAGACGGCATCTTCCCTCTTTTAATTCATCATATTTAATACCCAAAGACAATAACTTAACTCTCAATGGATCAAATCAATTTAGCCTCTCATGGTACAAACAGTATCCAGAACGAGAATATACAGCCGCAATTGAAGCGAGATGAAATAAGACACAGATCAAGCATCCCGGTTAGAAGAGGTGCTCTAACAAATGTCACAAATACAACAAATCCAGGTGTTGGTATTGGTCTTGGTGCAAAATCTCAAGCCAATATCACAAGATCTAGCAATGTTACTAATAAAAATACTCAGACAACTTCTGTTATAAAAAGAGCTGCAAGTTCAAATAGTATTGAAACAAGCACTAAAAGATCCAAGAAGATTGAGTATGAATGGGAAGATTTAGATGAAGAAGATTTCGATGATCCTGCTATGGTTAGTGAATACGTTGTTGATATTTTTGAATACCTTTATATGCTTGAAATTAAAACTTTACCAATGTCTGATTACATTTCAAAACAAACACATATTACTGCTGATATGCGTGATCAATTGGTTGATTGGATGAATGAAGTCCATTCAAAATTCAAACTATTACCAGAGACACTTTTTGTTGCAATTAATTTAATGGATAGATTCTTATCTAAAGAAATAGTTCAAGTTAATAAATTACAACTTTTGGGTACCTCTTCATTATTTATTGCTTCAAAATATGAAGAGATATACTCACCAAGTATTACTAATTTTGCTGCTGAAAGTGGTTCTTCAACTGATGAAATATTAGCTGCAGAGAAGTTTATACTAGAAATATTAGAATTCAATTTAAGTTATCCAAATCCAATGAATTTTTTAAGAAGAATATCAAAAGCTGATGATTATGATGTCAATACAAGAACTATTGGTAAATATTTTTTAGAGATTTCTATTATGGATCATTCATTTATTGGAATCAAACCATCTTTATGCTCTGCTGCTTCAATGTACATTGCTAGAAGAATATTTAACAAAGATGATTGGAATGGAAATTTAATTCATTATTCTGGTGACGTTACTGAAACTGAATTGCAACCAGTGGTTCAACTCTATTTGAAATATCTTGTTGGTCCTATTATACATGAAGAATTCTTCAAGAAATATGCTTCTAGAAGATTTATGAAAGCCTCTATCTTAGCAAGACAATGGGCTAGAGAACATGTTAGAATAGTCAGTTAAATGGTATGAATCCCTATTTGGACTTCTGGAAGTTTGACTCTTTTAATGCCATCTTCTTTTGCTATCTGTTGTGTCTTTAAAAGGAGCCTTTATTTTATCGATACCAAAGCTTAGAGCAAATATTTTCTCCTTTTGTATAATGCCTAAGTAACATAATGTTCATGATTTTATTTTGTTTTTGTTTGTTTATTCTAATTATCTGTAGGTTCTTGTTCTTGATCAGCCCAAATTGGTAGTCTATAAGATTGATTAGAATTATCTCGTTTATATTCAGTCAATCTTGATACTTGAAGATATTTATCAAAGAGTTTATAACCATTCATATTATCTATAGATGCCTGTGCATCTTCAATATCTTGGAATTGTATATCTACAAAATTCTTTCCATCTGTAATCTCAATAATGTTACCAAATGATAAAAATAATGATTGAATCGTTTCTAAAGAAGCCGTATTTGGGACATTGGCTTAAAGAAATTCATGTTAGTACATCCATATTATAAACTAACTTAAAAATTCACACTTGAGGAATATTTAAAGTAGAATACTCACTAACTCGAACAAAAGAGCTCATTTTCTTTTCTTATTCTTGAACAATTTATTTTAAGAGTTGTTCTGTTTTCTTTTGAATCTTCTCAATCCTTTCCAGGTTTTAATGAAAATCGCGAAAAAATTACATAATACAAAATAATAACAGTTAACTTAGACATTAGGCTAATAAATACTTAATCCAATTTGACTCTGACAGCTTTAACTTGAGTGTAGTTATCCAAGGCTTCAGTACCCATTTCCCTACCAATACCCGATTCTTTGAAACCACCAAATGGTGTTTGTGGATCAAAGTCATTGTAAGTGTTAACCCAAACAGTACCAGCTTCTAATCTTTTTGAAACAGTTAAAGCAGTGTTAAGAGAAGTTGTATGGATACCAGCAGCTAAACCATAGTTAGAGTCATTGGCTTTTTCAACAATTTCATCAATAGTTTTAAATTTGGTAACAGTGATAACTGGACCAAAGATTTCTTCTTTCACAATCTTGAAGTGTTCTTCAACATCAGCAAAAACAGTTGGTTTAATAAAGTAACCTTTAATACCTAATCTTTCACCACCAGTAATAACAGTAGCACCTTCAGATTTACCATGTTCAACATAGGATAAAATCTTGTCCAATTGTAATTGGGAGGTTTGTGCACCTTGGAAAGTACTTTCATCAAATGGGTTACCAACTTTAACAGCTTCAGCACTGGTTTTCAATTCTTTCAAAAAGTTTTCATAAATACCTTCTTGAACGTACAATCTGGATCCTGCACAGCAGACTTCACCAGAGTTGAAAAAAATACCCACTAAAACGTGTTGAATAGTCTTTTTAATATCAGCATCATCAAAGATAATATTTGGAGATTTACCACCCAATTCCAAAGTAACTTTTTTCAAATTAGATTCTGCAGCTGCCTTTAAGATATGACGACCAGTAGCAGTTGAACCTGTAAAGGCAACTTTTTTAATTCTTGGATGTCTAGCAACAGCATCACCAGCAGTTTTACCAAAACCTGAAATGACATTTAAAACACCTGGAGGAAGACCAGCTTCTTCAGAAAATTTAGCAACATAAAGAGCAGATAATGGAGTTGATTCAGCAGTTTTTAAAACGACAGTATTACCAGTAGCTAGAGCTGGACCAACTTTCCAAGACCACATCAACAATGGGAAATTCCATGGAATAATTTGACCAACAACACCAAGTGGTTCTCTTGAAGTGTAAGTGAAATAGTTATCACCAGTGTTAAGTGTTCTACCATCAACTTTATCAGCCCAACCAGCAACTGATCTCAAATAGGCAATGGTTAAAGCAACATCACCACGAGCTGAGTTGATAGCTTTACCATTATCTAAAGACTCAATTGAAGCAATAATATCAGCATCTTTTTCAATTAAATCAGCCAATTTATTAATAGCTTTGGTACGAACAGCAGGATGAACTTTTGACCAAACACCACTCTTAAAAGCATTTTCAGCAGCATCAACTGCAAGATCAACATCTTCTTGAAGACCTTCATAAATTTTGGTAATTTCTTCCTCTGTGGAAGGGTTAATAACTTCAAAAGTCTTACCTTTGACAGATTTAACAAATTTATTGTTGATAAACAAACCAGTTGGTTGTTCGAATGTTTTGCCATTTGGCAATTTAACAGTAACAGATAAAGGAAGGCTGGACATTTTGTATAGCTTAGTGAAGGGAAATAATAAAGGAAGGAACAAAGTGGCGTGCAAATGCACTCTTTATATATGAATTATTAATAGTGGTTACCCCACACTTTTCGTGTCACTGTTTATGATTTCGCGAATGGTGATAAAGTGTACGGTTGTGGAGTAAAAACCTAATGATTTACCGGAGAGCGAATAGCTCCTTAGTCATCTAAACAACTGCAAAAATGTCGAACGAATGGCTTTTGGAGGCCTCCAAAATGGATGGAAGGGTCTCTGCGTTATATTTGGTAACGTAAAGACCATGTACTTGCTCTAAAGAGTTAACATATGCCACAGAAACGTATTGTTTGTTAGTGATAATCTTCAAGTACTTTGATACACTCTCTTCTGTGGATTCTTTATTCAAAAGAACATTCAATTGCTTAAGTCCCGGGTTATTAGAAATGAAAAGTTTCACTAAATAAATGATCAATGATTGAGATTCATCATCTGAATCTGTTAAGCCAATTGTTAATGTATCAATTTTGGTTTGTAGGTTGGTGATTAGAATGCTCACTTGTGATTTTGCCTTGTTAGTTAAACTTTCAAGGGATGTGATACTGAAATGATCCTTCCTTAGTGCATAAACCATCAAATCATTAACATTTTCTGAACTTTCTAAAAAAACATCCAATTTCTCATTACCAACATAATATTTCAAATCACCAACATATGGGACTTCATTAAATTCAAAAACTCTCTTTAATAGTTCCAATTGAATGTTCGTTCTATCAACTTCTAAAGTAGATGCAGTAATTAAATCTGATGTCCTTTCGCTTAATTCTTTCAAAAAAATAGCATTGAACATTGGTTTAATTTCATCCTCTTTTTCATGTATCTTATCAGATCCGTAGAATAACTCAATAAAACTTAACAATGTAACAAAACTAGCAACATCTTCAACGTTATAAAGAACTTTGTTAAATTTAAATTTATCATTGTTGAATTTATTATCAAGAATCAAAGTAGCTTCAGAAGTTTCTGTTCTGTTTTTAGCCAACTCATTATCAGCAGAATTTTTTCTGATTTCTGCAGCTTCATCTCTATAACTTTGTGGATACACCCATAGAGTTAATGGTGTAGTTAAGAAAGTTGAAACCAACATCATCACAATGAACATTGAAAAAACCTTACTAGTTATTATATCGGCATTAAGACCAACTGATAAAACCACAATTTCCACAATACCTTTACATGACATTAAAACACCAACAGCTAATGATTCTCTCCAGAACAACCCATTTGCAATTGATGATATAAACCCTCCAAAAATTTTGGTAAAAACAGCAATAGATATCAATGCAATGATATATCCCCAATCTCTCCCGGAGTTTAATTCACCAAGGTTTGCTTTAAAACCAGCTAAAGCAAAATAAATAGGTATCAAAACAATGTGAACTAAATCTTCAATCTTACTGCTTAATTCAACAACAAATCCATGTTCTCTTGGAACAATCAATCCAACTAAGAATGCACCAAAGATAGGATGAACACCAATTATATCAGTGAAAAAACTTGATAAAAAAACCAGTAATATTATGATCATAATTGAAAACCTTGATAGAGCACCTGATCTTAAATCTTTCTTTAGAATTACTTTTTCTAGAAAAATTCTTCCAGGATAAAGTAAAAATAAAGCCCATCCAATGACGACTAATAATATATATAGAGTTGTTATTCCACTACCGGCATTTGCCAAAGTGACACTTAAAGCTAAAAGCATCCAACCAACAATATCATTTGTAATACCGGCAGCTAAGACAATGGTTCCAACTCTATCATTCAACAATCTTAATTCTGTCAAGATTCTAGCCAATACTGGGAAAGCAGTGATACACATTGCAACCGCAATAAAGACCATATAAGTTGTAAATTTCAAATTAGCTTCTGTACCAACATAGTTATCCCATAAACCAATTGCAATGATACAACCAAATCCAAATGGGATAGCCATGTTGACAAGACCAACACTAAGTGCAATTCTTAAATTATTTTTGATAAATTTTATATCAACTTCTAAACCAACAAGAAATAAGAATAAAATGACACCAAGGTTTGCAACCAGGTTTAAAGGTGGTATTGAAGCAGCAGGAAAACATTTGTTTGTAAAACCAGGGATATGACCCATTACAGAAGGTCCTAACAATATACCAGCTATGACTTCTGCGATGACTCTGGGCTGCCTTAGCCAACCTAATGGAATATGTAGTAATTGACATAATAATATGATAAAGATGGCTTGAAAGAGAAAAACGGTGATTGGGTTGCCCGATTCGTATACCAAAGGATCTCTCCCGGCAATAATACCAGCGACTGATTCCGTACTTGTTGGCATGGTTTTCTGGTTGGTTGGGAGTTCAGTTCTATTTCATAAGTTTCAGAGATTTTTGATTTTGCTCAAATTACCGAGCTTGGCTTCTGACGTCATGTGACCAAAACAGGGTGCTGTTTATTCATCTCTTATCTATTTCACCATCACTACAATAGTCCACTATAAATACAATATAAACATAAATCATTGAATCAACTAAACTATTCGGTTCTTCAGAAACTCTTTTCTGTAGCTGAAGCGGCAATAAGATCATTGGCACTACCATTTGCTTGTTCAGTGATATATTGGTCGTATTCGTCATTTGGTATCTTTCTGAATTGTTTTCTCCAGAAACCATCTTCACCAATAACTTCTTCTGCATGAATAGTGTATTTGAATAATGATGGAGCAACAAATGACCATAAAATCCAGTAAACAAATCCAATAAAGAAAATACCCCATGTAACAACACAATGAATCCAATATGGTAAATGATTATAAACTGATTGACCTTCTGATGGTGGGATATATGGAGCAATGATTAAATATAGAGAACTTAAAGCAAAGAAAACAATAACAGGAATAGTAGCTTTTAATGGTGCATTCCAAGTTAATTTACCTCTCTTTGCTTGAATATTCAAATATAATAAAGCAATAGCAACTGCAAAGTTGATGACATTTAAAGGATATGAAATCAAATTTAAGATAAAGTTATAAGCATCCCCTGGTGGAGGTGCAAGAATTGTAATAACACAAATAAACCAATGTTCTAATAAACCAGTGAAAGGACTGTTGAAAGGTTTTGAACTTGCAAAGAATTTACTAAATGGTAAGACACCTTCTCTACCCAATTGGTTAACAATACGACCTTGAGAAAAGATAACACTCATAACGTTACCTAAAGCACTCAAAGCAACAAAAACAGAAGCAGCTTTACGAGCTTTATCACCAAATGCAATACCAAAAAAGTCAGCAGCTAAAATAGTTGATGAAGTTTTTAAAACTTCTTTTGGAACAATAGCAAAATAAGCAATGTTAACAAATAAATAAATGATTGCTAAAACAAGTAAGGCAGTTGGTGCAGCTATCTTTAAAGTTTTAACAGGGTTTCTAACTTCACCAAGAGCATAATTGACATTTGAATAACCAATAAAAGACCAAATGATGTTATATAAAGCATTAACAACACCATAAGCAGTTGCATCTTTTGCACCGTTAAAAGAATCATGGAAATTATCAGTTTTTTTCCAACCACCTAATGCAACCCAACCAGTAACAACAATAAATAAAACAACACCCAATTTGAAAACACCCAAAATGTT
>JAKUAH010000267.1:0-77426 GCA_030562945.1 Wickerhamomyces jianshihensis
ACTCAAAATAAATAAATTGAAAACAGAACAAGAGTATATAATCCAGTTGTATCCTCTAAACAGCACTTTTTTCAGCAGTTTCTCTATGTTGAGTAATTGGTTTCTCATCATCAATAATTTCAAGGGCAAACTCTGAACTACCTCCTTGAACATCTGAAGGTTTATTTTCTTCATCATAAATAGAATCAACTTCTGAATGGACAGCCAAATTCTGATGGAATTTTTCTGGACCAACAATTAGACAGATCAATAAAAATATGTTAACACCAGTCATGAATAAAGACATAACTTTACCATAATCATAAATTCCTCCTGGTAATGGGAATTTACTACCAGCTTGAGCTTCGATAGTTGAAGAAGCTGAAGATGCTAAATTACCCAATTGATAAGTTAATCCACTAAAAATCGCTCTTGAAGCAGCTGGAGACAATTCAATCAAATGAATACTAATAATACCCCAACATCCCATAACAAAGAATTGCATAAAGAAACCAGCAGCCATTAGACCAGATTGTGTTTTTGAATTAAAAGCAGGATAGATTAAAGCAGAACTTCCAATAACACAAATTATCATGGATAATCTTCTACCAGTATATTCAGATAATAGACCAATACATGCACCACCGACAATAGCACCAAGATTAATAACAACTAAAGTAACTGTTTTAGCATTTGAAGATAATCCAACTTGTTTTTGTAACATAACTGGTAAAAGATCTTGTGAACCATGAGATGAAAAATTCATACCACTTAATAAGAAAACTAAATAAACAAATAATAACCAATCATTTTTAAGAGCATGTTTTGAATTAGCCAGAAATTGACGAACAGGAGACGAAGCTTGCTTTGTTTTACCTTCTTTTAAAGCTTGTGCTTTTTGAGCTTTCTTCATATTAAGGAAGACTTCATGTTCTGGAGTAAACCATCTCCAAACGAATAAAAGGAAAGGTGGTGCAGCACTAAACCAAAATAAAGCTCTCCAAGAATGTGGAGTATATTCAAATGCTCTAAAGAATGCGATGGATAATACATTACCTAATGAATAACCACTTAAAAACACACCCAAGAAAGATCTACTTTGAACAGGAGCACTTTCCAAAGCAGTATTAGCAGCAGCAGAATACATAGCACCCATCATAATACCAAATAAAGCACGTAAAGCCAAATATTGAGCATAAGTTTGAACAAAACCAGTACCTATTTCAAGAACAACAAAACAACCTGTACAGATTAGATAAGTTGCTCTTCTACCATAAGTATCACAAACAAAACCAAAGATAAGAGCACCTAAAGATCTGAACATAAGAACCAAAGTCATACCCCAAGTAATATCGGTGACACTAACACCTAATGATTCTGCAATAACTGTAGCAGAAACAGAAGAGACAAAGAAGTCAAAAGCATCAACAACCCAACCAGTAAACCCTAAGAAGAAGTAGTTCCAATCACTTCTTGACATTGCCTTGATGGCAGGAACAGGGCTAATAACAGCAATACTCTGTCCTGGTAATTGGAAAAGGGAAGGGATTCTTGAACTGATATATTTGAGAGATGACTCTCTAGTAAATTTAGTCATTGTATTTAACAAAAGAAAAGAAAGGGTCTTTAAATGTATACGAAATTAAAACACAACAGGAAGTGGATTTTTAAAAGAAGAAAAAGAAGGGTTTATATATTCATCTAGCAAGGTGGAAACAGTGTGAGCCGTCCACTACCCCAGATTATCACAAGATCTCCAGGTTCAGAATCTGTGCCTTCTGTTAAACACACGCCAAGGGATGAATGAAAAGAGTAAATTTAGGCTTCTTCCACCGCAAACGAAAGGTTGCTAAGAGCCAGACCCACTGTAGAATTGGGGTTGTTAGACAAATGACAGAAGAAATGACACTTTTGGTTTTGTCTCTTGTGTTTTTTTAATCACACTCTTTTTTTTTTTTTGGAGGGGGGGAAGGGGACCCCAGTAAGTATCTACCATTTGTGACACAAAATAAACCACCCCGCTCTCAAAAAAATACAAAAAAAAAACCCAACACTTTATTGGTTATTATCCACTTCCGCTTCACCAAAAATTTCTAGCATTTTGGTTCCAATTAGTCCTTAACAACCTCTGATTTCTAGGTTTTCAGTTTGGATGGTTCATTTAAATTCTTTAATCATCAGTTTTTGGCCTTCCGTCCAGAAAGTAGTTCGTGATGGAGCACCGGCAAATGGTCAAAAAGCAAGAAAAAAAAAAAAAAAAAAAAAAAAACACACACCAAAATCACCACACCAAAAGTAACAGTGGGCAAAAATTGGAACTCCGCTCAAACATAAAAGAAAAAAAAAAAAAAGACAGAGCGCGCTTAATTTTAGCTTTTGTGGGTTAACAATTAACGAACTGTAAAGGGTTTCAGACCCGGAAGAGGTAAATACAAACGCTTAAAAGGCGTGGGATGTGTAATATTGGGAGATTAAGAGAAGTCACAAAGTATCCCACGATTTCTGTGTGGGGCTTTTTTCATTATTGGTTCATCGTCCAGTCAGTGGAAATCACGTGCTCATTCGTAGGCCGCCGCTCAAATAAATATATCTCTATCTCTTTTTGCACCTCGATTGATGGAAAATAAGATGTTGCAAAATACGAATCATCAGTTTACAATTGAAGAATGAGTTAAATAAAACTATTTTGGGTATTATTTACCATATAAATTATTCTTTCTCGCTTTTCTAGTTAATTAATGTCTTTAAAGTCTCATCAAATGATATTTTCAAGAATTATAGATTTGATGGGTTGCTCTAAATCACATATATATAAAAACCTCAAGATAATTCAGATAACCATAATCATATTCGATTATAAATTGGCAAAATTTCAATGAAATTTAAGTTTTTAGTGACTTAATTTCTTTTTACAAGCTTTTATGAAATTCATGTGCAAATACAACATTTGTGGCTTATTATCCACAACACAATTCCCCAATAGATTAATTATATATAACTAAAATCAAATTATACAAGAAATTAATTCCACAACATTAACTTATAACTAGTAAAGTAAAGCAAAAATATATATATATATATATATATAATGTCCAATGCAAAACAATACGAACAAAATAACCAATCATTTGTTAAAACTTTTGATAAAGGAGATTTACCTTTACCACCAGGGAAACAAGTTGCTATTGTAGTTTGTATGGATGCAAGAATTGATCCTGCAAAAATCCTTGGATTAGAAATTGGTGATGCTCATGTCATTAGAAATGCTGGAGGAAGAGCAATTGATGCCTTGAGGAGTTTAATCATTTCTCAAAGATTATTAAACACAAGGGAAATTGTTGTTATTCATCATACTGATTGTGGAATGTTAACATTTGATGATGAATTTTTAAGAACAAAATTACAACAAGAAACCAATGAATTGACTGATTATTGGTCTTTTTTGCCTTTTAAAGATTTGGAAAAATCAGTTACTGATGATATTGATTTCTTGAAAAAGAGTAAATTTGTCTTGGATATACCAATTTCAGGATACATTTATCATGTTGAAGATGGTTCTTTAGAAAAAGTAGTTTAGGTGTTAAGTTGGAACTGAAATGGTTGTTGTTGTTGCTGTTGCTGTTGTTGATCTGGGAGTCGATTTGGGTTTGAGGCATTTAGGATTTGTGATGTAACTTGTGTT
Organism: Wickerhamomyces jianshihensis; assembly: GCA_030562945.1. NCBI lineage: Eukaryota > Fungi > Ascomycota > Saccharomycetes > Phaffomycetales > Wickerhamomycetaceae > Wickerhamomyces > Wickerhamomyces jianshihensis. The sequence goes on from JAKUAH010000267.1 coordinate 3,662, forward strand.
TGATTTGTGTTTGAATTTTGATCTAGTTGGTTATTGTTGTGATGAATACTATATGTTAACTGTGCTAATTTAGTTTCTGTAGCAGATAGTTTAGTTTCTAAAGTAGCAATTCTTGATTCTAATAGTCTTATATAGGGTAATAGATCAAAGTTCTGAGATTGTTGTTGTTGTTGTTGTTGTTGGCTTTGAGCTTGCTGCTGTTGTGGTTGACCTTGAGCTTGCTGCTGTTGTTGTAGCTGTTGTTGCTGTGGTTGGCTTTGGGTTTGTGCTTGAGCTTGAGCTTGAGCTTGTATTTGAGCATGCAATTGTATTTGAGATTGATCAACAGTGTTATTCACCAATGGTGGTAATCTATTTATAGAAGGTAGGGTATTATTCAACTTCCATTGATTTGTTTCATAATTTGATCTTCTTGGTTGAATAACTGGACCTGGAAGATTTGGAACTTGAGTAATTGGTGTGATTGAAGGTGAATGTATAGGATTTAATAGAGGTGTTGAATGTGGACTGGAACTAACCGAGGAATCTCTTGATTGTTGTTCTCTTCTCAACAGCGAGTCATCAACCAATAAAGTGCAACCACCTTGTCTATTGTTATGACGCACTAAGGCATCTAATCTTGCGAATTTTTTACCACATTGTTTACACTGGTAAGGTTTCTCACCAGTATGAAGCTTTTCATGTCTTTTAAGATCATGTAATCTTCTGAATTTGGAGGAGCAAATAGAACAATTGAATGGTTTTTCTCTGGTATGAATCAACAAATGAGATTTCAAATTATGTTTTCTAGTGAATGAGTGACTGCAATGTGGACAAACAAACCTTCTTTCTTCTCCATCAAAAACTTCAACCCCGGAAGGTGTACTAACACTAGAAATTGTATCTGAGATGATGGTGGATGGTCCAGACTTTTGTAGAATTACATTATTGTTTGGTGTATTTGAAACACCCACATCATTTGCATTGTTGATGTCCGCATTGCCATTCACGTTCACGTTCAGGTTTATTGTCGCGTTTGTGTCTAAGTGATTAGAGTTAGAAGCAGAATCAGCTATCTGCTGGTTTTGCGAAGGATTAGCCGGCACTTCATTCGACATCCTCTGTTTTGTTTTAGTGGAGTGGAGAGAGTAGTGATCAGTGGTCAGCGGGACAGTGGTTAGAAGTGCAAATCCAATATAGACAAATTTTTTCTTTGTACGCCAGATAATTAAATGTGGCGCAGGTGGCTCTTCGCTTTTATTCCACCAACCTTGCGGTGCCCATACCAAAAGACACGAAACTGTTGATGTTCGCGAACAGTGTTCTTTGTTAATTTCTTATTGTAGTTGTGATTTGATGAGTAGAGCTCATACCCAATAGAATAATGGGAATCACCAGAACACTCTTTTATACAACAGGCTTTGTTTCCTTCGGTGGATACTTCATACTTCACAGGGAACTCAATCGACTTTATCCTAACATTCCTCTTTATGAACTACCTAAGAATACCAGAATAGGTGAATTATTCAATAAAAAATCAAAAGACCCTTCGAAGACCGTTCCATCTTGTGATACTTATAAGATTAGAGTTCAAACACCATTGGGAATCCAAGAGTTAACTGATGAATTCTTAACAGTTCCACCTCTTGCTAAACTTATTGTGAAAAATTCCAATTCTAACTCTAATTCCAATTTGTCTAAATCATCAATGGTGGAAACTGAAATTGAAGACTCAAAATTCAAGAAAAATCAATATGAATCAACCCTACTTAAATGGAGGTTCACTAAACCTTGGATAGTTCCGTTTTTTGAAAAACTTGCAACTTATGGATATCCTTGGAGATTAATGAATGGTGGTTTCCATGAAGTGTATGTTGAAAAAGATCAAAAAACTGATGGTTTCTATGATGTTTATTTTGCATCTGCTCATGAATATAACAATTGGAGAGATGGGAAATTGATTCCTTCATGGGTCCAAGTACTACATCAAGATTATGCTAAAATCTTATTACACTTAGCTTTTTCAAAATATAGCCCTTGATTTGAATTTAACCATTCGAGACCATTTTCTTATCCTCTAAAATTGCACATACTTTTTAAGAAATGGGGATGAATAATTAATCATTACGAGTATCACAAATATCACAGATAGATAGTACATATATGTATTTATGTATACATTTTTAATACAAAGAATGTTGTTGATGCTCAAATAATTAGATAATATTATATTATTATATCACCAGGGCAACTATCAAATGAGAATTTGATTTGTTTACTTTTTGTGAGGGGAATTTTTGGATTTTGCCACTTCAAAAATGGAAATGAAAACGAAAAGTTATTGGACAAATTAAAATGAGTTTCCTAACTGAATTCAAACAAAATAGGAAGTTATTGATCCAACATCATTGAACTCCACTAATTCCCTTTTCTCCGTTTCTTTTTGTTGCGAATTTGCAACTCCCTCAAAACCCATTAGCTTACATAAGCCATGCCACGATGGGTGGTTTTTTCTTATGGAAAAACTCCACTAAAAAATAACAGCAACAACCAAACATTTAGATAGCCAATTAGTGAAGGAAAAAAATAGACATAGCCGTGCAAATAGTGTCAGGATAGAATTTGGAAACTTGTTTCAGTATAGGGCAGTCAAACTAACTCGAGTATTGTTTGATTTCTGTCTAGAACATTAATCCATCCCTCTTTTTATCTTCTGACAAACCAACTCCCAATCTATCATGTCTTTGCTCAATACCACTAGAAAGAGACCAAGATCCTCATTCAGTGAGTGGAATTCTATTCTAACGAATAATTTCAACGAACAGGATGAGCTGGTATTTGGTGAACAACATGATCACCATGAAAAATCACAACCTATTGATTCCAGTGTCGTCATCTTAGATTCGGATGAAGACGCAGCAAGTTATAACCAAAATAATGATACTGATGATACAGATTCCATAATATTCGTTAGGGAGGATAAAATTCAACATACTGATGAGGATGAAGATAACCGGAACTTTTTTGATAAACTTAAAATCAAACAAATCTTTAACTCAAATGTTAATGATACTTTTAATCTAAATCTTGAATTACCAAGTATACCACCAAATATTGGATTTAAGAAAAGAAGAACAAATTCATTACCTCAATTACCATTATCTCAAATATCTTATCGAAGAGTTAGTGAAAGTTTCAAGATTGGGGAAGTCAAACCTAATTTAATTATTTCAAATAGAAGAATGTCATTTTCATCAAATGGAAGTAATGGTTCATATAACTCAAGTACAGGTTCATATGCATCAAATGATCAGTATCAATATGAATCACCAAATTCCTCAATATCACCAGTAGCTAATGTTGCTTATAGAGAAAAAGTGACAGATGATGATGGTTATTATATTGCTGAACCTGGTGAATTCTTTGCCAATGGTCGTTTTAAAATCTTGAGTATATTAGGTCAAGGAACTTTTGGAAAAGTTATTAAAGCTTTAGATTATAAAACAAATGAAACTATTGCAATTAAAATTATTAGAGCAATCCCAAAATATAGGGAAGCTTCTAAAATTGAGTTAAGAATCTTGACCGCTTTAAAAAATGCAGATCCACAGAATTTGAATAACTGTATCCATTTAAGGGAAGTTTTTGATTATGAAAACCATATTTGCATATTGACTGATTTATTAGATATTAGTCTTTATGAATTTTTGCAAAAAAATAGATTCAAACCATTTCCAGGATCTCAAATTCAAGCTATAACAAGACAACTTTTAAGATCAGTAGCTTTCCTTCATGATTTAAGATTAATTCATACTGATTTAAAACCTGAAAATATCCTTTTAACTAGTGCTGACTTTTTGAAATTTAAAAAGAATAAAGTATTGAAAAATCCATTAATCAATATCATTGATTTTGGAAGTGCTATTTTCCATGATGAATATCATTCAGATTTAGTATCAACAAGACATTACAGAGCTCCTGAAATTGTTCTTGGAATAGGTTGGTCATTTCCATGTGATTTATGGTCAGTAGGTTGTATTTTGGTTGAATTAGTGACTGGTGAAGCTTTATTCAGTACACGTGAAAATTTAGAACATTTGGCAATGATGGAAAAGGCATTAGGTAAAAAATTACCAAATCATATGGTTCAAAGAATTAAATCAACTTCAATTAAAGAGTATTTTAAAAAGAAAAATTCAGAACGTGTTATAAATTATCCCAATAGTGCAACTACTGAACAATCATTAAATGCAGTTTCAAGTTTGAAAAGAATAGATCAGTTGATTTGTTCCAAGTTAAGATTAAAAATGCATATAAACATTGAACAATCATTGGAGAAAAATTGGGAATTAAACCGCTCAAAATGTAAAGTTTCAAATTATGAAACGTTTCAATTCTGGTATTATTTCATTGATTTAATTTTCCAATTGTTGAATTATGATCCTTCAGAAAGAATCTCTGCTATTGATGCCTTGAATCATCCATGGTGGGATTATGGAATTGTCGATCAAGCAACTTCCATGTTATAAGATATTGGGTAAATTTAAGCGTCGTGCGGAATAACAATTTTCAGATTATGATTAGCTTTATTGTGGTTATATTTAATTGGGTTCTTGGGTTATAAGTTGGTTTCAATTCTCTCTATGTTATGGTGCTATATTACAGCCATTTTTGGTTTTTCTTTTTTTTTTTTTCTATATGATTATGATTATTATTATCGTTATTAATTTTTTTTATTATTATTCTTTGGCTTTATTTGGTTTGGTTTTTTGTGTTCATTGTGATTGCAATATCCTCTGATCAGGTTTTATTTTTATGTCTCTGGTTTGCAGTTATTTAGAGTTATGATTTTACGTTTCATGGGAAGATTAAATCTTGCAAATTTGTAGAGTGTGTTCAAACGGAAAATTTCGCGATATTGTGTTTGTGGATAATTTTTTTAGGGTTTTCAATGAGCTCTTTTGTTTAAATTAAAAGGCTCCACGTTTAAAATCTAGAACTAAGCTTATGCCCGGTGTCCCAGGAAACTCCATTGCAAGTTACTCACCTTCTCCACCAGAACGTGGCTCGTTCCCTTTGGATCATGAGCACGAATGCTCATCTATAATGGCTGAATATCTTAATTGTTTGAAGCTGGTACAAGGTAACAATGCCTTAAATTGCAGGCTATTAGCTAAAAAATACCTTGGATGTAGAATGGAAAATCAGTTAATGGATGAAGACGAATGGGAAAACTTGGGATTACCTGAGGATTCAAAACCAACCTCATCTCAGAGTCCCAAAGAAGCCCCAAAGAAGCCTCAAAATAAGTGAACTGATAATTTGATGATCTAGCATTCTGTACATACACTACTCAAGTGATCATTTGATTAATGTAAATATATGATTAATTCCTTTTACTAAGCCATTAAATAACGTCTTAATATCGATTTATAAATAAAAACATCCAAAAAGTGCAAATTACGCAATATAAAGTATAAAAAAAATGATTCAAAATAAAATTCAAGCAAAACCGGCAAAACCTGTAGATAGCCAAACATAAAACTTTACCAAAGAAAAAGATAAAACCCCAAACGTGTACCAATATTGGAAAAATAACATTAAATTTGCTTAATCCAGAAACAAAATGAAGACAAAGAAAATAAAAAATAAACCCCCATCGTGTACCTCCTGACCTCATCACCATAGACTGAAACTCTTGGATTTCTCAGGTTTTTGGGTATCAATCCTGTCAGAAATGAAATCGTAATATTCTTTTAACGTAGATGAAAGCTTCTGATTTGATTCCTTTAAAAAGTTTAGTGTTGTCTTCTGATATTCTTGGACTTTCGGATTTTTTGGCAGCTGGCACAAATAGTGATAAGAGGCAGAACCTCTATCCAGTGTATTTGAGCTTAGACTTTTGATTCCATTGGAACCTTTCTTCCATACATTATTTGATTTAATTGTATCAAGAAAACCTTTAGCTCTGTCTGTAGAAGCTTTCCAATAGCTCGACCATTCAATTTCTGAAATTTGTTCACTAATATGCTTTGAAGCCTTTACACTTTGATCCAATACCTCCTTATAACCACTAGCAACCCTTTGGGTATGTTCATTAGTTGTCAATGCAACATTATTAACCAAAGCTTTAAGCAAATCCCAAGAAGAAGGTTCCCCCGTAAAAATACTCATCTTAGAAATTACTTCTTTATTGTTACCATCTTTTGATACATATTGCACAAAGGTCCAAGAATTTGGTTCAACTGGGGGTAATTTAAATGATCCCACAGATTGTTTTCCTATATCACTAAATGGAGAGATATTGGTAAGTTGGAGACCTTTATCGACCACAATCAAGGCAGCAAGGAAATAAAGCACAAGATGAGTAATCTTTGACCAATTGTAGTCTAATTCAGGTCTTTGTTTTTCGTTATTGTCAGAAGTCTGAGCAGATGTTGGATGGTCTGAGGAGCCAAGAGGATCAGGTAGTTTAAAGGCATTCTCTTCCTTTGCAGGTTTAATAGTAGTAATTGAGTTGCCCTGCGAGAAACCATGATTTCCAGACTGGTCCAGTTCGACAGAAGGGGTAGGCTCTTCTACTGACCCAGAAGAATAAGCATGATTTGAATCACTTTCAGACACAACATCATGTTGTGTGTCACTATCATAGGAAGAGTTGGAATGTATATCAAGATCAGTGGAGTTGTCATCAGTGAAAATCATAGACCAGTTGCCTTGGATGGCATAGTTGAAAGTAGAATCTAGTGAGCGCGCACCTTCGCCTTGACGTTCTGTAGTTTGAGTGGTCGCCTGAGACTCATCCTTTATTATACGCGTGGTTGATTCACCCTCGTTCATAGTTGTAATAATTGCCCCTTGTTCAAACGTTAATAGTTGGGCCTTTAGATGAGGCTAAAATCACCAAAATTTGGAATCGAAAGTGTTGAAAGATCTGACTATCAATAATTGAAGAAAGAGAACCAAAATAACCAGTAGTGTTACCGATATTTAAGCTTAAATCAGTTTTAACTCTCTTCTTTTTTATGAATAGACCACAAAAGTGGTTAATTTGCTTTTTTATGTCATTCCGTTTTTGGCTACGGGACACAGTTGGCACAATTTATGATCACGTGATTTTAAATATTTCTGATATACAAATCACAAAGATATGCGGGAACGTTCTTGAAGAGTCTTAACATTCTGATGAGTGTCAGCGACAGTGTTTGCTAGTTCCATGAAAAGGTTGAACTCATCGTGCAGAGTACTCACAATTAAACTCATTCCACTGACATCACTGATCGAATCTTTCTCAATACCTTCAATAGCAGAGGCGATGTTGGTGAGAATTTGGGTATATTCTTCCAGTTTTTGTCTGTAATATTCCACTTTTTTGCTGAAAAATTGCTCAATTTCAAGGGAGTTGATCTTACTTCCTGAAGACAGTAACCTTTGCAGTAAAACGAAAAAAGCTTCTGAGTCATGTAGTGCCTCATCAGTAGATTTTCTAATCTCTAGTAGGATATTCGAGTCATTAATGAGTGCTTGTTTTGTGGATGAGTATTTATTCTGTAGGTATTCAATGTCTCTCGGAACACTTTCAATAACTTCTTCATGTGCCTCCTGTTCAGATTTCAGCTGTTCTGCTATTTGGACTTGATTTTGTATGTATTGATCTAGCTGTTCAATCTCTTGACGATAGGCATCTGGAAGATCACCAACAGTCGTCAAAGGTGTTATTTGGGGAATTTGTTGTTGTAAAGTATTTTGTTGCTGTTGCTGTTGCTGTTGCTGTTGAGTGTTATTTCCAAACAATGAGGATCCAGTGTTTGAAGCGTTGTTATTTCCAAACAACCCACCTGTGGTGGTATTTGTTCTGTTTCCGAACAGACCACCAGTAGAAGCAGGAGCACTTGCGTTATTCCCAAATAAACCCCCTGTATTAGCAGTTGTTTGGGCAGGGGTGGCTCCAAATAGACCCCCGGTAGTGCCAGTTGTAGCAGGCTTTGATCCAAATGAGCCACCTATGTTGTTCGTATTAGAGGCAGGAGCACCAAACAAACCACCAGATGGCTGGGAAGTATTAGTAGAGCCAAATCCATTGGCAGTCGTACCAGATGTACTACCTGTATTTCCAAAGCCAAATGACCCAGTAGTAGGAGCGGTTGTGGCCGGTTTAGCCCCAAACAAGCCACCAGATGTGTTAATAGCGTTGGCGTTGGTGTTGGAGCCAAATAAACCACCAGAGTTAGCTGTTGAGTTGGAGTTGCTGCCACCAAATGGCCCACCACTAGGAGCAGGAGCTGGTGCGGAAGAGCTGTTAAAGGAGCCAAACGAGCCACCTGTATTTGCCGAAGTTGAACCAAGGCCACCAAAACTTGATGTTGGGTTTTGAGCGTTGTTATTCGTTCCAAAAAGTCCTCCCGTAGAAGAAGGAGCGTTATTATTGGTCGAATTTCCAAAAAGACCACCAGCTGAAGCAGATCTACCAAACATATTTAATTTTTCTAACCAATTGACAACCTTAAAAGTTGAATATTAAGTTTGTTTTGTTTTGGTGATGTTAATTTTTTTGTTTACATTTTTTTTTTCATTTTCGCAAAAGGGAAGATCTGAATGTGGCGTAAATTTCAGTATACTCAAGCGTAAATTTCAGGGCTCTAAAACAATAGACCATTTTCGATAGTTATTCTCTCTTCTACTTCATTTACATAGTCACCTTCAAAGTTACTATGTGCTTTTCAAGAAGGTGAACTTTCTCCAGGATTGAATATACCATGGGTGTACCGAATTTTTACAGCTCAATTCAGAGAAAGTGGCCACAGATGAAGAGCTCAGTTAGTGGAGATATGTGCTGTGATCACTTATGCATTGACATGGGCTCTGTCTTACACGCTTGCATTTCAGTCTCTGGCACTGAAGATGAACTGATCTCAGCCACCAAGAGATATGTCTGTAATCTGATAACTATGGCCAATCCTAAGAAGACAGTGTACATAGCTTTTGATGGTGTCCCTCCAATCACGAAGGCTTTCGAACAAGCTTTACGAAGAAGTAGAAATGTTAAAGGTGACGAACCTCTGAATCGATCTATTCTATCACCAGGGACAAAGTTTATGGATAGAATAAGTAAAGAAATGCAATCGATGGATTCACCGATCGAACGTTTAAAAATTACCGTTTCTTCAAGCTCATTTGCTGGGGAGGGTGAGCAGAAATTGATCCAATATATCAAACAGCTAAAAAGCTCTAGCGTAATCAATTTTGGTGCTGATTCTGATCTTGTCATTCTTTCATTGCAGTTAGACTCCAAAATCAAGATTCTTAAAGAGAGCTTTTGGTCCTCGAATGTTTTTGAGGTTGTTGATATTGAACTCCTTAAACAAGGTTTAGAGCATGAATACTCCTTTTCCACAAAGAGAAAGTTGATTGATGTCATACTAGTATTTTGCCTACTAGGAAATGATTACATTCCGAGGCCTTTCAACATTGAAGTTTCTCCAGATAAAATCAACTTCTTATTATCCAGTTTACAATACTTACATTCAAAGGGTTTGCATCTTGTAAATAGTGACACTAGTGATATCAATGACAATTCATTAAAAGAATTTTGTGGTATTTTGAATGATTCTGGATTTCAAAGTTATAAAGTACTATTTCCATTATCTAAAAGCCGAAGCGCACAAGAGGCTCTTACGCTTTCGTTGAATAATTTATCATTGGGGGAAAGGAAAACTGAAATTAAGAGTCATCTGGAAGGACTAATGAGAAGAAATTATGATAATTGGAAGTTTGAGCAGACAAGGAACTTTCTACCAACTATTGACGAACAGCGAAATTGCTCAGAAGACTTTATTATGGGCCTTCAATGGGTTTTGAAGTACTACTTGAATAATGAAAATGCCAAACTCTGGATACCCAGATATAACCATAGAGGACCAATGGTCCAGAACCTCTGTAAAAGTCTAGATATATCAATATCTGACAGGTTCGCTAGGTTACCTGAGACCATTGGCCTTAGCCCGTTGGAGCACCTTTGTTTGATATTACCGAGCTCTAGTAGTTCCATGGTACCTTTGAAATATCAGGGTCTTGTTCAAGCAGAGAAGGTCCGAGACACCCACGAAGGCCTGCTTCGATTCCATGGAGAATTTCATACTATTAAATAATGAATGTTCGTTCTTAATTGTTCTTTCATGGTGTGATCATATAACGCTAGCGTAAGTTTCCATCCAACCTCACAAAAGTGGCGTAATTTTCAGAATGCTTTAGGCCGTGTTGGAAATTCATTTGTCGTCGAGAAAAATGAAACCTATTCCCTTCATGAACAACAAACAAACAGCTAAACAACAACTTTAGACCCAACCAGAACTATTAACTCTATGGGTATCCCTAAATTCTTTAAATTCATCTCGGAAAGATGGCCAATGATCTCTCAGGTCATTGATGGTACTCAAATTCCAGAGTTTGACAACCTTTATCTTGATATGAACTCTATATTACACACCTGTACTCGTCCAAAAGATGAGAACTCTACCAAGCGTTTGACAGAAGAAGAGGTCTTTAGTTCTATCTTCGCATATATTGATCATTTATTTGACACCATAAAGCCTAAAGAAGTGTTTTATATGGCCATTGATGGTGTTGCTCCAAGAGCTAAAATGAACCAACAGAGATCCAGAAGATTTAGAACAGCATTGGATGCTGAGAAAAAATTAGCTAAAGCATTACAGGATGGTACTGAATTACCTGAGGAGGAGCCATTTGATTCAAACTCAATTACCCCAGGTACTGAGTTTATGGCCAAACTCACAAGATATTTGAAATATTTTATTCATAAAAAGATCTCAACAGACTCTAATTGGCAAAACGTCCAAATTATTCTCTCTGGTCATGAAGTTCCTGGTGAAGGTGAACATAAAATCATGGAATTTATCAGAAACAAAAAAGCTGACAAGAACTATAACCCAAATACCCGTCATTGTGTTTATGGTTTAGATGCGGACTTGATTATTTTGGGTTTGGTCGCCCATGATCCTCATTTTGCTTTGTTAAGAGAAGAGGTTACTTTTGGTAGAAGACCAACGCAACCAAAATCTTTGGAGGAACAAAAATTCTTTTTATTGCATATAAGTTTAGTAAGAGAATATTTGCAACTTGAGTTTGAAAGCCTTGCTCAAGACTTGAAATTTGAGTATGACTTTGAACGTATCTTAGATGATTTTGTTTTAATTTTATATGTCATTGGTAATGATTTCTTACCAAATCTACCGGATCTTCATTTGAACAAAGGTGCTTTTCCTCTATTGCTGGCCACCTTCAAACAAGCTCTCAGAAATCTTGATGGTTATATTAATGAGCATGGAACTATAAATTTTCAAAGACTAGGTGTTTGGTTGGAGATCCTTTCTCAATTTGAACTTGAGAACTTTGAGAGAGAAGACGTTGACTTGGAGTGGTTTAACAAACAACTTGAAAACATTTCTATAAGTGGTGAGAAAAAGAGACAAAGAATTGGTAAACTTGCCCTCTTGAAGAAACAAAGAAAACTTGTTGGTTTCGTTAAACTTTGGTTGATCAAAGCCTACTCAACTAGATTCCCTACATCTATTACAGAAGAATCAATCCCATTCCTTGAATTACCAATTGAATACACTGAAGATAATCTAGACTTTTTGAAAGAGTTTTCCTTTGATCTTGGCTTGATCATAACCCACTCTAAAATTACCAATGCTTATACTTTGAAGATTGATATCGATGGAATTGACTTACATGAATCCGATGAAGAGTTTTCTGAAAGATCTTCCGAAATCCGTCGTTTGATCAAGAGATATGAGGCTGCTGTCATCATTGATGCAGATGGTGAACAAGTTGTTGAAGAAAGAAAGCAAATTTATAATGAAAAGTTCGAAAACTGGAAAGATGATTATTACAAAGATAAGCTTGAATTTAGTATCCATGATGAAGAAAAAATCAAAGCTATTACAGAAAACTACCTTGAAGGTCTTCAATGGGTACTGTTCTACTATTATAAAGGTGTTCAATCATGGCCTTGGTATTATAGATACCATTATGCCCCAAGAATATCCGACATTTCCAAAGGGTTGAATGTTAAAATTAATTTCGAAAAAGGTGAACCTTTCAAACCTTTTGAACAATTGATGGCTGTCCTTCCTGCAAGATCACGCTTGTTGGTTCCTGAACCTTATAGAATCTTAATGACTGATGAACACTCCCCAATTCATGATTTCTATCCTTCTGACGTCGAAATGGATATGAACGGAAAAACAGCCGAATGGGAGGCTGTTGTTAAATTATCTTTTGTCGATGAGAAGTTATTAAAGGAAGCCTTGGCACCATTTGAAGGCCAACTAACACCTGAGGAAAAGAATAGAAACTCCTTCGGCAAAGATATTTCTTTTACTTTTAATCCTCAGATTGACGAGGTTTATAAATCACCTTTACCTGGTGTTTTTGCTGATCTTGAAGGTAATAAATGCTACGAAACAACATATTATCTCCAACTGGTTGGTCATGATGAATATGTCAAGGGTCTACATTCTGAAGCCTTATCTGGTCCAGAATCTTTAGCAGGTTTCCCAAGTTTGCTATCAATTCCCTTCACAAGCGAGCTGAAGGAGGCTGGTATAAATATTTTCACCTATCCAACTAAATTAACCTCGATTATCTTAACTCCAAAAGATATTTACAAAGATTTATCAGTGGAACAATTCGCTGAAAAATTTCTCAATAAGATTGTATACACTGAGTATCCTTACTTGAAAGAAGGTAAAGTTGTGAAAATCTCTGATGGACACAATGAGTATGTTCCTGGTGAAAAAGGTAGTGGTATTCGTGTTACTTCTAGAGCTGTTGCTCCAGAGAACCAGAAGTCATTCAAGGACGCTCTAAAGAATGTTAGAGACTACTATGGTAGTAAGAGGGGTATCGTCATTCAACATGTCAAAGCTTTAGTATATATCAGAACAGTTTCTGGTTTGAAGAGAATTCCAAACGGTTCTTATATTAAAGATTTTACCAAAGATTACAAAATTTTCCCTTCAAACCTTATTGTTGAGAATGTGAAACATAAAGATGAACGCTTTGTTGAAAAGGCCCCATTACCTATTAATGAAGAGTTCCCAAATCATTCAAAAGTGATCTTTTTAGGTGATTATGCCTACGGTGGCCAAGCTACTGTTAATGGATACGCCTCAACTTCACGTTTAAATCTTTCTGTGTTGAAACTTTCAACCAAGGCTGAATTTATTGATGGATCTTTACTCGCTCGTCGCGAAAGAGATACCACCAAATACTTCAACACATCTGAGGTTTGCAGAACTTTGAGAATTTCACCTCTATTTTTATCTAAAATAACGTCAAGTTACTCACTTTTAAATGAAAAGGATCAACGTATAAATGTCGGTTTAGATTTGAAATTTGACTCCAGAAGAGAGAAGGTTATTGGATACACAAAGAAGAATGAAAAAGGCTGGTCATACAGTATCTATGCAGTCAAATTGATCGAGGAATACAGATATTTGTTCCCATCTTTCTTCAAAGATTTGAGTGCCAAAAACTATGGGTTTGGGAGCATTCCTTCAGTGAAGGACTTATGGCCTACTGTGAACAATGATGATATTCATAAAAGACTAATCGATATCCTGGATTGGTTGAAGACCAAGAAAACGACGTTCTTAAGGGCTAATCTTGAATCCGATTTCTTATCTAGAGGTACTATCCAAGAAATTGAACAAAAAATTGAAGTTTTTGCAAGTTTACCTGATAGACAAGAGACCAAAGAATTGATCGGTGTTCCAAGAGAAGCAGTGTTGGATTCAAATGTTTCTCATAACAAATTGAAAGCTCAATCATTTTCTTTGGGTGATAGAGTAATTTATGTTCATGACTCTGGTAAAGTACCTTTGTTCAGCAAAGGTACTGTGGTTGGTTATACAAGTATTGGCTCTTCTGTTACGCTGCAAGTTATTTTCGACAAGCCATTGCTTGGTGGTAACAAATTCGATGGAAAATTGAAGAGCAACCGTGGTTTAGATGTTGATTCATCTCTTCTTTTGAACTTGAGTCAGAAACAGTTCATTTATCACTCAAAGGCTTCTTCTTCAGTGAAGAAACCAAGACCTTCTAATGTTCAACCAAGATCAAGAAAACCTGTTGCTGAAGGAGCTAAGACCGATTATACAACAAACTCTACTAAGGAAACTACTGCCAATAAACCTGAAACTATTAAACCAGCGGAACCAAAGCCTCATCAGCTTTTGTCATTACTGAAAGGTGATAAATTAGGCAAGGAGCAAAGAAATGGTACAACAGGATCTGACATTTTATCAAATGGTAACAAAGCTTTTGCTTTAAAACATATCGAAGCTTCTGTGATCCATGAGGTTGCTGCCCATCAACATCCTGGTCCACAGGGTTTTGTCCAAGCACCTCCTGGATTTATTCCGCCGCCATTTATTCCACAAGGTACTGGATTCGCTCCACCACAATCCTCCAACGTCGTCATTCCTTCTAATGCTCCTGCGAAGAGAGGAAATGGAAGAGGAAGAGGTAGGGGAAGAGGTAGAGGAACTCCTAGGGGGAGAGGAGGCGCTGCTTCAGGCCCAAAATAATCACCTGAAACCAAAGACAACCCAGCTTCCCAATAATGAGCTTATTCGATTCATACTTCTCTATTGAAAATGTTATGTTTATTATGTATTATTAATGCTTCAAAGTACGTCCAGCATGATTATGACTAACGTAGTATTGAAATTTTCTATTCTAGTTACTAATCCTCTTGCATCGTATAAGATAAAGTCTTTTGACGCTCTCTTTCGATTTGATTTTTAAACCACTCTTTCTCAAAACCGTTGGATCGATCAACGCCATCCCATCTATAACCTGGTGCAATTTGAAACCTATTTTCAGGAAATCCGCCTTTGTATGTCTTTCTTCCTGTTCTTGAGACGTATTTCTTGGATTTTATGGGCTTAAATGATAGCAAAGGATCATCTTCAAGTTCCTTTTGTCTCAGGCCGTGATTAAGCTCAGCATCATCAGAATATTTATTAAGACCTATATTTGAGGCATTCTTCAGTTTTTCTCTTGAATCTTGTTGATCTAATTTCTGTATCAGGCCCATGTTGAATTCTTTGAGTCTTTTTAGCTTTTCAGCTTCTTTCTGTTCATTCAACAACCTCTCATCATTTCTTAATTTCTCAGCATTTATTTTTCTACCAGTGGAGTCTCTATGTATCGTTTCGTTAGACACTCCAGGTGATTTTGTCTGAGATTTCATGTACTCTAGTTCTTTTAACTGTTTTAGTCGTATCTGTTCTGCAACTTGTGCACCTGTTTGAAGACCTGGTTTTGCGCCAGATTCCATCCGCTGCCCATCATTATCAATTATTGGCAATTCTGATATTACTTCATCAGTTCCAACAACTTTCCAGCCAGATACCTTCTTCACCTGATCAACACCATTTAAATTCACCTTAGCTTTTGGTTTCTTAGTATCTTTCTCTTGTTGTTGCTCTAATAAAATATCACGATCAACGACATTTTGTTCCTTGACTTTGCTTTCTTTGTTCTCTTTTGAGCTCTTTTTCTTCTGATTTTTCTCTGTCGTCAAATAGTTCTTCGCTAAGTAATCCGCTAATGACATGATCACTCATATCACAAAGAGCTATCTCTTCTCTGTATAGAGTTTTACCCTACAATAAAGAGATTCATTAATGGTGTCTGGATGTATTTGGAATGCTTATGTAAGTATATATCACGTGACTGGAAACTATACACTCGAGATTCGTTACGCGTTTTCAAGTATTAGAAGGGTTTGAATTATAATCAAAAGGCCATTTAAATGGGTGAAGAAGCCGTCGAGTTATTGAAAGAAAAACTTTCTAATGGAAGGCAGTCGCTGGTACAATTCTTACAAGATGAGAGAAGGCTGCAGATCTGCTATGAAGAGGGTAAGTTGAGTTTAGCTTCTGGAATAAGTCTGTTTGCTAACTTAGAAAATAGAGCTAACAACCTACAAACGAGCAAACGATTCACTGAAGAAAGAAAATCAGAGTCTTCAGGTTATAAATCAGCAGCTTATAACGAAAGTTGACGGCCTGGAGAGACAACTGAATCAAACTGCCGATAATGAAGTAGACCGATTAAAAGCATGGATCGAACGATTAGAGTATGAGAATAGAGAGCTGCGAAGATCCTTAAGAGAACCTCTTAAAGAAATCAAAAACGAGCAACAAGCCAATAGCATTCCTGTAGTAAAATCTGAGAACTTAGAGACACAAATGTTGTTAGAAATGAGTTCAAGTCAACGAAGTTCTAATGATGAAGATCCTTGGAGTACGAATAATGACTTTGATGAGAAATATGACCAAACATATGATGTTCGAAAACATCATTCGAAGGTTACAGAATCAATTGATCTGCGAGCAGGTAATATTGATATCAGTTCGTCCCCAGTTAAAAGTCAACACTATCATAAAATAATACCCAACCTTGTGTCACCTGTTAAACTCAAGCAGGAACATAACCATAAAGATGTGGTTGAAATCAATGACTCTTTTGAGTACTCTGATGATGATATTGATTTCAAGTTATCCTTTCCAACACCAAATACAACCGTGAAACAGATGAAAACTCCACTTATTAAAACGAAGAGATTCAGTTCACTTAACACACCGAATGAAACTCCTAGTAAGAAGGCTAAGACTAAACTTAAACTAGATCTCTCTAGTAATACCAAAAAGAAAAGGGAATGGATACTTGAAGATTTCAAAGTCAACCCTGCTTTAAACAACAATGAAGAAAAAGCATATCAAATAGTGTTGCGTGATAAATCAACAAGGTCTTGCATTCATGGTAAAACTTGTCAGAGTTGTGAAAAGTTTTATAAGGCTTTGAAAGAAATCCCAAACTATGAAATGTTAGGACCTCAATGGAATGATCAATCATGGAAAGAGGCCTCAAAGAATTTTCAAATCGTTACAAAGACATCAAGACATAAGGAGTTATGGAACCGGCCAGATTCAGCACCGGGATTTGGTCAGTATGATTTCCCAACAACTCAAGAACTAGGACAGAATCGTGCTTTGGCAGACTTGAGAAATAAACGTATAGCTTATGAACGATTATATTCAGCATTGAATGATAAGAAATTTTTATTCAAAGATGAAGAATATAATCAGATCGTCAAAAGAGGTGAATTTAAGGTTGACAAAGAAGTTTTCTTCAAGTATTTACAAAGGTCAGAAGATAATTAAAAATGCAGAAATCATTAAATTCATATATATCTATATATATATTGGATAAAAAAAAACAAGAAACTTTTCTTTCTATGGCCAAATTTATTTTCTTTTGGCTTTTAAATCATCATAAAACTGTTTATAAATATCATAATCAAACTGTTTGAAATTCCAATCTAATTCAATGAATTTTTTAGAGATTTCCAGTGATTTATAGTTGTAATGGCTGAACCATACTTTCTTATCAGTGTTGATAACATAATCATTAGCACCAATCTGAGTATCACTCTTAACAATAGATTTTGGATCATTAGTAGATATCACAAGAGTGGGTTTTATGTTACTATTTCCAGAGTTTATTGGGTTTTCAATATTCTTTAAACCTTCGCCATAAGGAAGGGGAAATAAGCTCTGGAATATTTCATAAGCAGCCAAAGTAAAACCAAACTGAGGAGAAGATCGGAGAACTCTAGCACCACCACCTTTAAAAAAGGACCTCCATGATTCTTCAGTAAGAATGGTCTTGACAGCATGGAAAATACCACGATATTGGGTCTCTCCCTTTTGAGGCTTAATCTGCAATCTTGTTTTTATGACATCACAAGGGGTAGTTAAAAATGCGGCAGGCATACCTGCAAGTGCTCCACTCATTAATAGTTCCCAAGTTTTTAACTTCTTTCTCTTAGAAGCTGATTTTGATAATGGATCATAGTTGAAAATATCCTTCTTAATGTGGGCATAAGTAGGGAAATAAATTGCACTAAACGGGACATCCCTAAGGAGACAAGCTGCAACACCTTTGTAAAGACCACTTAAACCCAAAGTTTTTATAATAGATGCGGCAGAGCCATAACCACCAATTTGAAGTCTAATTTTGACAATCTCTAAAGGGTTTGTGAATACAACTTGACACGCACCAGCACAAGCACCAGCAAGAATCTCTGAAGTTAATGAAATGGTTTTTGTTACTCTATTAGTGAAAGAGCTTCTTATCAAGTCATTGACAGTCAGTTTAATTGCTTTTTCAGGAGCAACACCTATTAGTTGAGGGGCCAACCCCGAATATAAACCTCTAAAACCATCAAAATGGACCACTTTATAAACACAATCAAATGAATTTTTGTAAAACCCAGAACCTCTTTGTGCTTGTAATCTAGTCTTAATCAAGTCAATTGGGTAAACAATGGTGGCACCAATGGCACCAGCAATGGAACCTAAAGTGAAGTTATAAATTGAGTCAAATATTGGGAAATAGAAATAGTTTTGATTTTGTAGAAATGCAAAGTTTGTTTGATCATTATTTAATTGTGATGGAATGTTATTTGGATTAATTATATTCAAGAAATCATGGATTGAAGGGTCTTTTGATGTAGAAGATTTCTCAAATTTGGCTAAACTGAATAATAAATTGATCTGATTTGAAGAAAATGCAGTTAAATTATTCAACTTGTTGAATGTAACAGATGATTTCATGTTAATGAAATTAATGAATTCAGTCTTTGTGATAGTAATAGCGCTTGAAATACCCGTTGTTCTAGTAGTCAAGTTAAATGACCTCATAAATCTATAGTATCTAATGAATAGTTGATTCAACAGATCAAAGTTCTGGATCAAATAGTGGATGTCTTTGTAAGTAGAATAAGTTACAAGTTGTGATTGGTCACTTGCAAAATTCCCCTTCAAAGAATGCAGGAAGTTGGCCGATAATTTATGACCATATATAGAGTCAATAATAGTGAATAGATCACTATTTGAGATTTTATTATCAGGGGTGGCCTTCAGTAAAAAAGCCTGATTGGCTTTGTAATGAACCCAATCATTTTGAAGGATAGTAATTAATGATGCCAGGCTTAGGTTTTCTGAATGATCAGGGGTATATAAATCCAAATATTTAGAAAAATCTTGCCAATTTACGTTGAAGGTGGAATTTGAAAAAGATTGAATATTTTGCAAAGAGGAAAGCAAGTCATGTTTTGAGATAAAAAGTTGGTTAAAATCCATAAATTTTTCATTATAGTTGATTGAAAGCAATTTATCTGTAGAATGATGGTTGATCTTTCTCAAGAACTCATAAAGCATTATGTACTGGTAGCTCTTGTTTGTGTTTATGATGTTGTTAAAATGAAACCAGTCTGAAATTGTGAGGTAACCCTTGTTTGACTCATCTATTGTCAAGTAGATCAGTCCAAATGTGTTGGAAGGAATGGAGTGGTGAGGTGGTTGGTCAAATGTTAACAGTCTGATGAATCCTTGATAGTCAAGAACATTCTGTTTTAGCTCGTTGTTGAACGTGGCGAACTGGTTGAAAATCTCGAGCTGCAGCTTCTTGGACTCACCAGAAGACGAAGGCAGCTCCATGGTCTGAGTGTGTAGAGTTTGAGCAGTCCTTCAAGCTTTCGAGAGTGGAACTGCATTTTTTTTTATTTTCTTTTTGAACTGTTGGGCCAAAGTCGCGAGAGTCGCGAAGGTTCCCCGGATTTTTGTTTTCCTTCAGCCAATCAAGACCCGGGCAATCGGAATAAAGGATCACTTCTTCCGGGTAAAGCCTTTCCCAACCTTCTCCGGTGCCTCGGGTGCCTAAGTAGCTCAGTAGCTCAGTAGCTCAGTCGCCAAATCAATACCTTAGTTGGCACATCTTTAAAACAACATGCTTCAGAGACATATGGTGCCACTGAGGTATCCAGACCTCCCTGGTTTCATTTCCACTATACTCAATTTCCAGCTGTTCCAGGGCAGGTAAAACTGTGTCAATTTTCAGATCTTTTTGTGTCACTTTGATACCCAAGAAAACAAGCCAGTCTAACCGTTTTTCAAGATCGTAAACATTAGATAGACACAATGAAGTTAAATAGGACAGGTCAGTCTCGTTGTCTATCGCCAGTTTGGCGTTTCTCACTCTCAAATGCTTCAAATGTTGTGTGACAATCTTTGTCAGGCCTTGTAGCATACACAACATTCTGATTTTACTCCCATCAAGACTCTCTCCAGTAATCGATAAATCAACCAATTTTTGTGCATTGGACAGGTTGATATCAAAATCAAACACTGATATTCTTCCAAGGTAAACGACGACCTCTAAAAACTTCAAGTTTATAAGATTCAGCTCATTTAGTTCCAAACAATGAAATTCCTGTGAATAAAACTTTAGATATTCAACTTTACACAAGTTTAATCCATCATTTTCAAGTATCTTAGTTCCTAGTCCAAATAAATACAAAATCTTTGATTTATTGAATAACTCAAAATTATAATTCTCATCCCAAAATACTAAGTCCAAAGGCTCATTAATGGCGTAATCACGTGGTTTCGATATTGAAAGCCTCGTGAATGAATCACTTGTAGTAATCATGTCATTGTTAAATATAGGAAATACCTCATTGTAAAATGCAATATAAAGTGAGTGGAGTTTAGGTACTTTAATATTTTTAACAAAAAACTCAGTCGTATCCAGATTTAAAGAAAGTTCCTTCAAATTGGGCAGTGTCATATCCTCAAATATCAAATCAGTTGATTGTATTATTGCCAGAGTCATTGAAGTTAAAGTTGAAACATTTACAACATTCTCCACAGACCTAGGTATATGAGTCACAAGCCTTGTTGAGTTGTAATAAACTTTATTTACTTCAATCAAATATGAGTGCTCATCAATATGTTGAGTTTCAAATTTGATACCAATCAAGGTTGATTGTTGAATCAACCCATGAAATTGAACCCTCTCTTTCTCAAATCTATGGACAAAAGATGAATCGACATTTATAATAAAGCACGTTTCAAAACTGCTAAATTCACACATAAAATCAATCAATGACACAAAACAGTCTTGATCAGCCAGTTCATTTTCACAATGTGGATAATTTAAGACAAGGACTTTCTTCAAGTTATAGAACCTTTTCAAGAAACCAATAGTATCTAGCTCCTGGAAATTTAAAATTTCAAACACGGGTATTCCCCACTGCTCTATAATAGACGAATCAACATCGTCGATCAAAATTCTTTTCGATATATGTGAAAATTGGTGTGTTGATACCTCTTGATGATCCCTTAAAATGAACCCCAATTGTTGTAGATAATCACTAGCAAGAAAAAGCCGTGCTATATCAGATGGGTTTAGAAATCGGAGAATCCTCAGAAGAACTTCATTGGGCAAATTTTGAAATTTGGCTCCCATTTTTTCAACAAACGAAATACATTCAGAACAGATTTCATTTTGTGACATATAAACTTTACTATCAAAAATTATTATGTAATCATATTGAATGTAATCTGTAAATTCTATACCCTTCTCACTTTCCAAGAAACGATAGCACAAGCAACAAGTCTGTAAATAATAGTGATCCCAATAACTGCAACAAAATCAACCCATAAAGTACTATGCAACCCATATTGATCCAACACTGCTTCTCCAGATGTCAAGGTACATGTACTTCCTTCAGTACATGTAAACTTTTGTCCTTCAAATCCTAACTTAGCTAAGGAAAGCACAGCATATTTCAATGGACTTATATAATTGAATGCCCTAAATAATACAGGCATATTCAAGGACATTGTACCACCCATGAAAATAGCAACAGCCAACATGTTACACAAAATATTAAGTGCAATACCAGAGTTTTCTACCAATGTGTAGAACATAATCCCAATTGATTCACCACAATTAACACTCATTGTGCACATAAACCACATAGTGAAAAACATTGGTGCTGTTCTAGGTAAACCAATAATTAAAACAACAAAAACTGATAGCACAAAGCAACTAATAACTTCCATTGGGAACTCATTAAGAAAGTAATTAAGCATAAAAATGGATGAGGAGTATAAGTTATCTTTATATTCTTGGAAGAAAATAGCCTTTTCACCTGGGAATAAAGCACTATTGTTCAAAAGCCCAACAAAATAAAGATTCAAAACTTCTTGAATTAAACCTAATCTATCAGAAATAGATTCAGAGGTATGTCTTAATGGTGAGAAATATAATGCATGAACCACCGATAAACCAACAAATTGACCAATTCTTGAAAACAACACACCTTCAGCTCTCAAGATCACTTTAAACTCCCTTTTGAACGTAGCTGACAAAATAGTCAATAATTTCCGATTGGTTTTTTGGTAAAATGGGTTATTTGATATCTCATCAATGTCAGAAGACTTATCCGTTTGATTGGTTGGAATTGAAGACAGAGAGTTATACTTAATCTTATCTAAAGTGCTGGAATATTCATCATCATTCATAACATCCATTATATAATCAGCAAAGTTAATGTTACTAGTTTCTTTCTTCTCTTGATCAAAACCAATATTTTCAATCAAGCTACCAGTATCACCAGCATACACTAAGTTTCCAGATTTTAATAAAACAACATTATCAAACATTTCAAAAATTTCATATTTTGGTTGATGAATAGTGGTTATTATAATTTTACCAAATTCTTCACTAATTTCTTTCAGCAATGCAATTAAATTCTCTGACATGAATGAATCCAAACCAGAGGTTGGTTCATCCAACAACAACACCTTACTGTTTTCATTCAATAATTGAATAGCAACAGAAAGTCTTCTCTTTTCACCACCTGAAATACCTTTAGTTCTATAATCACCAACAGGTAGATTCATAACTTCCAATAACCCCATTTTTTTCATTAATTGATAAATGATTTGATTAATGTCATTATGTCTTGATTCATCTAATCTCAGTTTAGCCTGGAAATATAGTGTTTCACGAATTGTTAAGACTGGAATCAAACAAGAATCATCTTGAGCAACATATGAAGTCATCTTAGATAATTCGTTGAAGGGAATGCTAGTGTTATTGAAAAATATGGAACCTTGTTTATAGGAGGAACTCGAATTTGTTCGACCTGATATCAAATTTAATAAGGTCGTCTTACCAGATCCAGAAGGGCCCATAATAGCAATTAATCCAGGTTTGAAATCAAGATTCAAATTATTAAGTAAGACTTTCTGTTGGAATGGTCTTCTAAAAATCGTGTTTTTTAAAATATCTGGCTTCAATGATAATGTGATACCCCTTACCGAAATTCCAATTTCAGTGTTCACTCTATCCTTTTTAACAATTGGTGATATTTGATCTGTCAAATCATTCTCAGAAAAGGTAGTATATTTGGCTTTGGGCTTTCTTTCTTTTGCAACTTTAACATTTCCAAGTTTAGATCTGATCCAGATCATTGGAGCACTAGCACCATAATATAAAATAAAATAAGCAACATTCACAACTAAAGGAACAGCAAACCAATTTTTTGGATAGCCAAGTGTATTTAATGTATAAATACCAGTATATTCTTCACACATATCACCAGTACAATCGCCCACAAAACCTGTAAATTGATTTGAAACTAAACTCCCAAAACTATACCAGAAAGGAGCGATATATTTCGTCCACCTCACATAAACTGGCATAGTTTTAGCATTAATAAAATAACCACAGCCTGCATTTTGAAGCTGATAGAATATAGTACCAAGTAAAGATGCTAGTGGAAATTGATAGTTAGCTATAACAAATAGCGCCTGTGCAGCAGCAATACCAACCATATAAATCAAAAGGTTATTAATGAAGAAGATACCAAAGTTGGAATCACCATTAAGACCCCACATGAAAAAGGTAATAACAGACCATACCAAACTGATTGGAATGTCTTCAAGAAGAAGCTTGGCACATCTTCTACCGATGAACCAACTAGATAAGGAGTATAGCTTATCTTCAGTATACTCTTTAATTAAAAATTTCCCATCTTGAGAGCAAAGTCTCTCAATTTCATAAAGTTGAGGAGTAAACCCTAAGATTTCACAGCAAACATAAAGGGAAGATGTTAAAGTTCTTACACCAGCTAGTGTACCAGGAGGTTTGTAGAACATCCACCCAACAATTACTGCAAGGGAAATATTTATGCAAAATAGCATCATGACGGATTTTAAATCTCTTAAAGTCAGCTTAATAGTTCTGTGGAAAATGATGTAAATTTCTCTCAATGAGAACAATGTTTTTAAAGATAAATCAGATTTAAAGGCACTCCATACAGATGAGTTACTAAAATTCCAATTATTGATTGTCAAATCTGCTGTTTGATCTACTTTCTGGTGCGTTTTCCAGGCTTCAATTGATTTTTGAACCCTTCTCATTGTTTTTGCTTCAACCTCTGGAGAGCTGAACTTATCAACTGACGAAATTTTTAATAAGAAGTCAGCAAAATTAGATTCATCATTGGCTAAAGACCCGTCTAAATCATTATCGTGTAACTCATTGAAATAGCGAACACCTTCATTCAAGTTACCGTAGTATAACATTGAACCCCCCTTTGCAAGAAGACAAATTTCATGGAAAAAATCAATAATTTCTGCCCTTGGTTGATGAATTGTCAGAATAACAGTAATACCAAACTTCATACTCAGTGCCTTAATCGTAGAAACGAGATTGAAGGAAGTGTTAGCATCCAACCCAGTAGTAGGCTCATCCAAAAATAGAATCGAAGGTTTCATGAGAAGTTGTAATGCCAATGAAATTCTTCTTCTCTCACCACCACTAAGAGTTGTATGACCGTTGAAATTCATAATTATTGTGTCTCTAACCTTGTTCAACTGCAAGGATGACAAAATGAATTCAATCAAATCATTTCTCTCATTTGAAGAGTACGTTGGGAGCTTTAAATGCGCAGTATAATTTAGAGTCTCATATGTTGTTAAACCAGCAGCAAATGTATCCTCTTGTCGTAGATATGACAAACTGAGTGTTTTCTGTGAATAGTTGATCACACCAGTTAATCTGAAAGGCGAAGAACTATTAAAAGACATTCTGGCAGCAAGAGTATTCAGCAGTGTGGTCTTACCACTACCAGAGGCTCCCAAGATAGCAAGAACTTTTCCTGGTTGTAAATCAAAGCTCAAACCGTTTAGGATCTTCTTTTCATCTTGCTGATCGGTTTCTGGTTTTTTGGCCTTTTTATTATTAATTCTGAGAGTGACGGTAAGATCTCTAACGTTCAGTGCGACTCTCTGTCTTTCATCGACAAAAAGAGGTTCATTTCTATGACTCCCATGATTACCATGGCTATCATCATTAAATTTGGATGTTTCCATCTCTTTTCTTTTGCTCAGTGCTTCTTTTCTTGTTGACCAGGACCCTTGACTATCTAACAAGGATATCATCAAACTGCAAAGAGTTATCTGTAAAATGCAAAATCCAGTTAAAGTGACAATAATAAATACTTGGGGAAATAGAAATACAGTGAACGTGACAGTCAAGCAAATATCCAGACAGAAAAGTGATATGTTCACTTTCCAACGGCTGTTTAAAAACTCAACCACTGCAAGAAAATTTAAGATAAACAAAGTTCCCGCGAAAATTTGACCCACTACAAAATGCTTTGATGAGGCTTTGATCACTCACTATCAGTTTTTATTGAGATCCAGAGTTGGCACGTAAATACATATCATCACAGCGTACTTTAGCACTGCCAAAACTTCTCTTACAAACGTGGAAAACTAAACGGGAGAATTCCGTACCTGGTTCCCAATATGAGCCCTTAAAGATCTTAGATATGAACATCATCAGCCCAGTAAGGTTCTTCTTGTTTTGCACCCGAGGAAGAGCATGGATACCAAGGACTTTAATAAGGTTATTATACTTCACAGCATCTTGTGGCTTTGAACAATGTATCGGCTGCTTCACAAACATCGATAGTTCGTTTCTAATTCTTCTTAGGTATGAATGACCATCTTCTTTTGGTATTAGTCCAATCTCATCAATATCATGTTCCAGCAAGACAGTTGATTCTGGTCCATCTAAGCTAAAATTATAAGCCCAAACTAAAATTGCAGATAAGGCTAGAACATTGGCTCTATTGAAGATGGCATCTGTATTTGTATGATAATTAGTGTAATTGAAGTCTTGCTCTGAATCTTGTGGACTTAAAAACATTTCGAATAAAAACATATAAGCATAAACAACCGAGATTCTACCATTAACAGATTTAGCCCATTCCTTGACTTTCTTCTCTGCCAATTCATAATCAGACTGCTCAGCTTCCACATTCATTCTCCATGGCGCACCAGCATAAATATAATAATCATAATGTTGGATTCGTAAGGTGATCTGACCCATATGATAAAAGGCAGCCTTACATCTAGTATCTTTATCTCTTAGCGTGAATGGGGTACGAGATTGCTTCTCAACTGTTAAAAAATCTTTGCCCCATACTGATGAATCTGTATTACAACAACCTTTCATGATATCACAGTTCCAATAATCGAATGCCAAACTTAACGAATCTTTCCAAGTATCTCTCAATTGATCAAATTCAATAATCGAACCTTGTAAATCACGCTGTTGCATTTGAAACATGATTGTCAATAACCCTGATAACAAAATCTTTTTCCCAAATCTTCCCGTTGGAACATGTTCTCTATTTAACAATTTTTTCAACCCAGATAAGAAAGGCAGTGAATCACTTTTTTTAGGAATTTCATTAGCAGTGAGATAACTTTCCCATAATTCATCATCACAGGGTAAACTTAATTGAATTTGATGTGTACTTAACATTAAATGATAACCAAATACAATAGAATGAGTAGCATCAATGAAAAGTGCAAACAAAGCTGTCCTTTTAGTGGTTTCAAATTCAATCCATTTTTCCCATATTGTCGCATTCTTATTTTGATTATAATCAGTCTTGTTATGTAATGGATCACCACCTAAACCGGGACTTCTTCTTAATAATTGAATAGAAGTACCATGATGAACATATGCTCTTTCATGTAAAACTCTATTTGTTGATAATCTTTCATAACATTCTAACATTAATAAACTTTGAATGATCCAAATTTTAGCAGGTGCTTGGAAGTCTTTACTTTGAAAAATGATCCATCTCAAAGGATCCGCAATTAAATCAGCAAATTCTCTTGGGTTTATATCATATTTCTTGTGTGGTTCAGTTGATGCATAACTAGCACCGGTCATTATCATACTCAGTAGTAATATTGGAGGGCTTGTAAAAGTACTAAATGAAGGTTTATGCAACACTGGGTATTGAACATGAAAACAATTCCAATACAAATCCAGAAACTTATCCATTTGATGGAAATAAGGATGATCAGCAATTTGAGGAATTAGATGAACCAATTTCTTAGAAATTTCAGGTGTGATCAAACTTTGATGGACTGGATTAGGGAATTTTGGAGGAATAGTTAATATATCACTAAGTAAATTGGAAGAAATTCCAAATGGATCATCTTCAGAGTCAAAAAAGTTTCCACGATTTAAATTTGGAAGACCATCTAATAGATTAGATTCTGTGTTTATATTAGTCTCATCAAATAACCAATTAATCAAATGAGAGGGACTTGTTGGTGCAGTATCATTTGATCTTTTTAGTTCAGAAGGAATATTAAGTGGTTGTGTTATGAATGCATTTTCAGGATCATGAATAAAGAAATTACTTTGTTTGGGATCCGTGGTGGAATTGTTAGAACCAGTTATTGAACCATGACGTAAAGCATCAACTTCATGTGAAGCAACACTAACATGAGAATTATCATCATAGTTATGAATATTCACAGGATCTGAATCTTCAATGTTTGGTAGTATTATTGAATCAAGTGCATTAATCGGTATTTTCTTTGGTTGGATATGTGGATCATCCGTTTTAGTGGTATCTTCAGCTGCTGTGAATGATGAAGGTTTCGGTTTAGGTTTAGTTACTCTTTTCTTCTTAGTAATACCATTAGCTTGGTTCAAAAGTTTTGCTTCTTCTTTTAATTTTCTAGCTTCATGTCTCTTTATATGACGTTCTTTCAAATCACTTCTTACAAATGATTTGGTACAACCTTCCCAAGGGCACCTATAAATGACGGTTGGATTATGGTTTAACTTATGTCTTGATAAATGTTCTGCTCTCGTGAAAGTTTTATCACAACCATCATGATCACATTTGAAAACCCCTGTTGGTCTTCTTTTCCGTTTCTTCTTCTGAGGCTCGTCTTCATCCTGTTCATCCAAGGTAGGGCTCGGCTGGCTATTGTCGCTGATTGAAGGGCTTATTTCTTCAGCCAAAACTGAGGCTGCCTGCTCAGTGGTCTCCTCTATGGATGGTCCTGCTTGGCTTACAATCACCTTTTCTTTTGTCGCCAGCTCCATGTCTCATTCACAACCAAAACTCCAGTTTCTCGTTATTAGTTGTGTTGTATTATTTGGAGTGCTCTTTTTTTTTAATATCTTCAAAGCGTTTCTGTGGAGATATTGGGAAAAAAAATAAAAAATAAAAAAAAAAAAAACCAGAAATTCCGCGGAAAGGGGTTTCGGGCGGTTTTGACTCCCCGAGCTTCTCTCCGGAGATTTACGGGGGAGTATTCTACTTACATAAGCCATACCATACGCCATACGTTAACCTTTATGTAATGAAAAACTAAACTAACAAAACCGCATTGACACAACCATCTCTATCTGGTTCATTTGTGATTTGGGCGTATTTACCCCAGACGACCTTACCACCAGCAGTCACAAGACCAAGCTCACTCACGTTGACTTCGATAATAGTACCTTTGGTCAACACACCCAGCTGGGTATACATTGGACTTTGAGGGTTCTTCTTAACACCCAAAATAGGTAGAAACACAGTGACACCTAATTCTGGGTGGGTAACATTGGCCTTTTTCTGTCTTAAAGCTGTTGGTCTGATGATTCTCTCCATCTTCACAGGTCTTCTTGTGAAACCTTCACCAACAAATGTATGTTTAGTAATCATTCTCTTCCATGCTTTAGATTTAGATTTACCAGTCTTGATAACTTTGAACATTTCTTCTTCACTTATACCACGCACTTTAGGTAATGGCACAGAGAATTTATCAGCTTTCTCCAGTCTCTTCTGTTTAATAGAGGATGAAATGGCTTTAGCAGTGTTTGTTTGTTGACGGTCTAGTAAATATGTAGGTAAAGCTTCACCATCATCTTCAACTGGTTTACTTGGTCCTTTAACTTTAGATTCCTCATGAGCTCTAATTTTCTTCTTCATAGCCACTTTTTCAGCATAACGCTTCTTAGCAAATTGCTTACCTCTCCAACCCTTCAAATTTTGAGCATCTTTAGAAATCTTATGGCCTTCTCTTGCTATTCTTTTTCTCTGTCTCTCCTCATGATCTAAACGACGACCATGTTGTTTGATATGCTGCTCGATATATTCGTTTTGAGGCTTTGATACACGTTAGTATACTCCCAAGATATCAATTATACGGTTTATCGCTTACCATTTGTATTAAGTTTGTGAGTTTGAAGTGTTTGTTTAAAGTCTGAGTTTATGGAGCTCATCGCTAAAAGAAATTTTTAAGGGAAAATTTTCTTTAAGCCGGGTAAGAAACCTTCATAATTGGAAACAGATATAGATTTCGGTTGCCAAACTTTCCAAAGAGATTGGTAAAGAGGGAGATGGTGAATATAGTCTCTGAGCTATTGAGCAAATACAATGCTATTTCAAGACTCGCTATTTATTTTAGTACAATTCAAAGTATAATTGAACCTATATATTATCTCATCGGTAAGGACACTCCCCTAAAATTTTTCCCTAAAAGAAGCCCTTTGAACAGAAAATTTACATTGATATTAATGATTTGAACAGATGAAAGAACAATGTCACAGTCTTTAGATTCCATATTAAAGGTCATTAACGATTCTCTTGTTGCAACAAATGATTCTCTAGAAAATCTCAGCGAAAAGGTTGAGAATCCAGACCTTCCTGCGCTTATTGATGATCTTCTTGTCAAGACCTCACAATCACTACCTGAGGGTGTGTCACTTTTAGATTTGAAGAACAACTCAATGCTTTCTTACATAAATAATCTGGCATTAATAATACTGTCTAGAATTGAAGGGCTGAAGACTAATGGTTCCGAAGATATTGTGAAATTAAAAGATTCTGGTGTAAAAGGAACTATTGTACAAAGAGTTGTATTAGAGAGAGGTGTGAAGAATTTGGAGAAAAAATTAACTTATCAATTAGATAAGATGGTTAGAAACTACAAAAAGATGGAGAATGATTCAAGTGAACAAGCAGTTTTGAAGAAACAAGATCAAGAGGGACAGGGACAGGGACAAGGAGAACAAGACAGTGAAGATGAAGATGAAGATGAAGATAGTGAGGATGAACTTAATTTCAGACCAGATGCGTCTTCATTGGTTAAGGACCTACAAAAACGTTCTGAACCAAAAAGATCTTCCAAAGAATCTGATAAACCATCAACTGAAAAATATAGACCACCAAAGATTTCAGCAGCTCTTCCACCTTCAGATTTTCGTGAGAAGCAAGTTGGCCCATCTCAAAAGGGAACTAAATTACAAGCAATGGAAGAATATCTGGCAGAGACAGGTGATGCACCACTGACGGAGCAATCTATTGGATCAAACATATTGGATAGTGGTAGAGGTGGTGTTCAGACATTGAGAGATCGTAAGAAACAAGAGGAAGTCAAACAATTTGAAGAATCCAACTTCACTAGATTATCAACCACCATGAGTAAGAAAGAAAAGAAGAACAAGAGAAGACACGAAGGAGACACCTTTTTCGGTGAAGATTGGGGTCTATTCAAGAACAGTAGAACGGATATGAACACTTCAAGGTCCTCCAAACCTAAATCAGCTTGGGACAGAGCTAAAAAGAGAAGAACTTGAATAGACTAATAAACTGCTTGGACATCCATACACCATAAGCCATTTTTTTTCAGTTATTTGGTATATATTTTAATTCATGCGCTTAGAAGGAAAAAGTAAAGTAGAAGATCAACGGTAATTTGTGAATTACAATTCCGAAAGTTCATTTGAAAGTGGATGTACCCTCGCCAATTGACTCAGCTTACCAGATTCGCTTATCCTGCTCGTCATTTTTCTCAAACTATCTCTAAAATGACCTTTAAATCTGTTAAATTACATTGTTTAGCTGATGTTTGTCTGATTCCAGTGAGTAAACCATTCAATGTTTTGCAATGGGGCTAAACTAACATTTCTCATCTCAGATTGGAACAGGAAACCCTTCGGTCTCATCTGAAGTTGCTCAAATCGAGTACGTGATAAGACAAAGTGGTTTGAAATCTACTCTACATAGTGCTGGTACTACTATTGAAGGAGAATGGGATGACGTTTGTAACTTAGTCGGTCAGCTCCATCAACACTTGCACGAAAACGGCGTTTTGAGAGTACAATCAGACATCAGAATTGGAACCAGAACAGACAAGACAGGCCAAAGTGCTCAGGATAAAGTTGACGTTGTTGAAGCCAAAATTAAACAATTCAAATAGTCTTTTTATTCAGTTGTGTGTTTTTGTTAACAATAAAATTATATAAAAAAATTGAAAATTGTAAGGAAAAAAAAGTTGGACACAAAACCATCAAATACATTTAAAATATTGTCCTCACGAGGCTCCTAGTCTCATCAATTCATTAGTTCTCTTCCCTTTAATATCCCAAGAAAAGATCACCGAAATATATCCATTTATTTGGTGTTCTTCCTATTCACCATTATTGACCCTTAAGTTCCTTGCAAACCATAAAAAATGTCAAACAACCAAAGGGACCGAAACTTATTCACACCAAACAACCCAATACAGCAGTCACCTCGTCGGCCCAACAAGGTCATATACAGTGATCGATATATCCCAAACAGAACTGGTGTTGATTTACAAGCTGCTTTCAGTCTCAACCATAGTGAATCGATAACAAGAAAGTCCAACTCATCTTCTTCAGAATCAACCGACTTGGATCTCAGGAAGGAAGAAGAAGCTAATAGAACCTTTTCAACTGTACTTAAAAATGAACTTTTTGGTGATCACATTCCAAGCAACAATAAAGATACAGATTTACAGATAACTCCACCACGATCCTCTTCAGAAAATAATTCCATTAATATCAGTAATCAAAAGACACCCAGACATAGTTCTACAAACTTATTTTCTTACCAATCACCTAATAAAAGTCGTCCAACTTCAAGCTCAATCGAAAATGATATTTATTCCCTTTCACCAGTACGAGTTGATTCACAAAAATTGCTATTATCACCAACAAAGAAGACCAGAAATATTGCAAAAGTACCATACCGTGTACTTGATGCTCCTGAACTTGTGGATGACTTTTATTTAAACTTACTAGACTGGGGGTCCCAAGATATCCTCGGGGTTGGTCTAGGATCAACTGTTTACTTATGGAATGCCTCATCTGGTTCTGTTGATAAATTATGTGATTTGGGGAATCAGGATAAAATTACTAGTCTTTCATGGATTGGTGCTGGGACTCATATTGCTGTAGGAACAAATAATGGCTCGGTTCAAATTTGGGATGCAACTACTTCAAAATGCACAAGAACAATGACAGGTCATACGGCAAGAGCATCATCTTTAGCTTGGAATGAACACATTTTAAGTTCAGGCTCCAAAGATCAAACGATTTTACATAGAGATGTTCGTGCACCAGAACATTATATGAAAGTGTTAAATTACCACAAGCAAGAAGTTTGTGGATTGAAATGGAACATTGAAGAGAATAAACTTGCTTCCGGTGGGAATGACAACAAACTTTATGTATGGGATGGTTTAAATGAAACTCCAATTCATAAATTTGAACATAGTGCTGCCGTAAAGGCAATTAGTTGGTCACCCCATCAACGAGGAATTCTTGCTTCAGGTGGTGGAACATCAGATCGTCGTATCAAAATTTGGAATACTTTGAATGGAAACAAATTGAGTGATATTGATACAGGCTCTCAAGTGTGTAATTTATGCTGGTCCGTAAATTCAGTTGAGCTGGTCTCTACACATGGTTACTCCAAGAATCAAATTATGGTATGGAAATATCCCCAAATGACACAAGTAGCATCACTTTCAGGGCACACTTATAGAGTCTTGTATTTGGCACTTAGCCCAGATGGCCAAACGATAGTAACAGGCTCAGGTGATGAAACATTACGATTTTGGAACGTTTTTGAAAAAAATAAGAATGAAAGTGGTCCTAAATCAGTATTACTCGATGCTTTTATGCAATTGAGATAAACTTGGATTCTTCATTATAAATTAAACGTCAATATTATACCTTTTAGCTTCTTCTTTTACCAAATAAGTATGGATCAACGCTGCATTTCTTGTAGAACAGGCATTCAACCAACTAAAAAAACTTCCTAAAACAGGAATCAAACTCAGAACAAGATCAATTCCAATATTTCCTTGTAATTTAACAACCAAACTAGTGGGTAATGAGAAATGTTGACTGGCAATAGTTATCAATCTGGCATGAATAGCATACATTAATATCGGACCAATAACTGGGATCAATGCTAATAATGGAGCCAACCCAAGTCCCAAATTTAAAGGGAAACATCCAAAGAAATTTTGATCATCAGTCCATGCACGTCTCTGTATCTTTTTCCATGCTTTCTTAACTTCTTTAGAGCTTGACTCTGGTGCTTTTCGTCTTTTTTTCTTACCATCAATCTCCACATAGAATGGATCTATAAAACCACATGTTGTTAATGATTGTTCTAGATATCTATCTGCAGACTAAATAATATTGTATGAACTCACCTTTAGTTTCCCACTTTTTCCCAGCTTTATCATTAACAAAATCAACAACCAAGTCAAACCCTGGAATGCCTTGAATTGAATCGCCCCATTGATTAATCGTGTTCATAATTTGGATATCACGAATTACAAACACTTGATAGTCCAAACAGTTATAAAGATTGGCTTTGTTCTAATAAAGTATAAAATAAGAAATCAACAATTATTGTTGATCTAGTTACAAGAAAATTAGTACTAGATGATCTTTAACTGCTTCAATATGCCAATAAGTGAATCTTTTAAGTGTTTCATGTCATGTAATTTTGAAATTGGGGTTGTCTGGCATCGCACCTAACCGTTTAAAATAAGTGAAGAACAAAAAAAAATACACAAAAAAACAAACAAAAACAAATAAAGCTTTAATAGCGAAAAGTCAGCGTTACGATGAGTTCCAACGGGTCAGAGGATGGTAACACGCCAGAGAATACACTTCCCAAAGAAAACCAGAAATCTGAGGAGCAACTAATGCCAACTCAAGTGGCTAATGATATAAAACCGCAAGAAACTGTTACTCCGAAGAAGCATTCTTTATCAAGCTATTTATCCAATGTGGAACAGAGGAAACAGGAATTAATTGATGAGGATAAGAAAAGGGAGCTGGCTGCTGCTCAGATAGTGGAAGAACCTGATAGCCCGCTTTCCGTGATCTCTTCAGAAATCTCAGCTCAACCAACGTCTGCGATAGTAAATATACCACCATCCATCCCAGAAGCTGATGACTCAGACGCAGATACTGTCGATGGGTCACCTATCAAGCCACGTAGAGGAAGATTGATCAAGAAAGCTGATGCTGATAAGTTAAGCTCGCCAGGGCGCTCTCGTCCAAGAATAATAGACTTTGAGGATGAGGAAGAGGATGAAGAAGAAAGTAATAAAGACATTGAAGACGAAGATCAAGATGAAGATGAAGATGAAGATGAGGAAAGATTACCAAAGTTGGCGTTTTCAAGATCAAAATTTCCAGCAACACAAGTACAACAACAGCCAAAGAAAAGAACAGGCAGAGATTCAAGTGGAAGACTGAAATTACAACGAGCCTGTGATAAAGGAAGATATCAAGAAGCAAAGAAACTCCTAGAGGAAGGTGCTGATGTTAATGATCAAGATTACGCTGGTAATACTGCTCTTCATGAAGCTGCCTTGAAAGGTTATACTAATATCGTTGAGATGTTACTTGAAAGTGGTGCTCAAATCGATATACAATCTGGTCCAGATGATTTAGATACTCCATTGATTGATGCTGCTGCAAACGGCCACAAGGACACCGTCCAGTTGTTATTGAAATATGGTGCAGATCCGAGAATAGAAAATACTAATGGTCAGAATGCTCTTGATTCTTTGAATGAGGATGATGAAGATTATGACTACTTGAAAGATTTACTGAAAAAATCTATATTGGATCATAGAGGTAAACATTCAACAAGAAACTCAGAAGACGATTACTCAAGCTCCGAAGATGATCGTGCCAAATCAGGCATAAGACAGCCAAAAAATAGAAGAACCCAACATTCAAGACCAGATTCATCTTGGGTAGACTTAACAACAAGAAATGGACGAGATGAAGTATTCACTAGAGCAAGTGAAGGTGATGTTCAATTTGTTGGAACTTATCTTGAAAATGGAGGTAAACCTGATACTGAAGCTTTGGCTCTTGCTGCTACATTTGGCCATACTGATGTTGTCAATTTGTTTCTTGCTTTTGGTGCCAAGATCAATTCATCTAACAAAAAAGGGTTAACTGCTTTGATGCGAACAGTTGGTAGAGGGCATCTTGAAACCGTCAAACTACTACTTCAAGCAGGAGCTAATCCTTCAAAATTGGATAAAAGTGGTAAATCAGCTTTGGATTATGCGACATCTTCTGTAATCGTAGATGAAAAAGAAGTCAATCTATTGAGAGACACTATAAAGCCTCAAAAGCAGGTTGAACTAGAGGTCACCAAGAAGAGAAAATTATCGACTAAACTGGAAGAGTCACAGCATGGTGGATCACCAGAGATTAAGAAGGCTAAAGCCAATAATATCTCGGCTTCAACAGGGAACTATAATAAAAGCCCAGAACCAAGGCAAAAGCCATTAGAAATACAAAACCAACCTAATACCAAACCCTACGAACAAAAAAGGGTGACTTCCAATCCAAACTTAATCCAAAGAAAAGTCTCAACACCAGCTTTTGAAACTGAAGAAGAAAAACAAGTGAGAATCCAAAAGGAAAAAGAAGAACAGAAATTAAGAGAAAAGTATGAGGCTAAAAGGCTGGCAAAACAAAAGGCTCGTGAACAAGAATTTTTGAACAATTTTGAAACTGCTGAAAAAAGGAAAGAAGAAGAATTGCAAAAATTGTCTAAAATTGAACAAGAAAAGTTATTGCAAGAGACACAAAAACGAGAAGAAAGATTGAAGCTAGAAAAAGAGAGAATTTTATTAGTTTCCCAGAAAGAAGAAGCTGGCAAAAGGCAACAAATAAGAGAAAAATACCCATATGGGTTACAAATCACAACATTTGATAACAATAGAACAAAAGACGATATTGGAAAATATTTGCCATTATTATTTACTGTATTCAATGATGTTAGATATGTTATTGATTTACAAATCATAATGATCTTGGGTCTTGAAGATTTTAGTACGAAATATTCTAAATTTTATGATGCAACGATACCTATTAAGATGGATGAAACTACAAAGCAGAAATGCTATCATTTCTTGTATCCACTTTTGGGGAATTTTTCAAAAAGATCAGTTTCAAAACAAGTAGATGATTTCAAAGAACAACTTGGTAAGTTTATGAACTTGGATATTCGTTGGTTAAAATATGATGACGTTTCTCAAATTATCTCCGAAGATTTTAACTCATTATATCAAATTATTATTGAAAATACTTTGGAACTTGATTTAGATAATTTGAAATTGGATTTGTTCTCAACACCTAAATTATCGAATTCTACACTTCAAAATCCAACTGGCAATAAACAGAAACGTGCCAATGTCTCAGAAGGTGTTAATTATCAATCAATTCTGAAAAGAATTCCATTGAGGCTCCGAAACCGTGTTGGGATCATAAAACCATTGAGTAAATATAGGAAACTATGGTAGTCATTTATATAGTCAATTGAATTGGGTATGATTGAATTACATTGGTTTAGATCTAAATTTTAATTTTAATGATTGGATGTTATTTAATAATGTAATCATTATTTCGTTCTATCTAAAGAAGCTACTGAGTTTAACAACATTCTAACTTCAATTCCCTCTTCTTTAATTGAACTTGGGTCACTTTTCACCACAGCTGTCTTAATTGAATCTTTAATTTGATCTTTGTAACTTATCAAACTTTTAGCAACTGGGCCACCTCTTTGAATAGTTTCCTTAAACTTTATTTCAAAAGCTTTAGCAATATCTCTCCAAAATGCTGCTAAAATACTAGTCAATTCTAATTTTGTCAAAATTGATTCTAGTATTGTTGATTTCTGATCATTTATATGTATTGATTGTAATATATTTGAAAATTTTGAGATTAATTGAGCTTTTCTTGAAACATCATCTAATGCTGTTCCAAATCCTCTTGGTGATGTTAATGTCTTTGATAATATATTAACGGACATTATAGCATTGTTTGAAAGTAAAGTTTGGATGAATTGGATTAATTTTGAATCATCTATAACGAATAAAGCTTCAACAAGATGAGTAATTTCTTCATCTGATTTATTTGTTATAGTTCTTTCATTTATGGATCTTAAGTTTGAGTTTATTGTTTCAATTAATTTCAATCTCTTATTAATATCAATAACTCCATAATCTCTTATTATTTTCAAACTTTTTAAGTTTGTATTATCAGATAGGTGATTCTTTAATTGACTTAATAAACTTGCTAATTTCAATAAGTTTTGGGAATCATCTCTATTTTTTGAGTGTTCAATCTCTTCAATTTGTTGGATCAAATATAGGAAATAACTTACTGATCTAAGTAAATAAGAAGTATTATTAATCTTTTGTAATGCATCTTGTACTTTAATTGCTTCTCTAAATGGAATTAATGTATCTTTTTCCAGTCTTTGATAAACACTATTAATATGGTCTAATGAAGGATCTAACTGCTTATAAAGTTTTTTTGCTTCTTCACCCTTCTCAATCTCCTCAATGATCTCTTGATAATTTTCACCACTGATTTGTGAAATCTTTGAATCAATGCTGTTTATGTCAAAATTTATTCTTTTAATAGAAGTAAACAAATCCAATTCGTTATTGTTTGAATTCGTTGCAAAGAGTAAATCATTAGCAAATGTCACTGGATTGAAATTTTGATCACTCAAGGTATCATATTCACTCAAATCAGTCTGCGTAGTCATTTCAAAAGTATAAAATCACACTTCAAACCCTCGTTGTTATTAAAAAGGAATCTAGAATTGACCTTGTGGTGGGTGTGTGTGGACTTCTTCAACCTCAAACGAAGAATTGGTGTTTAGATGTCAAAATGGAAAAAAAACAATAGTTTCATTTGGCGTGTGTGTATTTACATTTTTGTTTTTTTTATAGTTTCAGTTCAGTACAAAATACGTCTAAAACTTATGTTGTTAATTTTGTTTTTTAGAAGTTTTGTATAGTTAACGCAACTAAAAAATTTTTTTTATTCAATAAACACGATTGATCTCTTTAAACCAGCTTTTATCTTTTCAGTTTTGAATGAAAACTTCAAGCCTGCGCTTTGTCTATTTGAAAGATAATTCTCAAACTCAACAATACTTCCTCCCACACCAAAATAGATGTCTTTTGCTGAAACTATACCAATAGTAGAACCATTATTACTATTAGTAATTAATTCAATCAATACTTCACCAATAATTGGTAATGTATCTGGAGAATAAATTGTCTCTGAGGTGATTATGAATCCAAATTGTTTGTTGAAAGAGTTTACTAAATTCACAAACTGTCTTCCCCATGCTCCACTTAACACTTCAACAGTTATTTGTCTTGATTCCAATGATTCTAAAAATTCATTTAATAAACTTTCTGTCAGTTGTAATTCACCATCAACTATCGGCAGTTCTGGGTCATCTGACAATTGTAATGTTCTTAATTGTTTTCGTGATATATTTGAAGCCCAAGTTGTAATCAAATTTGGAATCGTTACTAATCTCAACACTGAACTATTATAATCAGACAAGACGAAGGTTTTCTCAGTAATCTTGTCATTTTGTAAAAGTCTATTGAAAATATAAGTTGAAGGTAGAGCAGTACCACAACCCAATTCTAGAAAATCACCTTTAAATAAATTTTCATCGTCTAAAGCTGATAGTTTATCAACTGTATCTATGGAACATTCCCAACTTTTAAGTCCACCTTCATAAACGTTCTTCTTCAAATCTGTGGAATTATCCCCAATCAAAATCGAGAATTCATCATTATCATTTTGATCTAAATTATCATCTTCATTCATTAATTGATGTTTAACATCAAATAATTCTCTTCTATAGACAATTTGACCACCTGGTGTTTGGTATGTCTCAAATGTAATTCTAACATCTTTTAAAGATTTGACTAAATCTTTGAAATTTTCATGTTTTGGTAATCTTTTGTCATCATCTTGGACTGAATCTATTAGATCTAAAGGATTTATATTATTTTGATCATTACTTGATTGGTTGTTATTTGAAGATGAATTTCCAGTAAATTCATTTTCTAACAGCTCATCGTCGCTGAAGTTTTCCTCAGTAAATCCAAAAGCAAATGACATCGATATGAAAGTAAAATTAACACACTTTCCACTGACAAACTTATCGAAGGAAAACAGACACAAATTTGAAATGCCAACACTTAAAACTTTTCAAGAGCTCATCGGATAGTGACTTCGCGAATATATTACGTAATATTAATGATGATCACAGCAAAATAAAGAGCTTTACAAAGGTAAATCTCAATGGGTTAATGCCCATGTTCAATTTCACACAATAAAATTCTACAAATCACATCAGATCAATTTCTTTCATTGATTAACAACTCTAAAAAGTAATTTCTCTTTATATCCACACAATAAAAGTGATTAATGAAAAAAAAAAAGCCAAAAAAAAATTTGGACTCATTGTAAAACATAATAAATAATAATGTAACTCTGTTAAAAATATTGAAAGTGAATAACGATAAAAAAAATTTGTTGGATGGGGAGCTTTTCCATTTCTTGTTTTATTTTTTTTTTTTGGATTTTTGTTTTGTTCTATCTCTCCCTTGTTTAAATAGAAAAGAAACTCATCTAAAATTGATCGAATTCCACAATCTGAATTCCAATCATTAACAACTTTATTTCAGTTGAATAAGATTATAAGGATGACAGGATGAATGATGAATAATAAGCTTTGAAATGATATGATGTATCTTTTTATCTGTATAAAATCAAAATTCAAAACAACTTAGTTTTGAACTTGAGAATAATCAGACCATGGGTTAGCATTCTTAGATTTCAAGTATTCATCAGATTTTTCTTGCCATTCTCTATTCAAAGTTTTTGGTGCAGCTGGAGCATAAGATCTAACAGTTAAGAAAAGACCTAAAGAAATGGCTAAACCAACAAAAACACCAGTAGCAATTTTACCAGATTCACCTTTTGGGTGAACTGGACGACGTGGACCCCAGGCACCATAAGAAATGTACCAAGCAGCTTTCTTTTCAGCTAAAGTAAGTTCACTCCAGTTTAATTTTTGACGTTCAGATAATTGAGAAACAATTTCTTGTTGGTCAACAGATGGCAATTCTTCCCATCTTTTTTCCAATTCAACAATAGAAGCATTGGAAATTGGGTAAGTTTGGGCGAATCTAACTTGGGTAGCTCTGGTTGCAGTTTTCAAGTTTCTGGAAGCTAAAGAACGAAGCATTTTTAATGGTGTTTATGCACTGGAAATTTGTAAATCTTGTTAAAAGTTCAGAAAAATTGTGTGTTTTTTTTAACTCTTTCGATATTGGGAAAAATTTACCAGCGAAAAAAGACAAACTTTCATTCGCTGGAGATCACGTGATGAGTGTTTTCATAGGAGTCGGCCCATAAAATTGAGATAAGCACAATAAAAAGTGGTTGAAGTCTGGAGGTTTTTGTTCTTGTTCCATTGGTTAGCGAGTGGTCTATTCATTTGGTATTCTCCTTTTAATTTACAGGCTTTTTCGTTTTTTAAATACATTTAATTTGCTATACTTCGCTATCCAAAGTCAACCAATCAGAGCGTCGAACAGAAGTAATTGATCTTCGCGAAATAAAAGTGCTTTGTTATGGAAATTAAAGGAAATTTAATGAATGAAGTTGATCAAGTTGATCAAGTTATAACCAGAATAGCAATCATTTCTTTTGCTTTGTTTTGTCTTTATTATACATGTGTCTCTATTTTTCAGTCACTAGCATTTTCAAGCAGCCAATTTGTCTTTAGTGCTTGTTAAGAACTCACGGTAACTAGGTTGTTTACCTAGACGATCTTCAATCAAATTAGATGAAGCCCATAATCTTAAAGATGCCAATTCAGCGGCATTCACAGCATTTAGTGGCTCATTGGCTGATCCTCCTCTGATTATGTATAAATTCTTGTAAATAACAGTATCATGACTTTCTCTCACCTTATTAACAATATTTCTAACTCTAACATTGAAATCATTCTCTAGAACTGGTAATTCAACTTTACCAACTGGCACTTGGAAAATATCCGGAATACCAAAAACATCATTGACCAATTCAGAAACTGATTCACCACCAATCCACAAAAATAATTCGGTAGTATTATCAATCAAATATAATCCATATTTCTCAAAGCTTGCAATACTTGCATTAATAGCAGATGGCAATTTAATTTCTCCAGTTTCTTCATCTGGCAAGCCAACATCATCTGGAATATCATGTAATGAAAACACTGATGGATAAATATATTTGATTAATTGCGGTAATGGTAATGAACCTAATAAATTCAACGCATTAGCTCTGTGATCAGCTGGAACTTTTCCAGGTCTCAAACCTAGATGTTTAGTCAATGAATGTAATAACAGTGGTAACATTCTTAAGTTACTAGACAATAATAATGGAGAACTTCCAGAAATATTTCCAGAAACAACATCCTTCTTGAAGACATTGAAGATATCAATCAAACTCTTATTCAAATACTCTCTAGCATCATTGAATGATGAGCTATAAACTTTTTCAATTGCTTTATGAGTAAAGTAATTAGTGATAGCTAGTTGATCAGCTGATGCAAAAACATCAGAGATACTTCCTGTCGTTGGAATAGCAATAGTAATCACTCTTATTCTTCTTTCACCACTTGAGGTACTATGTAAGACAGCACTTTGGAAATAAGCAAAAGGTTTATTTATATTTTCTTCAATTTGGACTTCGAAAACATAAGATTGGTCTCTTGGAAAGGTTGGGAACGAACACAGATCAGATGCTCTGTTAAAGAAATTACCATAATAGTTGTTCAATCTTAAACCATTTGAACCTCTGGTTCTAACAACGGCTTCTAATGATAAATCAGAGGTAATAGTATTTGTTAACTCTTTAGTTAATTTAGTAACATCTTCAAAGTTACCAGCAGACCATGATGGATAATAATGGGTTTGACCAGCAGTGAATTTTGGTAAGTATGATAATGATGCTACATCCTGATAAGCAGCACCCGTTAAGAAGAATTCTATCGTCACTTGTGACTTGTTACAGTCAATTGCAAATGATTTATAGAATGAATCATTTGCTGATAATAAAGCTGAGGCTTCTTTTGGTTTATCAGAAACACTAGCTTCATCTCTAATAACTAATTTACCAACACCTATATCAGGTAGTGTTGAACCAAAAGCAATAATTTTACCACCAATAGATTCAATCAATTTATGAGCTGATTTTAAGGCTGGTCCAAGAGCAAACTTTGGTTGATTGTTATTAGCAAAGTAAGAACCAATATTTTCCAGCAAATTTTCAATTGATTTTCTTGATTCTTTTAAGTTGACTAGTAAACCTTCTGGGGATGGGATAAATGGTTCATCCAAATCTGGAACAGTGATTAATGAGTTTTCCTTTTCTTCAGAATCTTCAGGGATACTGAAGAAATGTAAACTGGAATCAACGGCTAAAAATGCAACTTTTGTACGTTCATCTTTATTTGGAATTCTATCCAAACTCTCAAGTATAGTTGTTGCAACAGTAGCTAATAATCCACTTTTGATAGAATTAAAACTAACATCCAAAACAAAGATGTAGACTAATGGTTGAGGAACTCTAGCCATGTATTCTTTTGGTGCAATAAATTCAACAACACCATAGTTTAACTCTTTTCTGCTATATCTGTCAACCACAACTTGAGTGTTAACATCAACATCAAAGGCAGCAGGAACATCATTGTTTAAATGGCACATGTTACATCTCCATCTTTTACCTTGTTCACTGAATTCAACAAATGGGTTAATATAAGTACGACAACGACGACAACGTGAGATCACAGAATCTTCAGAAACAGGAACTGGTTTTGTTTCATCATTTAAAGAAATATATGGTCTGATCACCAAAGCAAATGGCAATTTTGATTTTTTTAAAAGCGAACTAGAATTAGGAGCAGCATTCAAGGTTGATCTTATAAATTCTGTATTATTATTAGCAGCAGTGTTATTTGGAATAACTGTTGAATTTGGAGCAATAATTAATGGTGGTGGAGGTAAAGATAAGTCAGCTATTGGTGGAGGTAGCGAGCTCAAAAGATCAGATTGGTATAGTTGATTCAAAGGTAAAGCGCTTTGTTGTTGTTTGCTGGCATCATAAGGAGAAGTGGCACCATAAGCAGCTGGAGCTTGGCCATATGCTGGCGCTTGAGATTGGCCAAATGCTTGAGGCTGTCCATATGTTTGGGGTTGACCGTATGCAGCAGCTTGAGGTTGTTGATATGGTTGACTTGGATATTGTTGGGCAGGCTGCTGATAACCATTCACCGGGTTAGCACCAATGTTCAAGTTACTGAAACTTTGAGTAGCAGCATCGACTTGAGCAGCACCAGGTTGAGGATACCCATTGTTTGGAACCGCTCCATAAGCCTGAGCATTTGGATCAGGTTGAGCTCCCGGAGTTCCTGTATACCCAAGGTTCTGCCCCTGTGGTGGGACTTGCTGGTTCAATTGATATTGAGCAGTTGGATAATGACGTCTTCTGTTTGACATTGTTTCTTTTCTCGTGGAATGTTGTTGTTGATCTTATTCAAAACTGGAATTTCGTCCTAAAAAGTTTGATAAACTGTGAAAGAAACGGGAAAGACTGGCAATTTGAAGACCTGCAACTTTTAAAAGAGAATCAAATTCAATAGGAGAATTGGGTCTCTTTTTTGTCAGTTTTGTGTAGTAAAAAATTGTATTTTGATTCCCAAAAATTGTGATTTGTTGTCAAATTTGGGCATTCCCTCGGTTTGGTAAAACTTAATCACGTGAAGAGATCGGGTTTTAAATAAACGACAGCCAAATGAAATATTATGGGTCCGTGGCAGCTTCGATACAATCTCGTCTAATTTCCTCTTACTGCTGAACAAATTAACTTCCCTTACTTCTGATCTATGTTCTCTCTTTGACTATTCCAATCAAGGAATTATTGACCAAATAACTAAACTTCACCATCCTCAATACGTGTCACGTGCCTTTTCACGTGATGTTGACACAGTATCTTAGAAATTGTGTATCTGTCAAAACAGACCTTTCTTTAACCTTGCAAAAAAGTGGGTAAAATGGGTATCAGTCTATTCAATGTCAAGCATGACGAGGAAGTTCACTCTCCTCTTTTAGTGGTACATGGTGAATCCACACTAGCTAAAACCGGGTCTATCACAGTTAGCCATCGATTCAATGCATTCCCTCCCTTGCATTATGAGGTGAATTCCAGTAAGTTCAAGATCCTTATTCATTTAGATCCTGGTTCAAACGATCTTCTGCTCACCCATAACTCGAATAGGGTTGTTAATGGCTATCTGGAGCAGTCTAAACCACAATTCAATCCAACAACTGTAGCATTGACTATTCATTACGTTCCAC
Organism: Wickerhamomyces jianshihensis; assembly: GCA_030562945.1. Lineage (NCBI taxonomy): Eukaryota > Fungi > Ascomycota > Saccharomycetes > Phaffomycetales > Wickerhamomycetaceae > Wickerhamomyces > Wickerhamomyces jianshihensis. The sequence goes on from JAKUAH010000267.1 coordinate 48,502, forward strand.
TTGTTCAGAACAAGCCTATCCATCTTTGTCTCTTACTGGGTAAAGATTCACCTGCTCTTTTTGATACCACATCTGATAAATCTAAGAAGGAAGGAAATGGTTTAGATCTTGCAATCAGGAAGCTAAGAATTGGGGGAAGATTGATGCAAAGTTTTACCAATGAACAGATGAAAAGAGCTGGTTTTGGTAATAGAACATTCAATTTTGTGGAAGAGTTCACAAAAGATACGCAGTTCTTACAGGAAGAAGGCCAAAATAAGTCCAGAAATACAATCAAGATACATGTTTTACGGTCAAAGAAAACTGTTGCAGAATTAAGAGATGCTAATTTAGCACAACAGAACCCAAAAGGAACAAATACCGGTGGACTTTTTGGGATCGCAATGGATGCTTTAGCTGACTATGGTGGTCCTTTTGCCCCTTTAAATCATCCCGTTCAAGCTGCAGTCATGTTTATTGATACACACTGGGATAAGAAACTAAACCTAATCTTAACACATGCTGCTTTAGGTGGTGGTGATAACAGGTATAAACTAGCTATATTTGGCTCACATGGTATATATTCATGGCCATCTAATTTTGAACAGATTGTTCCTGCCTTCCAAGATACGACAAGATCAAATATCAACGAAGTGGCTAATGATGCCAACCAATGTGGTTCATATTGGGAGTGTTTGAATATCACATTGGGCGCTTTTATGCACGAAATAGGACATTTACTTGGATGTCCTCATCAGGTCTCTGGTGTAATGTTAAGGGACTATGTGACTCTCAATAGATCATTCTTAACTAGGGAAACAGCTTGTTTGAGAACGAACACAAATGGTTATGAACCTGTGCTTCCTAAGGATGAGTGCACATGGCACAGATTAGATTTATTAAGGTTCTTGTATCATCCATCATTTGGGTTACCCTCCGATTATTCTGATCCAGGCTTCAAGAAACAGTTGACTTATGCATCAGGTAAACCTGTTTTGCTTCCTTTAGGTAATGGTGGTCAAGCTTTGTTGAAATCTAATACTGGTATTTACGCTATCGAGATCTACAAAGGAGATTTGGCGCATGGACATATCGAGTATTTACCTAAATCACTTGGTGGTGAAGGTGCTCAAACTGAAGTTGTTGTTGATGTCGAAAGTCTAAGGTATAGGCTACCAAATGATAAACAGCAAGGTGACTTTGATGTTCTTGTCTTAGCTATTGGTGGAGAACAGTCTGAATTCAAACAATTTGCTAAAATTGTTGCCGATCCTTCCAATGTTATCCATTCTGACTTTGGTTTGGGTAGAGGACCACTTATTGGTCTAAAATCTGGCGTCTTGGGTGATTCTAATCGTGGTGCTAAACAGCCACTGTGTATATTTGATCCAAGAAAAGTGGTAAACATCAGAGTTTATTGGGGTAGTGCTCTTGATGGTGTTAGAATTGATTCGGGTACATTCACTCAGAGTGACTCGGTACCACCGATTCCTCAACGAGACTATAAGTCTAACCCATTCTCTTCAATTCTAAAAGGTTTCAAAGACCTCAATGTGTCATCAAGTGCTTCAGCAACTGAAGTTAGGATTTCAGAAAGTGCACTATTTGGTAAGCAGACAGGCAACTTCACCGATTTCCCTTTATATCCAGGAGAATCTATCGATCATTTCAATTTGAGGAGTGGTGCCTGGGTTGATGCCATTCAAATTGTAACGAACACTGGAAGAACCAGTCCCTTGTTCGGTAATCAGAATGGGGGAGGTCAAGGAACTTTAAGTGTTCCTCAAGGTTTTGAGATTATTGGACTTCATGGAAGCGTTGGCAGTTGGATTGACTCAATTGGTATTGTCTATGTTGCACATTGATAAATTCACTCGATGAACAGTCTCCTGGATTTAATATTTTATAAGAAATATACATAATTTTTGACTAGTGCTCTATTAATTAGCATAAGCCAACAGAAAGAGGTAGATATACTATTAAAAATGAAGGAGTGGAATAATTTATTATACAACACTTTAAAAATTTAACGTAGCTATGTTTAAAGTCCAAAGTGGTTGAAATCAGGAAATTTATTTCTACGGTTTTGTCAAAATAATTAATAAAGTAGTTAATGAGCACAAAATTAAAATAATGTTTTTGTCAAATTAGATCGCCCTTCTCCTGGTTAATTTCAAGCTTGTAAAATAGCAGCCTGCTCAGTTTGTTAGAAGAAATAGCTTGGGGAAATCTTTGTTGACTGAGATGGCCCAAAATCTGTTGATATCTGGTTTAAGGTATACGAGACAGATAAGGGGAGACCATAAAAAAAAATTCAAGAGACTTAAAGAGCTACTTAGGGTTATGTATCCGTTATCAAAAATTTGTGGCTTCGTGTTAGACACCAAACTGTGAACCATACTATCGGCATAAAGACCCTTCTTATGGTCTTTACCTTTACACCTTCTGTCCGTTAGGAGCTCTGTTAAAATCACGTGATAAATGTATTACCAGCCTTTTTTGCTCTTGGTAAAAAAAAAACAACCCACCACTGAAATACCAACTGAAATTGTGATATTAAAAGGGCATAAACCGGTTTATCCAATCGCTCATCGAGTCAAACTTCTGATACTCAAAACAGCGCTTGAATTTCATATAGAAAGCCTGAAATTTTACTGAAAATGGCATCGAGAAACGGAACTATGGAGTCAGGAGTATCTGCTCATGCTTTCCAACAACAACAACAAAATTTGCAGCAATTACAGAACCTGGAGTCAAATTTCCAACAATCCCGTTCACTCACGAGCTCTGATAGAAGATTTGGTCCTGATGGCACAATTGTAAGTGCTTTGAATGAAAATCTCGCAAATAACACAGCAATCATTGATCACTTTCAATCACAACAGAGAAGTGCACCACAACAACATTCAGCTAGTTCTAATCCTAGAAATCCACTTTTTATCAGCATCCCAACGAATTCAAACCCTACTGAGATACTGGCTGGTAGATTTCTTGCTTGGATTAGTATCATCAAGTCCTTGACTGATTATTTGGCAGATGTTGCAAGTATTCAAGAAGAGATCGTTCGTCAACAGCAGCGATTGAGGAACTCTTACAAGAATCCAGTCTTCTCCTTAGATAAGAGCGGATCTAATTCAAAACTAGGGCACAGCAAAGAAAGAGTTGATTCTTATCAACCAAACTTCTTCCTTGGTCCTGGAAACGGGTCAATACAAGATTTACCTCAAGTCTTGAGGCAATTCCACGCATCTTCTGAGTTATTGGCTGACAAGGCTGTGAAAGAAATTAGAAAGTTGTTGATTCCAAGTTTAGATGATCTTAGAAAAGATTTAGCAAGCAAGGTTAAGGAAATTAGAAGCTTGAGCTCCGATTTCAAGAACAGTGTTTCAAAAGAAGCATCTGAGACAAAGATTGATTTGCAACATTATTTAAAATCCATTGAAGAGGCTTCTTCTTATCCAAAGAATGTCCAACCTAAAAATGATCCATATATAACCAAAGTTGTTCTTGACAGACAAATCAAAAGACAAATAGTAGAAGAGAATTACTTGCATGATGCTTATATTAATCTACAAGGATCTGCCAAAGAGTTGGAGAAAGTTGTTGTTATTGAGGTGCAAAATGCTTTGACAGTATATGCAAAATTATTAGGTCAACAGGCGCAAAACGTTTTTGACCAATTGATTAAAAACTTGGATCTTGGATTTTTGACTAAACAACCAAGTTTTGAGTGGGACCAGTTCATTTCCAAAGATAAGAATTTCATCGACGAGAACCTGGCAAAAAGATCATTTAAAGATATTCAATATGACAAGCAAAATGATCCACTATCTTTAGAAATCCGTTCATCTTATTTAGAAAGAAGATCCAAATTTTTAAAGTCTTACTCAAGAGGTTACTATGTGTTGACTCCAACTTTTTTCCATGAGTTCAAAACCTCAGATCGTAAGAGAGACTTGATTCCAGTGATGTCATTAGCAATTGATGAAATTGAATTGGAAGAGCATTCAAGAAAAGAAACTGGTCAATACAAGTTTGTTATAAAGAAGGTTGGGAAACTAACGCCTCATAAGTTTGTCTTCCGTGCTGAGAACTATGATTCAATGTTGGAATGGTATAATCATTTAAAGAACTTGAAAAGCTTGAGCTCTGCTTCAAGTAGAGGTGCTTATGCTTTAAAACACCATTCCCCAAAAAACCAGATCTCGAGGGTTAGTTCTAATACTTCAAAGATTACAAATTCTAACAACAAAGATACTATACTTCCATTTCCTGCTACAAATCGAACCTTACCTAGAAATTCTGATTCTCCATTACCTCAGAATTTACTAGACTCCAATGGTGTTTATTACAAGCAAATTGGTAATAGTGGAAGTGGACAGTTTGTAACATCATCTCCACAACAAGCAATTAATCAGCCAGCAGTCAACAGACAATCTTACCAAGCTCCACCAATTACTCAACAAACGCCGCAACATCAACAAAGATACTCCGTCCAATATCCACCTCAATCTCAGCCTCAACAATATAACACCGCTCCATATCCAACTGGATTATCATCAGACACTCAACCTGTGCAATACCACCTACAACCAGCATTCAGTGAATCAACTCAAAATGGTTATGTTCCACAATCTGATAATGGCCAAATTCCAACAATCAATATTGAGCAACCACAGCCAACTCCTCGTATAGAACCAGAGCTAGTTCAAAATGGTCTTAGAGCCTCAATTGACTCCCTAAGACAAACTATCAATAGCCATGAGCCAGACGTGGATGGAAGCGGCTTGAGTGATGATACATTGAAAAACTCAGCTAGAAAAGAGACACAAACAGAAGATGAATCATATGCTACCAGATATCAACAGTCCAGCCCTGTGGCATTAGCGAGTCAAAAGAAGCTGAAGTCTGTGGATTCTTCTGTCAGTCAACAGTTTCGTAAAGTTGACCTAAATGCACCACGTCAGAATGCTGATTAAAAAAAAAAAGAGACATAAACTCTTCGATCCAATCATTTTTATCAATCGTTTAAAGGCTTTACATAGAGTTTTTGTCATGTTATTTCCATAATTCTAGAGTTTCTTATCTTGCTCTAAAATACAAATTTTTTTTTTTTTCATTTTGGCTTTGGCTTATATTTTTGTAATTAACTGCTGTACTAAGATACTAACTAGGACGAATATAGTCATTGATACGAATATAGTCAATTTATTTGATTTTTGAATAGAATTTAATCTCTTTATTGATTCGTTCCATTCAAAATCAAACTTATCATCACTGAATTTATGCAAAACACATTCTTTTCCTCTATTCGTAATATCCAATTTCTCAGCATCAGTAAGTTTTGAGACTTTAAGGAAAACTTGACTTAAAGAATCAAATTCTTTAACTTGATGTTTAGTTTGATTATAATCAGGGTCAGATTTATCTTTAAAGAAGAACCCAGTCTTTGTTAGATCATCAGAATCATCAATTTGCTTTTTTGACTTAGAGTCCCATGGAACAACGATATCATAAAAAGGACCAGCACTAGCATGAACAATAGGTATGAGTCCAGTTGCAACGTATTCAACAACTGCGATACCAAAATGTTCATTCCACATTGCATTTAAACCATATGATGAGGTATAAAGGTAAGTTTTGACAAGTTCATATTTAGCATCAAGAATGAATTCTATTTGTGATTCAGGTATTTGTAAAGATTGAGCTTTTGATTTCAAATCAGAAACATAATCTTTATCCTTTTGATCTCTAATTGATCCAATTAAAATTAATTTTGGATTTGATGTATTTTTGGAAATTTTTAAGAATTTAGAATATTCTTCAATGATAAGAGTATGTCTCTTTTCAGGACGAAATTGAGCCAGAACCAAAATTTGATTGCTTCTATCCCATTTATCACTATTTAGATCTTTTTCTGATATGAATTTTTCAGTTGAACAAGGTGGATAAAGAATAGAAATATCTTTATTAAATTTCCAAATTGAATTAATATGATTAAATGTCCATGTTGAATTCGTCAATGTAATGTCAACGAAATGTCCAACAATTATGTAAAGAAGAATAAAAGATCTCCAATAAATATATTTAATCAATTGTTTAAAGCCATAAATTGAAGTTATTGAAATCTTCAATTTGTTTAACATATCTTTAGAAATAACAGGGAAATGAACATAGGCTAATATTGGTATACCTAACCATATTGAAACTAAAGGATATGCAAATGGGTAACCCATAGTATCAATCCATACATCAGGTTTAAATTTTGAGATGGCTTCATATGTCAATATAAGAGACCCAAAAGCTTGCCCTAATAAAGTTAAAACTGGCCAAGTTGATGGATCAACGTATTTTCTATGATGCAAATAAATGAAATCAACTCTTTTGGAATCAAGATCTATATTGAATCTTTTTATAACATTGTTTAATATTTCTTGTTTTGACACGTCTAAATCACCAGTATACACCACGATTTTGTTTGTTTTTTCAAGTTGTAAAGTATTCTTCACAGCCTGCCATAAAACTCTCTCACCACCTCCTCCAGCATTACAATAAGGGTGGAAGAATCCGTAAACTTTACCCATTTTCAAGACGAGAATTCTTGGTCGAATGGAGTTTAAAGCTGGTTTTCTATTCAAAACATCAAAATTTTTTGATAACAGCTATCACTTCGCGATTATTACTACATTAAGACATATCATCTCAAAAGTCATCTTTCCCATTGAATTGTTTCAAATTGGTGCTTTTAGCCTGTTATTATCGTTATGTGGGTCTTCTGGTACGAGCATCTCAATCACTAGTGTTTGGAGTGGTCCAAAATCTTTGTTGGCGATTAAATGGAATTCATCACTAAATAGTAAGAAATGTTTAAAACTCGTATTTAACAATGTATTAAGTCCCAATTCAATAATCTCATTGAAATGATGACAGTACAGATGTGCATAGACTCTAAATAGTCTTTTCATGACTGTTTTTACTAATACTTGGAACTGTGGAGGAAATGGCTGGTTTAGTTTAGTTGGAAAGATGTTTTCATCATCTAGTAATGATTGAATCCATAGCATTAATGATTCAACATACTTTGGAGCACTCACTGAGACTGGTTTGGATATATTTGAGTCTTGCCATAGGTATTCGTATTCATTAGTTGCTGTCATTCTAGGACATGTTTGAGGTGAACAGAATTCTGTTACTGTTCCATATAACATGTTAATCTGATTATAAAAATCAACAACATGAACCGCAAGCCATTCATTCAAGCTCTCACCTTTTGGTAACTTTACAGCTTGTTCCAATGCAGTACCTGAACCTAGAGTTGATTCAACTATTGATTTGATATCTTTATGCGATGTGATTGAATTCTGGCTTTGATGCACGTCATTACCAATAGATGATGATTTCAAAGGTGGATATATGAGACCTTCTTGAGGTCTATTTGGAGAAATTCCTTCAGAAATCTCCTGTGCGTTGTTTCTCCTAAACCCTCTGGTTGTTTTGATTGTATGTCCATTGTTGAGATGTCTGTATTCTGATTAGTTTTGTGGTTTCTTTAAAAATCTTGTCATTTCGGTACTCACAAGCTCTGAAAAAAGGACATTTTATGGGGTATGTTTATTGTCAGTGAAAATTGATGTTGGTTACTACTTCCAAGGAACTTGTACTAGTTTTTCTTCGGATTTTAACTATAAAACAGCCCTGTTATCAAATCTCTCTACTGCCCTGATTTTTCTATATTTTTTTGTTTACATATTTCCAAATTGGAATGTGTCCCTTTGACTTCCTAAACAGGAATCATCAGAGAAGCTCACTAAAATTGAGAATTTTGATGATCACGTGATTTGACACCATTAGCCAAATAGCTGAAGAGGTGATTGAAGATAAACAGATTATTTGGGGTTTTTGGAACAACAAGAGTCTGGGATTGGAATTTAATGTCGGATAAACCAGTCGATCACAGTCTTCAGAGAAAGGCTAAAGACATTGTTAGTGGTTTTGCTGGTGGGGCAGTCCAAGTTCTTATTGGCCAGCCATTCGATCTTGTTAAGGTAAGATTACAGACTGGACAATTTAACTCTCCAATCGAAGCCTTTACTCAAACTTTAAAAAAAGAAGGGTTATTGGCCTTTTATAAAGGTACACTACCACCATTGATTGGTGTTGGTGCGTGTGTCTCTGTTCAATTCTACGCTTTCCATGAAGCGAGACGTCAATTACTTCATAGATTTAGTACCAAAGGACAGAACGAACTCAGCTTGAAACAATTCTATCTAGCAGGGGCCTTCGCAGGTATTGTGAACACACCAATCACAGCTCCAGTGGAACAGTTGAGAATCATTCTACAGACCCAACCAAGTGGAGCACAAAGAGTTTACCAAGGTCCAAGGGACGCATTGGCAAAGATATACAAACAGCATGGACTTAGAGGAGTGTTTAGAGGAACCAATGTGACATTGCTTAGAGAGGCACAGGCGTACGGTGTGTGGTTTTTAACTTATGAGTGGCTTGTCCAGAGCGCAGTCCAAAGAAAGCAAGTTGAAAGAAAAGAGTTGTCGACTGGCGAACTGATGGTTTATGGTGCTCTGGCAGGAGATGCTTTGTGGTTGAGCTCTTATCCTCTCGATGTGATAAAGAGCAGAATCCAAAGTGACTTAAGTTTTAGGCGGAAAACGGCTCCAGCGGTGGCTAAAGAGATCTTGGCTACTGAGGGTCTGGCGGGTTTTTGGCGGGGTATTGCGCCAGCGCTCATAAGGGCCATTCCGTGTAGCGCGGCAACTTTCACAACAGTTGAAATAGTTTTACGCTTTTTAGATTGAAATATACACAAAAAGATCTTGATAAAACTTCAAATTAAGCAAAAAAAGAATAGCAAAAGGAAGTATAGAAATGACTGGTCGTGGTGACAGCGCACTGCTTACAAGCTCAGATGAAGAACTCTCACCAGTGACGTCCAATGACAAGCCAATTCTAAAGAACGTGTTCCAAACTGCCCCAGTTGGTCAAGTTGCGGTGGACCTTCCTTTCAACAAGAGACCTCTGTCTGACACGCCCGTGAACTCAAACACAACGTCTCCTGTATGGTCACACAACGGTTCCATAGAGAACTCACCAGAGGTCATACCCACTGTCATTCAAGGCGGTGTTTCCTCTCTCAAGCTTAACAGAAGAGGTACAGCGGTGAACATGCCTGGAATAACTAAAAGTCATACCCCATCACCAGTCGATCAAAATGCTGGCTCAAAATTGGTAATAGTGATGGTTGGTTTACCAGCTAGGGGTAAATCCTATATAACAAACAAGCTTACGCGGTACTTGAATTGGCTACAGCATGATTGCAGAGTGTTCAATGTTGGTAATACCAGAAGGAAAGATGCGCAATCTTCTCATATTGGTCCATCTTCTGGACCTCTTCCTGATGATCAAACAGAGCATAGTGCTAGTTTCTTTAATCCTGAGAACACTGAAACCACAAAGATCAGGGAGAAATGGGCAATGGATACATTAGATCAATTATTGGATTATTTATTGAAAGGACAAGGTTCGGTTGGGATATTTGATGCTACAAACAGTACAACATCAAGAAGAATGAAAATATTCAATAAGATTAAAGAAAGAAACAAAGAGCTTAAAATCCTTTACTTAGAAACTGTTTGTACTGATAAATCTGTTATTGAAAGTAACATTCTTTTAAAATTAAGTGGTCCTGATTATAAGAATATGGATCGTAAATTAGCACTTAAAGATTTTACAGAGAGATTACATAACTATGAGAAAGCATATGAGCCATTGAGTGATGAGGAAGGTTTACAATACATTAAAATGATCGATGTTGGTAAGAAAGTTGTTGCTTATAATATTGAAGGGTTTTTAGCTTCTCAAGCTATTTATTATTTACTGAATTTTAATTTGAGTGAAAGACAAATCTGGATTACAAGACATGGTGAAAGTGAAGACAATGTTCTTGGAAAAATTGGTGGTGACTCTAATTTAACTAAAAGAGGTGAAAAATTTGCCAGAACTTTGGCCAGATTTATTGAAAGTGAAAAGAAAAAATTTAATCAAGATCAATTAGAAACTCATACAAATAAGACACCAAGTGATTTACCAAATTTTAATGTTTGGACAAGTATGTTACAAAGAAGTGTTCAAACTTCAAAGTATTTTTCATCTGATGAATTTGATATTAAAGAAATAAGAATGCTTAATGAACTTTGTGCTGGTACATGTGAAGGTTTAACTTATGAAGAGATTCAATCAAAATACCCACATCAATTTAGTGCAAGAATCGCAAATAAATTAAGATACAGGTATCCTGGTATTGGTGGTGAATCTTATTTGGATGTAATTAATAGATTAAGACCAATCATTAATGAAGTTGAAAGAACAACAGATCATGTTCTACTTATAACACATCGTGTCGTTGCTCGTGTCTTACTTGGATATTTTATGAACCTTGATCGTGATAATATTACATCATTGGACATTCCATTACACTGCGCTTATTTATTAGAACCAAAACCTTATGGTGTTGAGTGGTCATTATATGAATATGATGAAGAAAGAGATTGGTTTTATAAAGTTTCAAAAGAAAATATTGATCATAAAAAGAAAGTTAAAGAAGTTGAAGTTGAGTTTAGGGAACGGAAATATTCAGTTGTTCCAACTGCACCAACTAGACTCGGTCAGCATTCTTCATCAACCTCTGTTTTAGGTCCTGGCTCATTACCCAATCTGGGAAATCCTTTAAATTCTTTGCAAAGAGCAAGAGGTGTTTCTTCTACTGCTCAGCAGGCAAGAATCTCATCAAATCAGAGTCAACTTGAATTTGAGCAATTGACTGATAGACTGAATAAGATCAAAACCTCAAAAAATTGAATTATTTTGATATTAAGACACATTTAGATTTCAATTGCAAAATATGACTCTCAGTTTTATGAATTGTAAAGACAACTCGATGGATCTTCTATGCATTCAAGGAACTAGCTTTGAAAACTATTGAGTCTTATCGTCCGAAATGCTGCTTCAAATTTGTCACTCTCACAACAATCTCTTTTCAACTGAATTACTAAAGTGAACGACACTCTTTGGACCACACAACTTTACGAACATTTTTTTAAAATCAACCATCACAAATGCGAGGATAATGGCAAGAGTGTGGTATTTGAACCAATTAAATATCGTTTATTTACCCACCCACAGATGATGGTTACAATTGGGAGAAAAGATATATATGTATATTTATTGCAGCTAGTTTCTTGTCTGTTCATCAAGTGTAAACTATATAAGTATAAAATTTTCTATTGAATTAAAGTCTAAAGATTGGTTGAAGCACAGCTTCTTAACATTAACCTTGTTTAAAACCAACAACTTTCTTTGGTTTGTATGGTTCTTCCAAGAATTTTATTTCTTCATCAGTTAATTTGAATTTTGAAGCAGCAAGAGCTTCATCAACTCTTTCTTCTTTATTCAAACCAACAATTGGGTAAGCACCTTTAGATAAAACCCAAGCAGTAGAAACAATAGCTAATGAAACTCCTCTATCTTTAGCAACTTTTTCAACTCTATTGATAATCTCTTTATCTTCATCACTTAAAGCATTTAAACCTAAATTCTTGAACTGTGGATCAGATAAATGTCTATCAGAAGTTTCACTAACAGGTCTAGTTAAAACACCTCTAGCATTTGGAGACCATGGAATAATACCAACACCATGTTTCTTAGCAAATGGAATGGTTTCTCTTTCTTCCTCACGATAAAGTAAGTTATAAAAGTTTTGAACCAAGATAAATTTATGCCATCCATTCTTTTCAGCAATGAATTGTAATTCAGCAAATTCAACAGCTCTCATTGAAGAAGCACCAATATATCTAGCTAAACCTTGATCAACAACATCATTTAATGCTTTAACAACTTCTTCCGGTTCAACTTCATAATCAAATCTATGGATTTGGAAAACATCGATATAAGTACCTAATCTTCTAACAGAATTCTCAGCACCATCAATGATATGTTTTCTTGATAAACCTTTAGAATTGATTAAATCAACATCTTTAACATCAGCACCACGGGCACCATGTTTCAAATCCAAGTCTTCATCAACAGGGTTGAAGACTTTAGTCAAAATAACAACTTTATCTCTCTTAATGTTGTATTTCTTCAAGAACTTACCAAGGATGATTTCAGAATAACCATTAGAATAAACATCAGCAGTATCATAAGTTCTAAAACCTAAATCATAAGCTTTCTTCAAGATTCCAAAGATTTTTTCTTCATCTTCTTCAACCCAATCAGCCCATTGTTTCTTACCATAAGACATGAAACCAACGATAATATTAGAGATTTTTAAACCAGATTTACCCAATCTAGTCCAACCAAGGACATCTGAATCTGAAGACATTATTTATAAAAAAAAGTACAACAACAAATAGACTAATTGATAATTAAAAAGGAGAGAGAAAAGGGTTCTTGAAAGGCTTTTTTATAGTTTTTTCTCCATTGAGCCTTAATTAATGATTTACCGTCAATTATACCAAAGTTGGAGATTTTTTTCAGTTGTGGCTGTTGGGATTAATCACTGATAACCCGAAAATAGTGAAACCTTTTGAAATTAATAAGTATTTTGTTAAGTTAACATACCGATAAAATCAACTTATTAGAAAGCTCAGACTCTGATCTATTCATTAATTAATTTAATTAAACTCAATTCCTCTTATAAGGGAAGTTACGATCAAAAATAGAGTTTTTACCATATTTGCATATAATGATTATTATTTGCTCTTTAACAAACAAGATAAGCGGTTTTAGCTCAGTTGGGAGAGCGTCAGACTGAAGATCTGAAGGTCCTGTGTTCGATCCACAGAAATCGCATTTTCTTTTTTTTTCTGTTTTTTTGAAAACATTTTTACATACACAACCTGTAGTTTGTTTTTATCTTCCTACTAGTATAAACCATACAGATTGTATTTAATACGGTGGTATCATTTTTTAATTTATTCCTAAAATAGTTTGTTTTTCTTTGTATGAATTTTATTCTTTATACTAGAATAAAAGTTTAAACGTTTCTTATTCCGTTTTAATTTTACCATTTCCATTGGAATTCTGATGGTTTTGTTCATTTATTGAATTTGGGCTGTTAGTTTCACTTTCAGTCTTTGGTTCACTAGTTAGTTCATCCTGTTTGTCAGCCGATTCAACTTGTTCAACTTGTTCAACTTGTTCAACTGGCTCTTGGACTGGTTCTTCTTCTCTTTCAACAAAGTCCCATCTCTCGTCAACATCTATAACCACATCATAAAGATTTTTAACATAATCACTCAATCTTTTTCTAATTTTTTTCAAATCTTTTGTATTCAAGTCTGGTCTTTTGAGAATATCAAACAAGACTTTAAACAATCCTGTTGTTTTCACTAATGAACTTTCAATTTGATCTAATTTCAATAATGAATCCAAAGAACTATTTATTGACTTCAAATCAATATGGTTTAGATCTTTTGTTTCTAAGAAACTATTTTGGAATAATAATCTTGTTTTTTTAATAAGTTGAATTTTCTTTTTCAATTCATCACTAATCTGTTTTGATGATGGAATATCAAAAGAGGCAACAGGTTCATCATCTTGTTCGATTATATCCCAATCTTCATCAGATGAAGTTTCTGGTTCTTGAGGTTCAATTTTTTTTCTTCTTCCAGCAGTTTTTGCAGGTGTTGATTTTTTAGCTGTTTTCTTGACTGGTTGTTTTGGTGCGTTTCTCTTTCTTGATGTTCGTTTTGGAGCTTCATCCTCTATTTCATCATCTAAATCTTCTTCTTCTTCGTCATCTTCCTCTTCAATATCGTCTTCTTCTTCTTCAAGCTCATCACGGTTTATAGGAGAATCAGCTTCAAAATCTTCATCATTAGCCTCATTATCAATTGCAATTGGTTTACCATCACTTCCATATATAATAAATTCTTCCAAATCCGGTGGATTTAGTGCCATTTCATAAGCCGCTTTAATTGTCTTCTTAGGTTTCTTATTAGAGTTGAGGAATTTTTCAATTGATTCAGTTGTTAATAGTTGAATATCTTTACAAGTAGCCCACATGAAATTATCATCTCTTAAGAAACGAACACACCAAAGTTTATTATCAACTTCAGTGGTCTCAACGTTTCGTTTCCTTCTTCCAGCACTGACAGGTGGATTTTTTGGCTTACCTTGTAGAATGTTTTCAGGAACCAAATCATTAGGAAGTACGATAGCAGGCCATGGAGGAAAGCTTCTCATCTTAGCAAGAACTATTGTTCCTGGAGGGAAATCACCATATTCTGAGTCATTTTCCTGATCCTTCTGTTTAATTATCAGGTCACCTGATCCACTAATCTCCTTCTGATCCTCTAATTCAGTCATTTTAACGCGTTTGGAGTTGTTTAGCGTTTGTTTATTGTTTTTTTTGATGTTGGTTTTCCTGAAAATTTGACCAGAGTGCCAAAAAAGAATAGTGTTGATAAATTTGGTAAAAAATGGGTGAAAATATGATGAAAATGAAAGTAATGGCCGTTGTAAATGGAAAATATCGATTATTTAGCCTCGAATTGCCTTTGAAATGATCTTTTTTTGAGAAAAATTAGAAATTTAAGGTAAATATAAAATAAACACAACTTCAAGTGGTGAAGTGAAGTCAATTTCACTAAATTCAAATACAATGAAACGAATAGAGATTGTTTACAGTGAAAGACAATGATTACAATTCAAACTTTGAAAAATACATAAAATTTAACCATGTCACACACACACACCAAAAAAAAAAAGTATAAAGCATTTGCTTCAATCAATTACCGAATTTTAAACCAATCAATGGTTTCCTTAATCGTCTCGCTTCATTTTATTTCTCTTTCAAACTTTAGTATTGCCCTTGTTGGTTGTTTATGCCACCAAAGTATGTTTGGTAGACAGCTGTTTGGTCAGAGAGATACCCAGCATTAGGCTGCAAGTTCTGGAGTCCTGGTTGTTGATATCCTTGAGGTTGTTGTTGTTGCTGTTGTTGCTGCTGCTGTTGTTGTTGTTGTTGAACTTCTTGTTGTGCTTGACTGGCAACTGCAGCCTGTTGATTTTGAGCTTGGTTGTTGGTTGGAGTTGAAACTTCTTCTTCTTCACCAGAGTCTTCTGGAGCATTCAAACAAGCTTGGATAAGATTCTTACCTTCTGGCTTAGTAACTAATGGTTGTAATTTAGGTGTTGTAAAAGTATAAACTAAACCAGTTTCAGAAACAACCAATAATAAAACTTGAGTACCAGTCAACACAGACAATTCATAAGCTTTCTTCATAATACCAGCTTTTCTCTTGGAAAAAGTGATATGACGTCTTGATTTATCTTGAATAAATCTAATTTCAATCTTTCTTCTTTCTCTAGTAGAGGAAGGCTTGTCATCATCATCATCGATTTCCTCATTAAGATTGGAGTTTTCAGCTTGTAAATTCGAGGTATTATCAACCAAGTCCTCTTGAACACCTTCAGTTAGTTTTGGATCTGTTAATTCTGACATCTACCTATTGTTAGTATAAATTCAAAACGACACATGTTGATAAATATTAGAAAGAAGATAGAATCCAACTAAAATATAAAAATAAAATTCAAGGGGTAAACTTTTATATTGTGGCAAACGAAGTTGAGAAAAAAAACCATCAAATAATAAAAACTTTGGAAAGTGTAGACAAACGACTTGTTCAGTTTATAAATTCAACGCTCTTTTTTATAAGATCTTTAATACAAACGCCCTTTAGATCTTTATGTGTTTTTTTCAATGCCTTCCCAAACAGGTCAACTACCTCTTTTGGGTCAAAAATCAAAACAATAAGCACAAAATTCTTAAGAAAAAAGGGCTAAGAAGTGCAAATTGGATTCTAATTTCACTCTCATTATCATTTTCGTGGCAAGAAGATCATAAATACTCTCTTTTATCGCGTTAACATACCTTTTTAATTATTAAAATGTGTTGTTTTCTTTAACTGACAAATGTTTTATTCTTCTTTTGGGATTTTTCTTCAAAAAAGGAAATTTCATCTTTTTTGGAAAAACTTGCCATTTGGCGAAACTTTTACGAAATTACCAAATTAAGTAATATTAGTTTGCGTTAATTAATTCTCGGCAAAAATGGAGATATCATTACGCAAATTGGCGAAAATACGGCTGATAATGATGAAATGAATAAACAAACGAGTGCACACACTCTTTCTATCTCTCCAACCCATATATACATACACATATATATACTACAAAACTCATTGTAAAACTAACTTTGTATTTTCTATAAAGAAAAAATTAACAGTCATTAGACCAGTGGGAACATTAGAATAAAGGTGTGTTCATTCAACAGACACTAATTAAATAAAACCGGTAAAACACCTGCCAAATCATAGAAAGCTATAAATTGAATAGAAGAAAAAAAACAAGATTGTGAGCACATGGCAATTAATTAAGAACAATAAACAAAGATATTTTTCAAGATATTTTCAACTATCTTTAATCAATTTAAAATTGTTGTAAAGCTCTACTTCTTTTAGACCAAGCTTTGTAACCGACAGTGAAGACAACAGCAACACCGACTAAGAAGATCAAGACGAAGACTAAGATAACACCGGCTGGAAGCATTGTGATTAAGATTGGATTTGTATTTTCAATAAGATTCTGAAAAGAAGGGAAAAAAGGGACAAATTGAAAAATTTATATATAAAAAAAACCAACACCGTTAAAAACATCTCGGTCCGCCAGTTGATTGGAAGTTTAATCGCAATTTCCTCTTTTGGTCATTAACCCACTCTCATTCCGGAAAAGGCGCTGCCGCTTTGAGCCGATTTTTTTCCACTGAAAAAAGACCAAATTTACTCAAATTCGGCAATAAATAACGAAAAAACGAAAAAATGAAAAAATGAAAAAAAAACATATTACGTAATTGCCGGAATTGCCAGTCAAGAACTAGATAGAGAGAGATATTACACAATCAAATCACACAATAACAATAAACTTTGGTTTATTTCTCTCTTTTTCTTTCTTTTTTTTTTTTTGTTCCTTTTTCCTTTCATTTTTTAAATTTTCATTTCTTCAATCAACTGTTTTTTCCACAGTAAATGTCCAGTCACCAGTTATCGCATCATATGAAACGAATTTGGTTCCTGTAATGCTTTTCAATCTCTCTAAATGCCTTTTATATAACGCGTGAGACGCATCTTTGATTGGTTGTTTTGTATCTTTAGCTATTGGGAAACATCCATTTAATGTAAATTTAGCTGGTACATTCAATCCTTCTCCAATATTTGTTGGTTTTAAAGAATCATCTGGATAAAAAATACATGATTGTTTTAAAAATACAACCAATCCACCAGGAATCGAACTTAATGATCCAATTGAGGTTAAATCAACTGGTTGTAATAATTCAACTTGTCCATACCCTTCACGTCCAATAGTTAATCCTGAAACTTTACGAAGTTCCAATAATGATAAATGTTCCAATTCCTCAATACTTGGTGATAACCAATATCCATCTTCATCAATATGAACTTCATCTTTTTTGGATTTAGAATTCAATTTTGATTCATCTTGTTGTGTGAGGATTAGTTTTTTTGGTTTTAAAACTGTATCTTCAATAATATTATTCTTATCAATTTGAGTATGTTCCTCATCTTTATTATTGAAACTAATTAATTTGACTGGAACTGTTTCTTCATCTTCATCTTCTCCTAAATTCTCTTTTTCAATTGATTTGGATTTAGATCTATCAATTATCAATGCTTTATAATTTTTTCTTGGTGTGAATATCTCACTAGCTAAAATTGCATCATCTGAAATACTATTCAATAATTTAGCTTTAGTATCACTATCGACCAATTCTAATCTCTTAGAACTTGTCAAACCATTTGAACTTAATGATGAATTTGATGAAGATAATTCATTCTTTGCAACAAATAATGGTTTTGGTACAAGTCTGTATAAATTAGTGATACTTGGCTGTTTTGGTTCAGATTTGATTGGTTTTGCTAATGGTTCAAGTTGTGGTGTTACTATCACTGCATTAGCTCCTGCACCATTGTTGAATAATGGGCTATTTCCATAAGGATTTTGATCAATAGTTGCCACTAATTGTGTTGATGATGGAATTGTATTTTGGAATTGAGAAATTTGTGCATTATTATTCAAATTATTGTTACCAAATAATGATGAAGTTGCTCCATTATTATTTGGAAATAATGATGACTGCTGTTGTTGTTGCTGTTGCTGTTGCTGTTGTTGTTGATTTGAGCCAAATAATGAATTTGTTTGAGGTTGAGTAGTTGTGGATTTACCAAACAATCCACCTTGAGTGGAACCACCAAATCCACCTAATGTAGAAGTATTGGTTGGTTGTGTAGTTGATGATGAACCAAAAAGTGATGGCTTGGCTTGTGTAGAGCCAAATAATCCTCCACCAGTTGTAGCAGAGGCGCCTTGTTGATTATTGTTACCAAACAATCCACCACCAGTTGTAGTAGATCCAGCTCCAAATCCTGTATTTGTATTGGTTTGCGCATTAGTATTATTATTACCAAACAATCCTCCACCAGTAGTGTTTGAAGCACCAAATCCAGTTGATGGAACAGTAGTTGTGTTGTTGTTATTTCCAAGCAATCCTCCACCAGTAGTAGTATTTGTAGTTGAACCAAAACCTCCAGTTGTACCTGTATTACCAAACAATCCACCAGTAGCTGCTGGCTTAGAACCAAATAATCCCCCACCAGTTGATGTATTATTGGCAGTAGAGCCAAATCCACCAGTAGTTGCAGGTTTTGCACCAAACAACCCACCACCAGTTGCTGGTTGAGCATTGTTATTACCAAATAACCCACCCCCAGAAGTAGTATTGTTTGTTGTTGAGGCACCAAATAACCCACCAGCATTAGCAGGTTTGGCTCCGAATAAATTATTAGTGGTTGAATTATTTGCTGGAGTTGAAGGATTACCAAATAAACCACCACTTGTAGTATTATTTGTTGTATTATTGGTACCAAATAAACCTCCTCCCGTATTTGTATTACTTGTTCCAAATCCACCACTACCAAATCCAGTATTAGTATTTGTACTTGCTGAAGAACCAAAACCTCCAAAAGCTGGTTTGGATTGTGTGTTTCCAAACGGACTAGAATTATTAGTGGCACCAAATCCAGTTGATGCATTGTTATTATTACCAAATAATCCACCACCAGTGTTAGTAGAACCAAATCCTGTATTCTGTTGTTGTTGTTGTTGTTGAGCACCACCAAATAAACCACCTCCAGCATTTGTATTTGAAGAGCCGAATGGAGATGACGATGTATTAGCATTGTTCCCAAATAATCCTCCAGATGTTGTATTTGAGGTTCCAAATCCTGTAGTTGCTGGTTTGGCAGCACCAAATGCAGAACCAAACCCGGTATTATTAGAATTAGAACCAAATCCAGTTGAAGTATTGTTATTGGACCCAAATATACCACTTCCAGTATTGGCTTGAATACCAAATCCAGTTGAGTTAGTCGATCCAAATCCCGTTGATGTGTTATTGGCTGCACCAAACAATCCTCCTCCTCCTCCTGTTGCGTTTTTTGTGTTTGAACCAAATCCTCCAGTTGTGTTACCGAATCCAGTGGTAGTTGAAGCTCCGAATCCAGAAGATGCAGCTTGATTACCATATCTTCTACCTTGTTCATAATCTTGTACTCTTAATTCTTCAAAAGAGTAATTTTTATACTCAGGCATTGATGAAATATTTTCAAAAATATTGGTTCCTGAAGTTTGATCCTTTTCAGTGTAAGGATTAAATGGTTTCACAGATGTACCTTGATTTGAACCAATTCCTCCAATATTACCAAATCCAGTATTTGAAGAGGCACCGAATGGAGATTGGTTGGTATTGTTTGTTGATCCAAAAGTGGAAGATTGTCCACCAAATAATCCACCTCCAGTAGTAGCATTGTTGGTATTGTTTGTTGATCCAAACCCACCACCAAAGGCACTTGAAGTATTATTATTATTATTATTATTGGCGGCACCAAAGGGCGAAGTATTTGTATTAGAGGCACCAAAAATACCACCGGTAGCAGGTTTTGCACCGAATGCATTAGTTGTATTTGAACCAAATGCAGATGTCTGATTATTACTATTTGAACCAAACAACCCACTAGAATTGGCTGCAGGCGTTGCGGTAGCACCAAAAGTAGAAGTTCCACTATTTGAACCAAAGCCACCAAATCCACTTGCCGTATTTGATCTTCCAAACATTTTCCCCACAAACTTTTGAATTGATGTTTGATTTGCTAATGATTTTATGTTTGTTAAGGCTGTTGATTTTTTTTTTCTGTTGATTAGTTTGTGAATCAAAGCAGGGTAATCTATTTGTGTTGAGTGCGAATAGAGACCGGTGCAAGTGTTGGGCAGCTGATGGATCAATTGGTGTGGTTAATTGATGGACATTGACTTGTTCTTTAGTTGTAAACTGGTTATAAGCTCTAGGCCTTTGTGATTATTATTTTGTGGTCTTTGATGGAGGTTGGAGCACAATTAGTGAGACCACACAAAGAGGGTAATCACAAGGTTCTAATCAAGGTGGAATTAACAATTGTCCCTTGAGTTCAAACCTTTTAGCTTTCGTGAACCATTCTAATTAAATCCTGGTATTTCATGGTGTTTTCTTCGAGACTCACTTTAATAATCCAGTGATCCATCGACCTTTCGTAATCTCACCATCGACCTCTCTGTGCTTTATATTTTTTTCGCGTATATACAAAAAAAGCTACGCGTCTTTAAAAAAAAAGTTTCAAGCTCTATAAGAATAGTCCTAAAGGTCTTTAGAAAATGGGTATCAAAGGTATGTGGTATATGTAATAGCTCACTTAATTATATTCCGCTAACACAAACATTTTTGATAGGACTTAACAAGTTATTGACGGATAATGCTCCATTGGCATCCAAATCAAGTGACATCAAAGCCTTCTTTGGTAGAAAAGTGGCCATCGATGCCTCAATGTCACTATATCAATTTCTTATCGCTGTCAGACAACAGGATGGTCAACAATTGACAAATGAAGAAGGTGAGACAACATCGCACTTGATGGGAATGTTTTATAGAACCTTAAGAATGATTGATCATTCTATCAAACCAGTATATGTCTTTGATGGGAAACCTCCAGTACTTAAAGGTGGTGAATTGGAGAAAAGATTAGCTAGAAGAGATGAAGCTACCAAAAATGCTGATTTGATAAGAGAAACTGGTACTGCTGAAGAAATTGCAAAATTTGAGAGAAGAACAGTTAAAGTAACAAAACAACAAAATGAAGAAGCAAAAAAATTATTAGGTCTTATGGGGATCCCATATGTCACTGCTCCTTGTGAAGCTGAAGCTCAATGTGCTGAATTGGCTAAAGTTGGAAAGGTTTATGCTGCTGCTTCTGAAGATATGGACACATTATGTTATAAAACACCATTCTTATTACGTCATTTAACTTTTTCAGAACAAAGAAAAGAACCAATTCAAGAGATTGATATAGTTAAAGTTTTTGAAGGTTTAGAAATGGATCAAGCTCAATTTGTTGATCTTTGTATATTACTAGGTTGTGATTATTGTGAATCGATTAGAGGTATTGGGCCGGTAACTGCATTGAAACTAATCAAAGAACATAAAACCATTGAAGGTGTATTGAAGTTTATTGAAGAAACCCCAGATAGTAAATACAAAGTACCCGAAGATTGGCCATATGAAGGTGCAAGAGAATTATTCTTGAAACCAGATGTTACCCCAGGGATTGAAGTTGAATTGAAATGGAAGGAGCCAAATGAAGAAGAACTAATCAAGTTCATGTGTGTTGAGAAAGGGTTCAGTGAAGATCGTATCAGAGCCGGTATAAAGAGATTGCAGAAAGGTTTAAAGACCAGTACACAGGGAAGACTTGATGGGTTTTTCAAAGTTGCACCAAAAACACCAGAACAATTAGCTGCTGCGAAGAAAAGAGCTGCTGCTGAACAGAAGAAGAAGAAGGATGTGAAGAAGAAGAGAAAATAGACATGAATTAAATCATTTTGATATTGGAGTAACAGTAGTACAAAAGAAAGCTTTGAACTTTTCGCGTTTTTTTCTCTCTTTTTCTTTGGGGTGGTTGTTTTCATTGAAATGATATATTAAAAAGGGGAACAAAATAAAGAGAATTTCCATAATTAAGCGATTAATGGGACCGTATGTTTGAGTTAAACTTATCAATTTGGTTATGGTATCATTTCTAATAGTTTTAATAGTAAAAAGAAAATTCCAAAAGACTTTCAATTTGCTAAAATAGCAGGACTACAATATAAATTTGGAGCTCATGTTGGTGCATCTGGTGGTGTTTCTAATTCAGTTATTAATGCTAGAAACATTGGTGCAAATAGTTTTGCACTTTTCTTAAAAAGTCCTAGAAAATGGGAATCTCCTAAAATTAGTGAAGCTGAAACACATGAATTTAAAAAACTTTGTGAATTACATGGTTATGATCCAAAGACTGATATTCTACCTCATGGCTCATATTTCATCAATTTGGCTAATCCAGATACTGAAAAGGAGGAGAAAGCATATGGTGGATTCTTGGATGATTTACAACGTTGTGAACAGTTAGGAATAGGGCTTTATAATTTTCATCCAGGTTCAAGTCTTGATGGGGATCATGAAGAAGCTATAAAAAAACTTGCAAAGAATATTAATAGGGCTATAAAACAGACATCAAGTGTTAAGATTGTTATTGAAAACATGGCTGGTCATGGAAACTTGATTGGTTCTAATCTAGAGGATTTGAAGAAAGTTATTGATTTAGTTGAAGTTAAAGAAAGAGTTGGTGTATGTCTTGATACTTGTCATACATTTGCAGCTGGATATGATATTCGTACTGAAGAATTATTAGAAAAATTTTTGAATGATTTTGATAAGATTATTGGAGCTGAATATTTAAGTGCTATACATTTAAATGATTCAAAAGCTCCATTAGGAGCAAATAGAGATTTACATCAAAAATTAGGATTAGGATTCTTGGGATTAGAAGTCTTTAGGGCTATTGCAAATAATCCAAGATTAAAAAATTTACCAATTGTATTAGAGACTCCAGTTGGTAAAGATGAATCATATTGGGGAACTGAGATCAAATTATTGGAATGGTTGATTGATCGATCAAAAGATGATAAAGAAGTTTTAGATAAAATTGAAGAATTATCAAAATTGGGTTCTAAAGAAAGAAAAGAACAATTAGATAAATTTGATAAAAAGAATGAAACAAAGAAACGTAAAGAATTAAAAACTACAGGAAATGTTTCAAAAAAAGCAAAAACCTTGGATTCTTTCTATAAATCTAACGAATAAACAAATACAAAACAGGGTGAACATATGTTAAATTCTAACGTTTAGCAGCATCATTATATGATTGACCTTCTTCTTTGGTGTAAGACTTTTCAAAATTTGGATCTTTCAAAGCTTGTTCATAAGTTGGATAATCAGTGTAACCTTCAGCAGTTGATCCATAAAAGGTGTTACGGTTATATTGATTTAATGGTAAACCTTGTTCCAATCTATCAGGTAAATCTGGAGTTGAAATAAAGATTCTACCATAAGCAATGGCAGTTAAATGTCTAGAAACATCAGTTTTAGTAATTTCAGGATTAGCAATATAATTACCAGCTCTAACAACAACACCATTCCAAATTGAATAAATGAAATTATTTGAAGAGTTTAATACAACACTTTCTCCTTCAACTCTTGGATCTAACACTCTTGGTTCAACTAAATGAATATAAGCTAATCTATTACCCTGTGTAGCTCTTCTTTCTAATTCACCAATTACATAAGCATATTGAGCAAGTAAAGTTGGTTCACTGTTACCACTAACATTACCAAAAGTACCCCATGGAGATAATCTAATACCAACTTTGCCAGCACCAATAGCTTCGATTAGGGCATCAACAACTTCTAAAACAAATCTTGCTCTATTTTCGATAGAACCACCATATTGATCAGTTCTATTATTTGAAATAGGATCTAAAAATTGATTTAATAAATAACCATTAGCACTATGGATTTCAACACCATCAGCACCAGCTTCTATAGAGTTCTTTGAAGCATTGACGAATTCTTTAACATATTCTTTGATTTCTTCAACAGTTAAAGCATGCTGTAAGTTATTTGAATCTTGAGCAGCTTTCTTTGATTCTTCATCCAAGTATAAATCATTAGAAGCAGAAACGTATTTCAAGCCATCTCTAGCAAGAACAGCTGGGAATGATTGTCTTCCTAAAGTCCATAATTGTTGGAAAACAAAAGATTTATTTTTATGAATGGCATCAAACACAGGTTTCCAATTATTAATGTGTTCTTGTGAGTAAATACCTGGAGCTGGATCATAACCACCAGAAGCAGCAGAGATGAAACTACCTTCACTGATTATAAGAGTACCTTCTCTTTTTGATCTTTGATCATAGTATTCTTCTAACAATTCAGTATTTGGAACATTTTTATCATTTCTTAATCTTGTTAAAGGAGCTAAGATTACTCTATGTTTTAATTCATAAGGACCAACTTTTAATGGTTGGAATAGATTTGTATCTTTGAAAGAGACTGGTTTAATATCAGTTTTGAATGGCATTGCTAATGGAATATATTGATATGGAATATATTGATATGGAATGTAGGGATATGGAAACAAGATATTTGGAATTGAAAGCAAACGTTATTTACAAACTATTTATACTTCCAAGCTTTCCTCTAATTAATAAGCAACAGGAAGACCCGGTTTAACAATTCCCGCTGGTAATCTCAATTGGCGCATTTTCGCTATAAATTTCCATTGCTTTACTAAGCAATGGTTAGGATCCGCGGTTAAAGGGAACCAAAAGGTGTTCGTATACGGCACATCCAATGGTTATCATATATATGTTTTATGAGTTTTAATATTAACATACAAATGACGTTCGGATGGCATTTGTTTTCTAATTCCAGTCTTTATTATTAATCAACTATTTACAAATCAGAATTTCTCTGATGTTATTACTGAATGAGTTTCATCTTCGTTAGTTTGTGGAAGTGAAAATCCAACTTTATTGGCTGTTTTCCTAATTTTATCTGTTTGTGTCATTGATAAACCAGGATTATAACGTACAATTAATTCCTGGTATGTTCTATTGTATGATAAATAATTAGCAACATCTTGAATATGCGTTACTGAACGTAGATTCTCTTGTTTCAAAAATTTGAACCCTTTTTTAAAGATTGGATCAAGTTGAACTTGTGGATCTTTTGATTCTTTAGCTAATTTTTTCAATTTTAAATCAATATCCGTTAATTGATCAACTTTTTTATCTTTTAAAGCTTGAATTCTTTGATATTTTAAATAGGCTGTTTCCTTCTTTATCTGACCAGCTCTTTTCTTTAAATTAGAATTCTTTGTGTCGATTAATAATTGTTCGAATAGATTTTTTAACGCATTCTTCATTATAACCTGAGTATTTCTAGAACTTTAACGAATCACTTGTACTATTTGATATGTATCGACTAAGAAAGCCTTTTATAAATGAGTTTTTGGAAACAATTTCTTTAAACTTGAGTTTCTGTTGAACAGATGAAAATTGGGAGAAAGCAAAATTTAAAACTCACATGATTAGTCACGTGATTGTATTTGGTCACATGATTTTAAATATCACATGACACGTCACATGATATCTCCACGGCCGTGTCGGAGACTGCGATTTTCAGAATCGGTTCCGAACGCGAAGTTTTTTGGGTAAACATCACCAAAAAGTAAAGTGAAGGGAAAAAAAAATGAGCATTTGATATTTTGAACAAACTCCTCAATTTCACTATCAGTTATTTATTAAAAAAAAATGCTCAGAGCCTCCTTCAAACAACAAACAAGAGCCTTCGCTTCTGTCTCAGAATCCCTTTTACCAAAAAAATATGGTGGTAGATACACCGTTACTCTTTTACCAGGTGATGGTATTGGTAAAGAAATCACTGATTCTGTTGTTGAAATCTTTAAAAGTGAAAGAGTTCCAATCGACTGGGAAACCGTCAATGTTCAAGGTACTGACTCCAAAGTTGGTGTCAAAGAAGCTGTTGAATCTTTGAAAAGAAACAAAGTTGGTTTAAAAGGTATCTGGAAAACTGATGTCTCTCAATCTGGTCATGGTTCTTTAAATGTTGCTTTTAGAAAAGAATTAGATATTTATGCTTCTTTAACTTTGATCAAAAACATCCCAGGTGTTAAAACTAGATTAAATGATATTGATTTAGTGTTGATTAGAGAAAATACTGAAGGTGAATATTCTGGTTTAGAACATGAATCTGTTCCAGGTGTTGTTGAATCTTTAAAAATCATTACTAAAACTAAATCCGAAAGAATTGCTAAATTTGCTTTTGATTTTGCTAAAAAGAACAACAGAAAGACTGTTACTGCTGTTCACAAAGCTAATATCATGAAATTAGCTGATGGTTTATTCAGACAAACTATTAAAACTATTGGTGCTGAACAATATCCAGAAATTGAAGTTAAAGATATCATTGTTGATAACGCTTCTATGCAAGCCGTTTCAAACCCACAACAATTTGATGTTTTAGTCACTCCAAACTTATACGGTGCTATCTTATCTAATATTGGTACTGCTTTAGTTGGTGGTCCAGGTTTGATTCCAGGTGCTAACTACGGTAGAGAATATGCCGTTTTCGAACCAGGTTCAAGACATGTTGGTTTAGATATTGAAGGTAAAGGTGTTGCTAACCCAACTGGTATCATTTTATCTTCTGTCTTATTATTGAGACATTTAGGTTTAGATGAAAGTGCTGACAGAATCTCTGCTGCTGTCTACAAAGTTATTGCTGAAGGTAAAACCGTCACTTCTGATATTGGTGGTAATGCTTCAACTCAAGAATTCACTAAAGCTGTTATTGAAACTTTAAACAGTGCTTAGAGGTTTGTTTTGCTTTTATTTTGCAAACAACACAAAAATTCAAATAGAGAAAGCATGAGAAACATGAATCAACACCTTATTATATAAAACACATTATCTTGAAATCCTAGAGGAGATGGAAATTTGATACAAATTACTGAAAACGCGCGGTTTTTATAGAGGATTAAAGAATGTTAGTCATGACAAAATACAATTAATATAATATTCTTTTTATCAGTGGCTTTTGTAGTGAGTTTGTGACTTGTGACTTGTGACTTGTGACTTGTAACTTGTAGCTTGTGACTTGTAAGCTGTGACTTGTAAGTCGGTTGTGATAATATTGTGATTACATAATCGATATCGCGGGGGCGATAACAAATGCTTAAATAGTTCATAAATAAACCAAAAACTATCATTGATTTGATAGTTACAGTCCCACCGCCGCCGCTGGAAAGATGGCATTGAATGGACCAGATGTTGATTTACAACTGAAAATGCAATCAGCATCTTTCCGTGTACCTTTTGAGTCAATTCGAAAGAATTTTAGAAATATAAGAAAGCTTGATGAGAAGCAATTTAAGAAAGTTGAAGAATTGATGAATGATTTAAATAAACCATTAAGTAAGAATGTTAAACTATCTAAAATGAAACAATTAATCACTTCATTAAAAATATATGAAAAAAAAATCAAATCTAGTGTTAAAATTGAAGATGAATTACTTTCAAGAATTCAAGCAAGGATAGTTAAATTGAATGAATTAAGGGATATTCAAAATGATCTTGAACAAAATAAATCTAATGATGGATCTGAATGGATCAATAGAGAACGATTACTTGATTGGTATCGTGATCAAACAAATTTATTAATTTGTGATTATTTATTAAAGAATAATCATTCAATTGAAAATAATCCAGGTTTATTACTATTGAAAAATTTGAAATATGAGAAATTAATTGATTCTGATATAATATTAGCATCTAATAGGATATCTTCTAGTATATTAAGTGGTGATTTAACCAGTTTATTAATATGGATTGATGAAAATAAATCATATTTAAATAAGATTAAATCTGATATTGAATTTCAAGCAAGATTTCAACAATTTATTGAATATGTTAAGACTCATGAATTAGATAAGGCAATTAATGTTTTTGGAAATCATCTAATTTCTTTCACAAAGACTAATTTTGAAGAAATTTCTTCAGCTTCTGGTTTATTAACATTTATTAAAAAAATTAGAAATGATATTGATAATGTTATCTTTGATAAATATAAAAAATTATTAACATTTGAAAGATATAAATATTTAAGTGATTTATTTCTTCAAATTTATAATAAGATGAATGGAATTTTAGAAGATGATCCATTATTAATTTATTTATCAATGGGTATTTCATCATTAAAAACTAAATCATGTTTATGTGATAAAAAAGATTTAAAAATAACTACAGATTTTGAATCTATAATTGAAGAAAAATTGAATAATCAAACTAAAGGTTTAAAATCTTCAACTTTATGTCCAATTTGTTCATCAGAATTTGCTCAATTAAGTAAAAAATTACCTTATTCACATAATGTTAAATCATACCTTTTTGAAAACCCAGTAATGTTACCTAATGGGAATATTTTTGATAAACTGAAATTGATCAATTATAGTTCAGCTTGTATTGATTTATCTGAAGGTGAAGTAAAGGATCCAATAACTGAAGAATCATTTGAAATTGAAGAATTAATAACGATGTATCCAACATGATCATTACAATTGATGAAATATAATCAACAGTATAAATATCAAGTTTTAAGATGATTTAATTCAAACAGTCGTTTCAATTCTTGTTTTTCCATTTCCTTAGATGTACTAGAAGGATAAAATGAGCATTCAGAAAAATCAATCACTGATATCTCGTCATTCTTATCCAGGATTAGATTAGACAAGCATATATCACCATGCAGAATATCAAGATTTTCATGAATATGATCTAATTGCTTTGCTGCTTGCTCATAGTATTTCAAT
>JAKUAH010000268.1:0-70307 GCA_030562945.1 Wickerhamomyces jianshihensis
ATTTGAAATGTCTTCACCAGCTGCTCCACTCCCACCATCGTCCATTCTCGGTGATACTTCACAACATGGTCCTGGCTCCAGTGCTGCTTTCAGTGACTTGGGTGATAGATTTAACAATCAAGAGAATGCAGATGAACAACCAGCAAATGTGCAAATAGAGAGAGTGAATAGAAAGAATCTTAATGCTATCAGAAAAGTTATTGATAACACTGGTGAGAAAGTCAGTGAAGCATTTGAACAGTTTTTAGAAGAATACACTGAACAAGTTGATCCAGAAACCACAACTCAAGAACAGGCTGTTTATAATGAGCAATTTGATGGTAAAATATACTTAATCCAATTAGAATTAATGAAACAAACAGAGAAAAACACGATATTCATTGACTATAAACATCTTCTCACGAGAGAAAATGGTGTGTTAGCTACTGCTATCACTGAACAATATTACAGATTCTTACCATTCTTACAAAAAGCTTTAAAGAAGGTGATCAAAAGACATGCCCCAGGTTTACTAAGAAATGGTCTAATTAACACAGATGATACTGATTTTGAAACAAATGGATCTGCTACTTCAAGTGGATCAGGTGCATCTGAAAGAATCTTCCAGATAAGTTTCTACAATTTACCTTTAATTCAGAAAATTAGAGATATAAGAGCAGATCAAATTGGTTCTTTACTTTCTATCTCAGGTACTATTACTAGAACCTCAGAAGTAAGACCAGAGTTGTATAAAGCTACATTCAGATGTGATCATTGTAAAGCTCTTGTTGAAGGTGTTGAACAGATTTTCAAATACACTGAACCTACTCATTGCCCAAATCCAGATTGTGCAAATCAATCAATCTGGACTTTACAAATCTCTAAATCACAATTCACTGATTGGCAAAAAGTACGAATTCAAGAAAATGCAAATGAGATTCCTTCTGGTTCTATGCCTAGAACCTTTGATGTTGTTTTAAGAGGTGATATTGTCGAGAGAGCCAAACCTGGTGATAAATGTAAATTCACTGGTACTCCAATAGTCTTACCAGATTTGTCTCAATTAGGTTTACCAGGTGTGAAACCTGCTTCAATTAGAAACTCAAGTTCAAGAAATGAAGGCTTGAACTCTGGTATCTCTGGATTGAAAGCACTTGGTGTTAGAGATCTAACCTATTCGATTGCATTCTTGGCTTGTCATGTATCTTCCTTGGTTTCAAAAGGGGATAGTATTGGTTATGAAGATGACTCTGAAGAATCATTAGATGCTGATCAAACCAAGTTCTTGAATAGATTGACTGACTCTGAAAAGAATGAATTAAAGGAAATGTTAAGTGATGCTCATATTTATTCCAAATTAGTGAATTCAATTGCACCAGCTGTTTATGGTCATGAAATTGTCAAGAAGGGTGTTTTATTACAGTTTCTTGGTGGTGTTCATAAGAAAACTATTGATGGTATAAACTTAAGAGGTGATATCAATTTATGTATTATTGGAGATCCCTCAACTTCTAAATCACAATTTTTGAAATATGTTACAAGTATAGCACCAAGAGCCATATATACTTCTGGTAAAGCTTCTACTGCTGCTGGTTTAA
Source organism: Wickerhamomyces jianshihensis (assembly GCA_030562945.1). NCBI lineage: Eukaryota > Fungi > Ascomycota > Saccharomycetes > Phaffomycetales > Wickerhamomycetaceae > Wickerhamomyces > Wickerhamomyces jianshihensis. The sequence goes on from JAKUAH010000268.1 coordinate 1,578, forward strand.
CTGCTGCTGTTGTTCGTGATGAGGAAAGTAGTGAATTTACAATCGAAGCTGGTGCTTTAATGTTGGCTGATAATGGTATCTGTTGTATTGATGAATTTGATAAAATGAATGTATCTGATCAAGTTGCTATTCATGAAGCTATGGAACAACAAACAATTTCTATTGCCAAAGCCGGTATTCATGCAACTTTAAATGCAAGAACCTCTATATTAGCTGCTGCGAATCCAATTGGAGGTAGATATAACAGAAAATTAGGTTTGAGAGCTAATTTGAACATGACTGCTCCAATTATGTCCAGATTTGATTTATTTTTTGTTATTCTTGATGACTCAAATGAAAGGATTGACACACAATTGGCTAGTCATATTGTTGATCTTCATATGAGACAAGATGATGCTATAGATCCACCATATAGTGCTGCACAAGTTTTACGTTACATTAAATATGCTAAAACTTTTAAACCAAAAATGTCAAAGAAAGCAAGAGATTTGTTAATTACCAAATATAAAGAATTGAGAGCTGATGATGCTCAAGGATTAGGAAGAAGTTCATATAGAATCACTGTTCGTCAATTAGAATCAATGATTAGATTATCAGAAGCCATTGCTAGAGCAAGTTGTTCGAATATCATTAATGAAACCATTGTTGGTGAAGCTTATGACTTACTAAGACAATCTATCATTAGAGTTGATTTTGATGATGTTGATTTACCAGATGCTGATGATGAAGCTGCTGACATCGGCCAAGATCTTGAAGAAGATCCAAGAAGACAAGCAGCAGCAGCAGAAGGATTAGAAGAAACTGCTAGAGAATCAAGTGAAACACCATCTACACCTAGTGCTAGTCAAGATGAAACCTCAGAGGTGAAGAGTGAGCCAGTAAAGAAACCAAAAGTGACTGTTCCATATGAGAAATTTGTGGAAATCAGGAACTCAATGGCTTATCATATCAGTGAGGATAAGAAGGATGATGGTCCTGGTCTCACAGCAAGTGATCTTGTTGAGAACTACTTGAAGGGAATTGAAGAAAACATAGAAACAGAAGAACAATATTGGTACGAAAGAAATATTGCTATCAAAGTCTTGAAAAGACTGAAGAAAGACCGTACTTTCCTTGAAATTAAAGGTGATATTGTGGAGGTTGAAGGGGAGACTGCACAAGACAGACAGACGAGACTGAGCGGGACCAGAACCGTCTTTGATATCAATCCAAACAACGCAATTTATGACTTTTACGAAGGTGCTGATCCTGAAGACGAATAGCCGAATTAACTAAAGAATTACTCTGAAGTTTATTAATACTCTTCATTTCTCTTTTCCCATTTATTCCTTTAATAATGGAATATCAATCCACAGCATCTTTGCTCTTTGTTTTGTGTAGTTCAAAAATTTTCGTGATAATTTGCAAAAAATCGAAAAAAGAAGGCAAATCTAATAAAACTATAAACTTAGTATTTCAGATAAAAATGCTAAACAGAATAAATTTGATACCAACTTTACGGAGATCTGTTCTGAATCCATCAATTTCTCACAGAATTCTTTTTTCTAAGGCACAAACACTCCCAAATTCATTCAATCATAGATCTGCTTACTCAACATCATCCTCTTCAACCAATAGAAACTCATCAAATCCAAATTCAAATTCAAATAAGACTCCACAGATTTCACTATGGACTCGTTTTAAGACAGCATCAACCTTTGCATTCGCTTCAACTGTCGTCATTGGTGCTGCTGGTTTAGCATTCCTCGTCATCTATTTGGTCCTTTCTGAAATTATTCTACCTTCAGGTGATACTCAAGTGTTTAATAAAGCAGTCAATTTACTTGAAAAAGATCCAAAAGTTCAAGAATTATTACGTTTAGAACCAGGAAAGAGATTAAAAGCATATGGTGAATCTAGTGATAACAAATGGACTAGAAATAGACCTATTTCAAGCACTCGCCGTGTTGATAAATCTGGGAAAGAACACTTATTTATGAGATTCCACGTTGAAAATAACAATAAATTTGGTGCTGTCCAACTGGAGACTGTTCAAGCTGATGTACTACACCCAGAATACAGTTATATTTATTTAGATGTTCCTGGTGAAAAGAGACATTACATTATTGCTCCTCCTAGACCAAAACTACTAGGATCTAGAGATGCCAACACTGGTTTCTTAGGTGTCAAATGGGGTCCAAAAAATGATTAGAAACCTTAAAAAACATCAATGAATGAGTTTATGAGCCTTTGTTTATATTAATTAACATTTATCAAGCATAAATTGCAAGAACCACAATAAGTAAAGAAGTACAACATAATGTGTTGCAAAGCTTTCTGTAAAAGTCCCTATATGATGATGACTTATTCTCAAATCGGGTGCTGTTGCCAAAAGAATGATGAGATGAATGACCATTTGGATTTGTGTTGGAGTCTAATTGAAGCTTCTTCGCATAATTTGAATTCAAGAATGAACCACAGGTTGCACCTGTTTCTGAATGGAAAGATTTCAAATCTGTAAATGACACAGGGTCTGTACTCAAAATAGCAGCACCATTGAAATCACAGTCAGATCTCTTCCCACCTTGTAATTTAAAAACATCATTGATGATATATGAAGCCTTTTGTCTGACAGTACAATCTGAGAATTCTCCATATTTACCACTTTTACCATCAGCTGTAATAGCAGAACAATCAGTGAGGGAACAGGCATAATCAAATAAGTTCAGAAGTATTTTTGGATTCATCTTTTGAGAGTCCAATATACATTGAAGAGAGCTTTCCATACATTCACATTTTGTCAAGTCAGGTGAATGAGGAATGATATCAGAAGCATTCCAGTTTTTGCCTTTAATTGGACACTCTGGTGCTTTTATTTTACTGAGTTTAGACTTGTACTCTTCTAATCTGACACCAACAGGGGAAGCTCTATTGAATTCATTTCTCAAGTTTGAATAATCCTTCAATTTCTGAACTTCACCATCGACAAGTTCAATGACGCCATATTGATTTGGTTCTTCAAAATACATATAAGCAATACCACCAGACCAGGTACTAGTCATGAACCGGCCATAGAGAGCTTCAATTTCAGTGAAGGGACGTGGTCTACTCAAATTGCATCCAAATTCAGAAAAAAAGACAGGAATTGGAAAGTCTTTGAGCTCTTCTGTTCTCTCTCTATACCCACTAGCCCAGTATGTAGAATATCCACACCATTCATACATATTTATACCATAAAAGTCTGCTGAAACATCACCACAAGTGAAATAATCCGCAATAGACTCTCTAATATCAGCATCATCGTTTGTAGAATAACCCATGGGAATCTTTCTATAACCACTTGATTCAATATATCTTTTGATGTCTCTAATGGATGCCTTGACGAAAGGAGAAGCATAAGTATTGGTATTGTCATTTGTAACCTCATTACCTGCAAAGAATCCCAAGACATTATCATATTTATGTAAAGAATCAACCACTTTTTTGTATCTATCAAATATTGTGGTATCCCAAGTTGGATCTTCCCTAATAATGCTAATATCTGGCTGGCTCAAGTCTGCAACCACATAAATCCCAGCATCTGAGAAGGCTTTGAGACATAAATCATGGTTCTTATCCGTATTTATCGAGTAAACTCTGACAGTGTTCACGCCCAAATTAATCAAATGAGGTAAGTCCCTAAGACAGATTTTAGGTTCCGCTAAAGGGTCAATGAACTTTGAGCCATCATCTTCAAAGTATTGAGAATCACCAGCAATTTCACTGGGTTGGTATGCGATTCCTTTGATAAAGAACTGCTCACCTGTTTTAGAATGAAAGAATTTCTTGCCGTAAATCTCGATTGGATCAGTCGATAACTGAGACGGATGGTATGCAGTAGCTACTTTTAGTGTGGTCTCTGCTGCAGTGATATTTGTCTCCTTGAAACCAATTGAAATACTTCGAACCAGTGATAAAACTGAAATCAGCAGTAGAATTTGTTGAAGAGCAGATTTCATTTCAAAACGTTATAAACCAGGTCAAACAAGGTCAAACCAAGCCAAACAATAGTGTCTTTACTTGTCTCATAAACCACAACTCCACAAATGCATTGTCACAAAGACATTCTAGGAAAATCTTCTTGCATTTCTTTTTGTGTCAACTACAAATAATGGAAATAGTATCGTAAAAACAATGTATATATATAATAGAAAAAAAACAGTCTTTTTCAGAGCAGCTACCAAAAAAGTAGTTGAAAAGGAGCCGTCATAGACACCATTAATCTATAAAGAACGCACCGTCAAATAGCAAGTTTCTCAATGATATCAAACATCAATAGTATTTTTATCAATGAATCAGAAATATAATAAGTAATAGTGTACAGATCAATAAACACTTAAGCTTTAGTAGACCAAGTACTTAATGATGGGGTTTTAGTGTAATATCCTGATAGAAATTTAGTGTTAGATGGACCAGTATCGTTGTTATCTTGACCACGAGGTTGAATCAAGTTGACAAATGGACCAGTTAAAGTGTTGTTCAAGTTCAATTTAACTTGAGAAGAAGCAGCAGCTGGACCAGCAATACAAGCAACAAAAATAATCAACACAATCAAGTACAATGTTAGGTATTTTCTAACCATTCTCTTACGTAACTTGGCTTGTTTCAAAGAGTAAATTGGTGGTCTGATTTGTCTGGATGGTTTCAACCAGAATAACATAACTGAATGCCATCTGTCAATGAATGGATTGATAACTAATGGAAATTGAGCAATCAAAATCAGATGACCTAAAATGAAATCAGCTGCGAATTCAGATAATTCAATAATTTTAGCAACAAATTCTCTTGAAGGTTGAGTCCAAGCAGCCCATCCTAAACCTTTACCATACCATTTACCGGTCCAGAAAGCAACATTAGCGTTATCATTCTTGAATTCACGAGTCAACAAAAAAGTAGTCATGATCTTGAAGATAAATCTTTGGCAGTAGATAGTAGTACCAACACCAATCAACATTCTAGCGAAGTTGAAACCTTCAAGAACCCACATGACAATGAAGAAAATGATGTGAACAACAACAGCAACACCATGAGCGAAACCAGCCATGGCACCACCAGTGTTTTTACAACACATAGAAAGAACTGGACCAGAGCAACATGATAAGAATACACATAGGAATAAAACACCCATGTCAATCGCAATTGGAGCCAAGGTACAAATAATAATACGCAAAACTGAGTTAACAGGATCGACACCATGAACACCAGTTTGAGCATTAATGAAGGTAAAGGCAACGAAACAACCAGCAGCATAAATACCAGTTGGAATGACTTCAGCAAAGATGATGTTAGTACGGTGAGCTCTTGCAGAGTCACCAGCAGCTTTTTCTGAATCAACACCTAAAACCTTACGTTTGAAACCAGTCACACGAGATCTTGACAATCTAACATAACCAATCCATGAATTTCTATGCCATTTGTTGTTACCTCTTGATAACCATCTGATATAATCTCTGTAATCAATAAAGAAATCTTCCCAAGCAAATTGATGAGGATTGAAGACGAATGGAGAGAACACTAACGCAGATAAAGAAGCCCAGAACCATAACAAAGCTGGTTGCCAATGAGAAACAGTACCGAATAGAATCAATAGTAATGCTCTAGCACCCATATAAATGGCAGAACCAGCAAATCTTGAATATAAAACAGAGAATGGGATACGGGCAGTAGCAAAACCACGACCTGTTGAGATATAACGGGCACCACCGACAGATAAATCATTAGCCAATGAAGAAGAGTAGATTTGACCAACGAAGACTTCAAACATTGGAGATAATGACAACAAATGACGGATGAATCTTTGAGAAGCTTTCCAGACACCACGTTCGATTAATTCTTGGACAAAGATTGGAATAAAAGAGATAAAGAACACAATGAAAATGGATAAGGTGTAACGTCTAATCCAATCGATAGCAGGAGCAAAATTGTAACAACCAACTGGATATAAAATATCAGTAATTGGTTTGTTTGAATCATAAGAACATAAAATGGATTCATGAGCCAATGAGTTCAAGTTAACCAAAGTTAAAATGAAAAGTTGTAAAGATAATTGAATGAACAAGTTATTCAAATGGAAACCAGCATGAGCATAATAGAAAGATAAAAATCTGTCAATTGGTAATTGAGTACCCAAGTAATAGTATTCTCTTGACAACATTTGTTCACCCATACCAGCACCAATTTTAGTTGTGAAATTCAAAATGGAACCAAAACCTAAATCTCTACCTTTACCACATTGGAAATATTCAGAATGTTTAATACGACCACCACGACAAACAGCAGTCATACCAGCATAAATATCTTCATTCAAATGTAAACCTTTTTGAGCTTTGGAAACACCACCTCTAGTATTCATGAAAATGGAGTTAATAAAATCAGGATGACCATAATGTAATTTACCACCAATTTGAGCCAAAGTTCTAGCAAATAAGGTACCAAATGTTTGTTCTTTACCAGCAGCAACATCACCCAAAACACCAGAGTTTTCAGAGAAAATATATTCTCTTGCACCAACAATGGCAACTGGGTAAGTAGCTTGTTGTTCTTCAAATTTCAAGTTTGGAGCATATGGGTTGACTTGTTCAACGTTCATTTCTTCAAATTCGGCCAAGACAGATCTAATCTTCAAACATTCTTCCAAATAGTTATCTTGATTAGCATCAATCAATTGTAAGTATTCACCACGAGTAAAGATAATAGAATGATTTTGGTTATCAGATTTACCATCACCCAAAATTGGATTACCAGATAGTTGAATTCTAAATTTAGGACGACGACGACCATTTTCTAAAATTTCAGAATGACCATCAATTAAAGCAGAGTAGATTCTTGGTTCTTCACCTTCATTTAATGGAGGTTCTTCATCCAAGTAAGCAATTTGTAAATCTGGGTAAGCTCTTAATAAGAATTCGGCATTTTCCAATTCTTCAGTTCTAAATTTGGTTAATCTTTGCATAGAAACAACAAACTTGAATTTTCTTCTAGCCATTTTTTCCAATTCTCTTTCAAGACCTTCAGCATTACCACCAAACATTTGAACAATTTCAGGGTTTTCAACTCTGTATAACAATTTAATAGCTCTGGCATAATTCATGAAACCAGAAACAGTACGGTATAAAGTTTGAGATCTTAATGAAGCCCAGATTCTAGTACGTAAAGTGTATTCAGGAGCAGCAGACTTGAAACCAATGAAGTAGAATGGCAGGTCATCAATCTTTGATTTCAAACCATCATCACCTTTTTCTTCTTCACCATTGTTTTCATACGCAGCAGTTTCTTCAGATAAGATCTTTGTATCTTTAACAAAACAGTCCCATTCAACAGGATGTAATTGTTTCAAATATTCCAATAAAGTAACACGAGAGAATTGATCATCTTCTTTGATAATTTCTCTCAATGATAATAAAATCTTTTCAGAATAATGAGGAGTGAAAACGGTAAATGTTGGCATGTTGTCAACTGGTAATGGTTCAGGAATTGGAGTAGCTAAGGATTGAGCAAAGAAGGAGATACGACGTTCAGCTTCAGAATCACTTGGGAAAAATTCAGTTTCAAAATTGTTATCATCTTGAGAAACAAAGAAAGTTGGAGCTCTCAAAGTTCTCTTTCCTTCAATTTCAGAAGGAACTTGATGATATAATAATTTTTGAACATGATCAATGGCGAGTAAATGTTCTCTGTACATAGAGATAACAATGGCATTCCAAACTTGAGAAATTAAAACTTTTGGTTTGTATTTGATTTCCATATCAGTGGTAGCTAAAATCTTTGAGTAAATTCTCTTTGGTAATCTAGTGAAAATATTTCTCCATGGGGTCAAGATAGAAATACCCAAGTAGAATGAACGACCAATGGAGAAAACACAGTTACAAACAATGTACCACATGTAAGTATCCAAGAAGAACAAGACCAAATCAGTGGCATACATGAGACCCATTGTAATTTTAGCTTGTTGTTTACAAAGAACATCATTCCACCAATATTCACCAACACATCTCATGGTTGTAGTTGACAAGATTCGAATAGGATCTCTTAAAGATAAAATCAAAAAGAAATAAGATTCTGAAGTCTTAGCTGCAAAAATGGTGACCCATAATAAGTAAGACATCCACATATCCAAACCTTTCAATGGAGCAAAAGAAGCAGTAAAAGTTTGAGAAGCAACGTATTTTCTATTGTTACCTTTCATATAAGAAGTGAACAACCCACCTAATGGCATGATAGAGAAGAAAAAAATAGTGACAACGGCAACAAAGAACATAACAATTGAAACGGCACGACCAGCTTTTGAGTAAACATCTAATGGATTCCAAGCAAAGACAAAGATCATAGGACCTAAGTTAATAGCAAGAATCAATAATAGGAACCAAAAACGACGAGATAAATGTTGAGCACCAGCCCATTTTCTTGGAACGAAACACCATTCACAAATAGTTGCAAATATTTGAATCACACAAGCAAAAGAACCAGCCAAAGCAGCAGAACCCCATCTATAAGCAGGTGGAGGTTGGTTATTAACCAATTGTTGATAATTTTTGGTATATAAAGTTGGAGAATTATATGCCATGTACATCCAGTAAATAGAACCATGAATAACCCAAATACGATTAAAGTTAGTAACCAAATGTAACCAAGTTCTGATTTCTTTATAGGTTTTGAAGAAGACTAAATCCCATTCAACTTCACCTAATCTAGCATAACGTTCAGCTGGTGAGATATCAACCAATCTTGAACCATCTTCAAAGACGATTTTAGCAATACCTTCTGGATACCAAAACAATTGATTAACATCATCATAACCAATAATTTTGTTATGATCACGTTCACGTTTAACATAACGACCATCAGAGACTTCAAAAACTTGAGATCTAAGGAAGCGATAAAGTGGAGTGATTATTCTATTTAGATAATCACCTTCTGGAACAGGTTCAACTCTTTGTTGACAAGCTGGAGACTCCAAGTAGTCAGAAGCACACTTGTAAATGAAACACAAACATTCCGGAGTAAATCTAACTTGATTAGCCTCACCCCAACATAATAAGTAAAGAGCGATTTGACGAACACGTTCGATTGGAGATAAATTGTTCATTTTAGTTTTCCATCTATAATCAGCAGCTTCTAAAGAGTTATCACCTTCAAGGGCATTCAAAGCTTCTTCAGGGTTTTCACCATGCTCTTCAACAGCTTTTCTTGTCTTTTTGGATTTCTTTTTAGCTTTTCTAGCTTTTCTTGAAAGTTTACCAAGATTCATGTTTCTGAAACCAATATCATCATCAAGATCTAATTGTGCAGCAAAATACCATTTCTTGTAATTAGCAGTATCACCACCAATATAATCAGCGTGTAAAGACAAGAGGGCTTGTGCAGGAGACATTCTTGAAGATCTTGAATCCAGAAGGGTCATGAAATGGTCAAACATATTTCTCATGGAATCTCTTTGGAAACCAAATCTATTAGTCAAATCAATAAAGACATCCTCGATTTGTTCAATAGAGACAGGGGCTTGTTGATCGGCAGTCCAAGCTGGGTATGGTTCATTAGGTAAAGCAACCGCAACTTGAGAAGGATCAAAACCAGCATTACCATAGATTGGAGTTGAAGCACCAGAAGATCTACCACCAGCATAACTCATTTGAGATGGGGTATACTGAGTGTTATAATCATAACCTGGAGTTCCAGGAGCACCATAACTAAATTCTGAAAAAGCTTCGTTATCAGTAGCACCTCTTGGTTGATCATAGTAAGCTTCTTGACCATAACCTTGGTTATAAGCATCTTGTTGGTAGTCTTGAGAGTAGTAAGAAGGGTCATTTTGATCATAGAACTCGTTTTGTGTTAGTCCTTCTTGAGAGGCATGATAACCTTCATTATAGTAGGGTTCCTGGCTATTTGGATCATATTGATATTGATCATGGTACTGATTATCAGTATATTGCTGTTGGTATTGACCAGAACCTTGGTTCTGTTGGTCATGGTACTCTTGGTTATATTGATTGTTGTCGTTATAGGACATGATGACTATATAAATTGTTAATATTTGCGTAAATAGAGATCTTCACTTTAATGTCTTGAGATGAACGGTAAACGGTACAACTCACACATTCCGTTGTTTCAAAAAAGATTGTAGAAATGGGAGTTAAAGACCAGATATGGAACTATTTTCTCAGCCAATAAGAATCAGTCGTTAAACGTGAAGCTCATTTCACTCTCAAGACCGCAGTGCCAAAACATAAGAATACTTACTTTATGTTGTTAGAAAAAAAGAGTCCAGATCAACAAGTGAACCAAAGAGTAGATCAAATAAAAAGGAAAAAAAAAGTTTGCCAAACAAGTAAGAGAGAATAAATAGATCAAATAAACTAGTTCAAAGTTTCTATTTTTATTTATATCTCTAGATTTGAAAATGGTGTTAAGTTCAAGTGTGAGCACGAACCTTGACGGGAAGCCAAAAATAGCACCAGATAGATCGGTAGAGAATAAAACAAGATCCAGCAGTCAAATTTGATTGAAATCAGCTAGAAAGCAATAATCAAGTAGGCAACCAGAATATTTTATGGAAACAGGCTCTAAGTTGGTTAGAGTATGTGTTCAACTTTGAAAGAGCGAAAGATTCAAGTTGGATCAGTCGCAAATCAGAATGTGATGAGAAACACGGGAAAAAAACAGTGAAATACGGTAGGGAACACTGGATTTTTCAAGCAGAGTTATTCCGATAGTTCAGCAAAGATGTCCTTCAAGTGTTTTTGAGTTTGGTTCACAAAATATCCCTTTTGTTTTAAAACAATGTGAATGTTTTGTTTGGAATTAGAACTTGTCAAAAGTTTTTGTTGGCGGCTTTGCGCTTTAAAAAAAAGAAAAATCAGAGAAAAAATCGGCAAATTGAAACTTCGCGGAAAAAGCAAAAAGCAAAAGAAAAAAGCGCGTCGCATCTTCGCAAATTGGCGTAATTTGGCGTAGATTTGGAAGGCACAATTTCATAAAGCGCGTTTGGCCGGGAAATTTTACGAAATATCAAAAGTGTTACGGCTTAAAAGGGAAATTCATTGGTTTCGCATGATTTCGCAATAAACTTGAAACATTCCCAAAATGGGAGTTCACAGCAACTTGATTCAAAAGGCGCAAAAGGCGCAAAAAAGGGCGAAGTGATTGCTTTGTGTTTAAAGTTTTTGATGGGCGTTTGGTCGTTTTGTGAAGTGTTCAGGGATTAGGGGATCAGAGGGTATTCAGGGTTATATTTTCCGGAAAGTAGGTGATTCAGATCAAATAAGGTTGAAATCTTTCAGATGTTGACATTGGGACAAAATTAGTAACTACAAACTTTAAACCTGACCCTGAATCGAAGAACACAAAATGAATACACATCTTTTAATGTTTGTATTCATCTAATCAAAAGTTTTGTACAATAACATTAAAACCTCGTTCAAAGATCGATTGATAAATGTCCTACTTTGATACTGTTCTACTTCAAAGTATTTTGATCAACCATTTTGATATCAATACATAATATCATCACAGCTAATATCGCAAACTCTCTCATCAAAAACCTCTGACTATCACTAGCCTTCTCTTTCTCTTTATAAAACTTAACACCCAAACACCAATTGGTAGAAGTGTTTCGACGATGGGAAAAAGTGCAAAACGAAATGAACCACATTCCTATATATTTACAGGTATTTTTACGAGAATTGGTCTACTGTTCTAAGGAATATTACGAATTTCTGTTAATTACAACATCTATTCTAATCAGTTGATCCCTTTTTACCCTCCAAATCTTCTTGTGTCTGTGCTCCTTTTTTTATTGCGTTTGTTTTTTTTTTTCAATTCAAATCACATACAAACTCTTTATTCCACTCTTCCCATCATTCACTACCTTATATTATAATTATAATTCTGCTTTAAAAACGCTCACCTGCATCTAATTATCATGTCTGCATTAACACAGTTCTTCTTCAGAGCCCCAAAATCTGTTGGTCTCATCAATGGTACTCCTTCTTATGACGCCATCCGCAACCTACCAGAGATTACTGATGATGTCCGTGTCTCTTTATACTCTCCTAATGGTAAATATTTTGCTTATACCCAGCCTTCCTACGTTGCTGTTTTGAACCCAGATGATGGGTCAATCGTTGATAAAATTACTGGTTTGAAAGATTGTCTAGATTTACACTTCAGTCCAAATGGTTCTTATGTATCTGTTTGGGAAAAACCAGTAAAGTTAGAATCTGGTAACTATCACGAAAACGTTAAAATTTATGATATCTCTAACAAACAATTCATTGGCCAATATAGTGCTAAGGATCAAAGTAGTTGGAAACCTGACTTCACAGCTGATGAGAAAGTTATTGCTAGATTATTTAAAAATGAAATTAAATTTTATCAAGTATCTTCTGAATTGAACTTTAACAAACATTGGTCAAGTCTAAAATTAGAAGGTGTTTCAAATTTTAAATTATCACCTGGTCAAAATCAAACTATTGCAACTTTTATTCCTGAAAGAAATGGTAAACCAGCAACTGTTTCTGTTTGGAATATAGGTTCAAACTCTCCAATTTCAACTAAATCATTCTTTAAAGCTGAAAGATGTTCTTTAAAATGGAACTCTTTAGGTACTGCCTTATTAGCTTTGGCTTCCACTGATGTTGATGCTTCCAATAAGTCTTATTATGGTGAAACAACATTATACTTATTAGGAATTGCTGGTTCTTATGACTCTAGAATCACCTTGGATAAAGAAGGTCCAATTCATGATATTACTTGGTCTCCATCTGCAAGAGAATTCGGTGTTGTTTATGGTTTTATGCCAGCTCAAACAACTTTCTTTGATGCTAGAGGTAATTCTATCTATTCTTTACCACCAGCTCCAAAAAATACCATTTTATTCTCTCCACATGCTAGATATATCTTAGTTGCTGGTTTTGGTAATTTACAAGGTACTGTTGATATTTATGATCGTCAACAAAAATTTTCTAAAGTATCATCTTTTGAAGCTTCAAATACCTCTGTTTGTCAATGGTCCCCTGATGGTCGTTACATATTAACTGCTACAACTTCCCCAAGATTAAGAGTTGATAATGGTATTAAAATATGGTATGCATCAGGTAAATTAATTTACAATAAAGATTTTAAAGAAGTCTTTGCTGTTGATTGGAGACCACGTCCTTTAGAACTATTCCCTCCAATTAAAGGTCTTGATGAGAACCCACCTCCTCATCAAAGTGGTATTGATTACGTTTTATCACATCCGAAATCTACTTCAATTGGTGATTCTGCTTCAAAACCAAAAGGTGCTTATAGGCCACCACATGCAAGAAATGGCGCTGCTAGATCATCTGCTCCTCAATCATTATACCAAAAAGAATTGAACTCAACAACTTCTAATAATACTCCTTTCAGACCTCAACAAAGAAGAACTATACCAGGTGCTTCTCCTGTTGTTGAAAAAGAGAGTAAAACTGCTGTAAAGAATCGTAAAAAAAGAGAAGGTAAAAAAGGTAATGAAACTCCAGAGCCTCAACAACAACAACAACAACAACAACCACAAGTTGAAGAACTGATCGCTGGTGGTGTTCAATCTTTAGAAGAAAAGAAAATCAGAGGTTTATTAAAAAAATTGAGAGCTATTGAACAATTAAAAATGAAACAAGCTAATAATGAAACTTTGGAAGAAACTCAATTATTAAAGATTCAAACCGAAGAAAAAATCAGATCTGAATTAAATTCATTAGGATGGACTGAATAAGTTATAATGTGAAGTTAATTTCTACTATTATTCATTATATTGTAGTTCATATCATCTCTAAAAAAATCTTTAAATTATTATGAATTCTATATAATTTTTTAACATTACGACCATGATTTTTCTCTTTTTCTTTTCTCTAACCAGTAGACAATTGTAATAAGCCTGCCTACCCTTAATAATAGATTAATGTTCAAGTTTCCCTCTTTCTCTTTTCTCGCACTCTTTTTTTTTTTTTACCAATTTAAATTACTTTATTTCATGTTGATTTTTTGGCATTGTTATTCCTTTTTAATAAACTCCATCGAACTGCCTCTATTTCTTTGTTCTTAGATCAGCACATTCAAAGGGTAGTCCTTTCTTTAACACCACATGTCCACCATAACTTTTTGAACATTTTCTATAAATGTCCTTCTCCTCATGGGGATGGAATCCTCTTCTTTGACATTTAGTTATAATACCAATACCCTTTGGATCTGTCAATCTAAATACTCCAAAGTTTGGAGTTGATCTTGGTGCACACACAATAGCCATAGCTTCTGGAAGCATTATTTGATATGAATTTTGAGTATGCAAATCAACTGAACTCAAAAAACATGTTTGTGTTGGATGTGTGTGAATCCATCCCAAAACGAATAAATCATTGGAGTCAATAAACTCAAAAATAGCTTCTTCATTTGTTGTAGAGCAAGTATTAGATGTTGAGTCTTGATCAGGAATCAAAAGAGTTGTTATAAAGAATGCATTATTGGATAACCTACCACATAAGATACCACAAGTTTCAAGCTTTTGAGAGGTATTGGAAGATGCAATATTCAAAAACTCAGTCTCCAGCTCATTTGGGATAAATACGGTTTTTAATGGCACACCACCTTCCGTAGATGCTATGGATTTATGTTCGGGAGGTTTGACTTTTGGTTCTGGTAATGCCAGTTGAGGAGTTGGCAATAATGGAGATGCATCAATGTAGATAGGCTGTTGTTCTAGTTTCTTTACTAAATCAGTTGTACCATTTTCTATATGCGAGTGTTCATGTTTTAGTTGAGTCTCATAATGGTGAAATTCTGGCAACAAAGGATATGAAGTTTCTGTCTTAGATTTCTCATCTATAATTGACAGAAATTGTTTCAAAGATTCATTAAATTGAGCGTCATCAAACTTCACGGTGGATTTAATGTTTTTGTGGTTTTCTAATTCAAGATCTTGTTGTTTCTTTAGTTGACTTTGAACTTGCAATTGCTTCTTGAGTTCCTCCACTTTGTTTTTATGTTTAAGTTTTGCAGCATATGATTCAAATTGTTCTATTTGAGTGTCCAAGGATGATTTAACCTTCTCAGCACTTTTCAAGGCTATTGGGACCTTCTTGTGTACTAAATTGAGATATCTCTTGTATGAATCTTGGTCTTGTTTCAATTTTGGGTATTTTGATATCTTATTCACCACCAAGTCTAGAAACCTCAGATAAAGGATGTAAGCATCTTCAAAAGAATGTGATTTGTAGAATAAATCGGCCTGTAGGTTAGCAAAATACGAAATCTAATGGAAAAGGTGTGGATAACACTTACATGACGATTAATAGTATCCGCTGTTCTCAAGTACACTTTTATTGGTGTATTTGTGGAAAACTCATAGTCATGGGCCGCATCAGCGAGCGCCCTTATTGATCTCGGTGGATCCATTTTATTTTAAAGTAGTTTCACAAGTTGGACAGTGTTTAGAGAGCGTTATTTCTATTTGTGGTTACGCCTCTCACCACTTGCCGCCATTCTGGCACGGGGTGAGAGCTGGTCACGTGCGATAAGAGACCCCCCTCGGTTTGATTATATAAGCATAGATTATGAAAACAATACAATCGCTATTGCTATTGTCGTTGCCGCTTCCACTGTGATTGTTATTGTTCTTGTCTCGCAGTAACAAAAGCATATGTCCCAAGTTACAACATAGCAATGAGATTGAAGATACAATATAACAGTAAGAACCATATAATCTCAGTGGATGACTCCAGCAAACTTACAGACTTCCTGGAAAAGCTGAAATCAGATGGGATCTTGACCTCAGACACCAATATTAAGATCAAGGCTGGCTTTCCTCCAAGATCTGTGGATCTTTCAGATAGAACAACAGAACTTTTGGATGTCGGCATAAGGGCTGGCGATAAGGTATTGATTGAAGATATTTCTTCTTCTACAACAGCAGAATTAACGCAACCAGTGGAATCTCACCGGTCTGATCAACAACTTGATCTTTCAAAGTCAGCATCTGATGCTGTACATGCTAAATTGGATGATGGATTCTTAGTCCTCCGAAAGATTCCAGATGATAACTCATGCCTTTTCCGCTCAATAGGATATGCTTATTTTAATAACTTAGAGGAAGGGTCTCAACTTCGATCTATTGTTGCTGATTTTATTCGTACTGATTCTACAGGGACTTATAATGAAGCTATATTGGGCAAACCTGTAAATGATTATATTAAATGGATTCAACAACCTACAAGTTGGGGTGGTGCAATCGAGCTTCAGATTTTAAGCCAGCACCTCAACATTAATATTTATTCGTTGGATGTTGAGACTGGAAGGCTTGATACTTTTACTGATGAAAATTCTTCAATTGAAAACTTTATTATTGTTATTTATTCAGGAATTCATTATGATACTGTGGCATTCACACCATTAAACAACATTGATGACCAAAGTTTAGATATAACGGTATTTCAAAAAAACTCACCCTTAAGTGATGAAGTTTTAGTTGGTATCAAAGACTTACGAAAGAAATTGAATCATAAAGGGTATGTTACAAATACCTCAAGCTTCAAGATTCAATGTAAAATATGTAATAAAATTTTACATGGTGAAAGACAGGCTAGTGAGCATGCATCAACCACACAACATTATGAATTTGGTGAGGTTAATTGATTAACTTAATATTATGTGACATAATGCGAGTAACTTTTAAGAAAATGAATAACATTTTGTTATTCTTACTTTATAATAAGAACAATGTAAAAACAAAAATCTAACATTAAATATTACCCTAATAACCCAAATTAATTTAATAATGCATTTTAAAACAATGAAAAATAACAACCCTGAATATACTCCTGGGTAGTGCTAGAAATGAAATTTACATTAATGCAACCTTCAAGTTTCCATAACAACTTCTTTTTCCTCTAACACTTCTTCAGAAGGAATGTCGCCACCAATAACTTTTGGATAATTAGTAGTGACCAGTTTTTCAATTTCTTCTTTATGCTGTTCTTCGACAATCTTTCTTTGTTTGTGATCTTCAACAGCTTTTAGAAATCTGTCCACGTTATTACCCATGGCAGCTTGTGATTCCAAATTAGTGTATGGTCGTTGATTAATCAACTTGACTCTTCTTTTATGTGGTTTAGATTTGGTGTGAGCTTGTATAGAGTGGTTATCCTCGAAATATTTAGCACAATGAATACAATAAAATTGACCTAGACCAGTTTTATATTCATCTAAAGGTTGATCTTTAAGTTTCAAAATAGATTCTTTTGATTCCAAATCATCATAGATTTGGTCTAAATCCCTTGTTCTTCTCTTTACTTTATATCTTTTGACAGAATATCTTCCCATTTTAGTTGATTTGTTTGTAATGTAATAAATCGATTAAAATATAGTAAAGGCATCTGATAAAATAATTTTTTTTTCTTAGCCTTAAAGAGCGCATTCGGAGACTGACCTCATATTATCATGTGACTTTTTAGCACCCGCACACCACTAAACAGTCACTTCTCTCGCTCGCGAAAGTCGAGTGGCAAAACCAATCTCGAAAATCTCGCAAACTTTTTGCCATCAAAAGCGATGATATTTCGCAATTGTACCGCGAATAATTCCGTTTTAAGAATATCACACTAGTTTAAAAGATGACCCTGTTTGATTAGTCAGCGATTTTCAAATTTGCATTTCTAATCAATAATGGTTTTTATAAAACATTTGAAAAATCAACTTTCGTACAACTACTATTTGTAACGTCAAATATAATATCTATTCAAAATGGCTCGTCGTCCAGCTAGATGTTACAGATACCAAAAGAACAAACCGTTCCCAAAATCCAGATACAACAGAGCCGTCCCAGACTCTAAAATCCGTATCTACGATTTAGGTAGAAAGAAGGCCTCTGTCGATGATTTCCCATTATGTATCCACTTGGTCTCCAACGAATTGGAACAATTATCATCTGAAGCTTTAGAAGCTGCTCGTATCTGTGCCAACAAATACATTACCAAAATCTCTGGTAGAGAATCTTTCCACTTGAGAGTTCGTGTCCATCCATTCCACGTTTTAAGAATCAACAAGATGTTGTCATGTGCCGGTGCCGATAGATTGCAACAAGGTATGAGAGGTGCTTGGGGTAAACCACATGGTTTAGCTGCCCGTGTTGACATTGGTCAAATTATTTTCTCTGTCAGAACCAAAGATTCCAACAAAGAAGTTGCTATTGAAGGTTTAAGAAGAGCTAGATACAAATTCCCAGGTCAACAAAAAATCATCATCTCTAAGAAATGGGGTTTCACCAACTTAGACAGAGCTGAATACGTTAGAAGAAAAGAATTGGGTGAAGTTAAAGATGATGGTGCTTTCGTTAAATTCTTATCCAGAAAAGGTCCATTAGAAGAAAACTTGAAACAATTCCCAGACTTCCAATACCAAGCTTAAGCTTTATATTGAATTCTACGTTTATATGTGAGGGATAACAAACTTGTAGCAAACGCTTTTATTGACACAAACCTTACGAGTAATTTCAACTCTTCATTAATGTGTGTAAATAGTTGGTTGGGTTATACATTATTTAATGAGTGCGTAGAGACAATATCACATGACTTCTCTGATTATGTAATTCTGGACACGTTTGGGAAAAACGTGAAAAGTAAACAAAATTGACCAACGCGCCAACTTGAACCAACTAGGAATTTGAACAGAAAACTTTCAAAACTTTATAGAAATGTCCTTTGCAAACAAAGAAAACCCAAAAACTTTAGTCCTTTTCGACGTTGATGGTACTTTAACACCAGCTAGATTGACCATCTCACCAGAATTAAAACAATTATTGGCTGATTTAAGAAAGAAAGTTGTTATTGGTTTTGTTGGTGGTTCTGATTTCCAAAAACAAGTTGAACAATTAGGTCCAAACATTTTACAAGAATTTGATTACTGTTTCAGTGAAAATGGTTTAACTGCTTACAAATTAGGTGAACAATTACCATCTCAATCTTTTATTCAATGGATTGGTGAAGAACAATACAATGAATTAGCTAAATTTATCTTAGGTTACTTAGCCACTATTGATTTACCAAAAAGACGTGGTACTTTCATCGAATTCAGAAATGGTATGATTAACGTTAGTCCAATCGGTAGAAATGCTTCTACTACTGAAAGAAACGAATTTGAAGCTTTTGATAAAGAAGCTGGTGTTAGAACTAAATTTGTTGAAGCTTTAAAAGCCAAATTTCCAACATTAGATTTAACTTATTCTATTGGTGGTCAAATCTCATTTGATGTCTTTCCAACTGGTTGGGATAAAACTTATGCTTTGGGACACATTAAAGATGAAGGTTTTGAACAAATCCACTTCTTTGGTGACAAATCTTACAAAGGTGGTAACGATTATGAAATCTTTGAAGATCCAAGAACTATTGGTCATGCTGTTAACTCTCCAGCTGATACCGAAAGAATCTTGAAAGAATTATTCTTTTAGATTGTATTCATTTTATAGCATTCTCTTTTAAAGTTACGAATATATAAATAATAAAAAAAAGGACATAATAAGATTCATTAATATGTAATAAGATCAAGTAAGTAATCTTACATATGCCAATACCAAGGCAAATGTACCTGTACACACACCAATTAGCCATTGCATTACTTGAGTCTTTACGCTATCAATCTGCATCTTCATATTCGCCACCTCCTGGTCGATTCTTGTATCAATTTCACTAATATGAAGTTCATGTTGAGATCCTTCTTCTCTAATTCTTCCCTTTTCCAAGGATAAATCCAGTTTAACACCAGCATTTGACTTTGTGATCTCTTCTCTGATCTTAATCTTTAATTTTTCCAAATCATTCCTTAATCTTTCATTCTCACTTTGGACTTTAGAGAATTCAGATCTATCAATCACTTGTAACTCACCTCTTAATTTAGTGAAATCCACTTTTTGTTGGTATGTCATCTTATTGAGAGTCTCCTTCGTGACCAGATTCGAGTTTATGGATTTTAATGATGTGTTTAGAGAATTGGATATGATATTAATTATACCTTCACTTTGCTTTTGCGTGAACCCCTCCTGTTGTAGTGACTTGACAAAGCTTCTCGTATTAAAATGGACATTCTGTGCGAAATGAGTGGTGTGGAATGAGCGTCTGATTAGAGTTGACATATCTTTTATGATGGAAGAGTTGCTTTATATGAAATTTTCAGTTATATCAAAAGTAAGCAAAAATGGCGTTGATTCTTGTACTTTTTTTTTATATATAATTCAAACAAGCGAAGTCTTCATCACAAAAAATCCTATTCGAAGAAAGCAAATGTCTAATAAAAAGGCCAATATACTGGCCAGTAGAATGCTGCGTGTTGTCAGAACAGCTGGTCTGGCTAGAAACACGGCGCTTCATAGATCTATCCATGTCTCAGCTGTGAGATTTAACCAGAAGTTCGATGAGGCGGATATGTTTTCTGATAGATTGACAAAACAAGAGTACTTCGCTAAAAGGGAACCATCTGGGTCTAGTGAAGAAGAAATCAACCAGTTCAAGAGAACTGAAGCCATGCAAGGTTTGATAACTGGAGCGCTTGGTGTTGTGGGTCTAATTGTTGGTTTCACAGTATATCAAAAATGGCCAAACATTAAAAGTTGGTATAACAGTTCTGAATATGATACTGAAGTTCCAAAGCCGAAAAAGAAACGTTTTGAACTTCCTAATATTAAGAATGAGAACGATAGTTCTGTTCCAGGACTTTACACTTTTGGTGATAATTCAAATGGTTTGGTAAATTCAAGCAAATCTGTTAAAGAACAAAGATTTCCTTTAAGATTCGATTGGTTCGATGGGAAGATATTGAAAGATGTTCAATTAGGTGAATCATCTGCTTTTGCAATTGACTCTAAAGGTGACTTAATACAATGGGGCAAATCATTTAACGAATCTTCAACTGTTCCTCAATATACAGTTAAAGGTGAAGGTTTGAAATTGGCTAAATTAACAAATGGTGTTATTTATGCATTAAACAAGAAGAATCAAGTCTTGCTAATCCCAGAATCATTGAAAGATCAAGAGAAGTATCCTGTTCCTTCTAGAAGATGGTTTAGAGGTAGAAAAAGTCGTTATTCAACGCTATCACTATCATTATTGAATAAAAAGGAGAATATTATTGATATTCAAGCTGGTAAAAATCATTTAATCATTTTAACTGATGAGGGGAAGACATACACCACTGCAACAGGTTTTTCTCAAGATAATATTAAATCAGTAGGTCAATTTGGTTTACCAGAATACTCACAATTTGCTAAAACTAGTCCACCAATCAATACATTATTTGAAATCACTTTATTAAATAATGAGATTGTTAAGAATTCACAAAATAAGGTTGAACAAATTGAACCACGCTTTATTAAACAAATCGCCACGGGAAATTATCATTCAATAGCTCTTGATTCCAATGGTGAGGTGTTTACATTTGGTTTGAATACTTATGGTCAATTAGGTCAACCAGTTAGTTATAATACTGAAATCATACCATTCCCAAAGAGAATAACTTTATTCTCTAAATATATTAAGAGAGATCAATTTGCACAAGTTAAAGAGATTCATGCTGGTGGTGATACAAGTTTTTGTAAGATCCATCCAATTCAAATGTTTAAATTAATTAAAAGGGGTCAAACTTTCCAAGATGTTCAAGATAGTGAAATTCTTGAAAATGAATTCATTGTTGGATTTGGTAATAATTTAAAAGGCCAAATAGGTAATGGTCATTATGTTCACGCTCAATTTGATCCTATTAAAATCAATGAATTGTCAAAAATCAAAGATTTTAATGAATCAACTAATCAATTAGAAAAAGTTGAAGTTAGTGATTGGAGCTCTGGTTCAGAGCATAGTTTTATTAAATTAGCAAATTCAGATGTTTTATATTGGGGTTCAAATGATTTTGGTCAATTGGGTAATGGCAAAAAGAATAGAATAGCTAAACCAGAAAATGCACCAGCTTTAATTGAACCAACTTTCACTCGTCAAATGTATAAAGATTTAACATTTGCTAATAGATTACAATTGAAATCAAACCAAAAAATCATAGCTGGTGAAAATGCCAGTGCTATTTATTATACCAGTTGATTCCACTGACTTGGAATTTTCATATGTATATTATGTTCATATATGAATAAAGTTGAGTGTTGTAAATAATTTTTTTGTTATTTATTATCCCCATTCAATGTAGCCATCTGATAAGAAGCCAGAATACAACAAACATTAATATAGCACCACCATAAAATAACCATTTATCTTGTTTAGCCCTTCTTTCAATACTTTTCATTGTTTGTGTACTTACACCTAAGGTATTCAACGTTCCTGTTAATTTGGTTCCAATATTTCTTAAAGTATCATTACTTATCACCAGCTCTTCCAAACTTCTCTGACCCATTTCTAAGATTTCATCCAGTTGTGAGATACCACGATCAAGAATATCATGCTCTTTAGCCATACCTTGTCTGTAATCTTGAGATGGTTGTTGTACATATGGATTATCAGAAACAGATTGCTCAGATGAGTTATTATAACCACGACGATTTTTAAGGAGTTCTGTTTTATTTTCATCATGTAAAGCTTCTTCTCTCTTCTTTCTCAATTCTTGGAATTTACTCTTCAGCTCTTTTAAATCATTATTGAATGTATTTAATCTTAATTTAGCCTTTTCCAATTTCAATTCATCTAATTCATTCTTCATTAAAGATTCATAATCTCCAATAGCACGACTTAAGGATGTGAGGTTTACAGATATCGAACCTTGAAGGGATAATGGAGACGTTGTGATGTTCTGTTCAAATTGTGATAGATCTTTTCTAAGCGTTGTGAATTGCTTTACAGCATGATTATAGACTGAATTCTATGAGATGAGGGTTAGTTAGCTGTCCCAAATTGAATTGTTGAATTGTTGATATATAGCAAAACACTCACCATTTTACGTGATAAAACTTTTCTTCCCAATAAATTAGTTCAAAAAGGGCTTCGATTGAAAGATTTCATTAAAAATTTCTAATGTTTTTATTTATGTTTTTGTGCTTTAGACAGCTGTTTTTTTGGTATTCAGGTCGTATGGGTCACGTGATAATTTAGGTAGTTTATAGATATAGCTATAGAGATGTCAGACTCATAAGCCTAAAACAAGCGGTTTGCTGAATAGAAGAGGAATGGTTACAGAACAGTAATAAATAGGGTGCAAAATTTGAAGAGCATTTCTTGTTTGTTTTGTTTAAATAAAAAAGCGCTTTGAACAGATCATCGAGATAGTTATGATGTTTGTGTCACTATATTATATTAAGCCATGGTAATATTGAATCTATTATAGTATTTTTCATGAAAGTCCTCAGAATCTTTAAATGACCCCTGTTTTTATATATAAATGTGGTTAGTTTATGAAGCTAATGATAAACAACCAAAGATGAAGTTTGTAAATTTTATTTGTTTATTTTCTTTTTATAATTATAAGTACAGGGCCAACAAAGATCAAAATATATTAAAATTATTTTTATAATTAACATTATAATTGGATTCTTATTATTGGTTATTACTGGTTGTTGCTATCATTATTGTTTTTATTCCATAAGTTAATTACCTGACCTTAATTAATAAGCACAGTATTTAAACATATAGATATCACATGTTCAAATGCACCAAATACTTTCTAGTATATGATATCGTCATGGATGCAAATTACTGTTGATCATAATGTTTATTCCTTTTCTCTATCTCTTTCCTTTAACCATTACTGTAACTATATTTAGACTCTTTCAGCCAACTCCAAAGACAGATATTTATCAACAATTCCACCAAATAATACACCTAATTTAGAATCCTTATAAGACTCTAAAACATTCCCATTTTCTACCAATTCAACAAAAGTAGGATCTATAGGAACATTCCCCCAATATGGTATACTTAAATCATTAGCTAATGTCAACCCACCACCAGAACTAAATATATCTGTACATTCTTCACAATGAGGACATATAAATCCACTCAGGTTCTCTACAATCCCTAATATACTGAACCCAACCTTCTTACAATAATCAATCTCTTTACGAACGTCTTCTATGGAAACTTTCTGAGGTGTAGTTACAATCACAGCACCATCAGGTTTAGCATCTTTCAGTAATTCTGCAATAGCAATATGTTCATCAGATGTCCCAGGTGGAGTATCTATCAGTAGATAATCGAGATCAGACCAGTTGACATCAGTTATAAATTGTTGGATCATTGCTGTTTTCTTTGCACCTCTCCAAACGACAGAATTGTTTCTATCATTAAGCAGGAAAGCCAATGAGACGAGTTGAATGTTACCTAGAGTAACAGGAACCCACCCATTTGTGCCTTGGAATATCTTGTTGTTTTCAGCACCGAACATTCGAGGTATAGAAGGACCAGTCAGATCGATATCAAGTATACCAACTTTAAAGCCCTTTGCAGCCAAAGTAAGAGCGAGTTGAGTTGTGACGGAGGATTTGCCGACACCTCCTTTGCCACTTAGCACAAGAAGAATGTGTTTGATATTGCTGAGCGGAGTACTTTCCATCTTGTTATTTTTTTGATCTTGTTCTTCTGTTTCAAATAGTGTTCAATTATATATTTTATTTGTCTTCAAATTTTCAGACTTTTCCTCACAAACAAACAATAACAACCTCAAAAAGGCCATGTCAAAGAGAACAAACCTATTCAGATCCTCCTCGCCGTACGCCCAGTCGCCATACGCTGCGATTAACGACAGAGAGCTCAGCAATTTAGAAGAGCAGTCCAATGATAAATCTGAACAGATCCTCTCGCGGCTTTCAGTGCTCAAGTCGCTATCTCACAGGATGAACACCGAGATAAACAGTTCCAACAACTTATTAAATGACAGTCTCTCAGGGAACTTTGACAAACTGAAACTCGGTCTCAGAAGGAACTTGGTCCATATCAACAGACTGCGTGAGAAGAGCGGCATCAGCGTCAAGAATTGGCTTATAATTTTCCTTTTAGTTGTGCTATTTTTTGTGTACATAAAGTATTTTTGAACTTTTGATAGTGTAAATAAATATACAATCACCAAACAGTGGCAAATAAAAGCTAAATACAACAGAGAAGACAAATTATAACGGTACTTAAAATCAAGTAAAGATGTCACGGGTAAGCCAGTTAGATGCCACGCTGTTAGACCAGCAACTTTTAGAATTGTTGACCAACCAAATACCAAATGCCTCACCGGAGTTGAAACTTCTAATTTCAACTGTTCTCTTCAAATTTAATGTCTGGGACAACTCAATTAGTTATGGTGGGTTCCTACAGAACCTCAGACACGTTGGTCTCTCAAAGAAGAACAAACTTGTTTATTATCTACTCACAGTTGTTGTCCATTATCTAACTGAGAAATCAATTACTGGAATTTTATTCTCCAAGATTTATAAATCACTTTCATTGATAAACTACATTACTTTTATCTACAATGGGCGATATGAAAGCCTGGTTCACAGACTTCTCAAAATTAAAACTATTCAAATCAATAAGAGAAATGCTGTGTCCTTTGAATTCCAAAATAGACAACTTGTATGGAACACATTGCTTGAATGCTTTGTTTATCTAGCACCATTATATTCCTTCTTCAATGTGGCTTCTCAAACTCCAATATCACTTGAAAACCCTTCAAACTGTGCAATTTGTAATAACAAGATTACAAGCCCATACAAGACCAACTGTGGGCATCTGTATTGCTTTGTTTGTATTACAAAACGTCTTGAACTTTCACAAAACTTGACTTGTCATTGCAATCAAATAATCAAATACGCTGAGCCATTATGAAAAAAATACAGAACAAGGGGAGATATCATAACCATTAATTAAATCGACGTCATACCTAATTTTGTTAATCTAATAGGTTCCCTTGTTCTCATGAAATTGAAATAAAAAAATGATATAAATTTACGAAGCAAATCCTTAAACTTCTCAAACTATTTTTTTACTACTCTTCACTCTCAGTTCAATTTGTCAAATGTCTCAAAATTATTTCCTCAAGAAACGGTCAGGATTAGCTGAAGCAGAAACTGACACAGAAGCCGAATCTACAGAACTAGAAACAGGAACAAGTTCGGATGAAGAAACCGACCATCCTGTCAAGCCAATTAGAAAGCTCAATAATCTCTTCTCTAAAGTTTCCATTAATGATAATGAGAAAGTAACCATTAGTAAAGATGACTTGAAGACAATTATGAACGAATTCATGTCTGAACAAATGGCTAGTGCAGCTTCTACCACAAATTCAACCACAACTAATTTAAACATTACTGTTTCTGACGAAGTTCATACTGACAGTGTGAATACCAACAACACAAAATCTAATAAGACCAGATCCAATACCACTATTTCTAAAGCCTCTTCAAATCAATCTGCAATCTTGGAAACTATTGACAAGATCATTACAAGCAATTCACAAATCACAAATCAACCACGTACATTTGGTCATAAATTCCTTATTTCATGTGTTTCATGCGCACTTGCTGGTCGTCATGGATATAATAATAATTCCAATTCATTAGATCTTAATCCTGTTGTTCAACAGTTGAAAAATTGTTCAAATAATAATGGGTATATGAATGTTACAAGAATGTCCTATATTGGTCATATAATCATATATTATTGGCATAATGATCTCAAGATAAAGAATGCATTAAAGGCAAGATTTGGTGGGATGGCTCATTTAATTGAATCGGAAAATAAAGTTATTAGTTCGATTGGTGCTATACATCTTTGGAAAACACCTAAAAATTGGTCAAATATCACTGGAGTTAAGAAAAAAATCTTACAAGAATACCAAGAAAAGTTCCATTTTGATGAGAATGCTTTCACTAAAGTATTGAAGTCATTAGGTATTGATTGATTGAAACTCTTGATATGAATTTCTTTTTTATACACGGAATATTTATTATTTGAATAATTCCAATTTCAATTTCAATTTCAACTGTTGATCACTTGAAATTTGAAAAAGTTGCCATATACTTGATCCTCTTTGATTAATTTGATTTTTATTTCATTCCATGTCATTCTTGAAAATGATGACCTTATAAGTTCTTTATAATTCAATTTGGACTTCCATCTGTTAAGTTTGAATAAACTGGTATATATTCTCTCTTATTAAGTGATTATAATCTTTATTTCTAACAAAATACGTACTCGAATTACTTTGACCAATCAATCAACCAATATAATGCCATTTTATTCATCTTTTATTCTGCTGTTTCACATAATTTATACTGGATTTATAACCATCCCATTGTACTTTCTGTTTCTTTGTAGGTGGTTCACTAGATTTTTTGAATAATCCTTTAATATTTTCTATGACTTGATCTGTACTTAAATTACTATTCTTTATCTTTGATTCATATCTTTCTCTTTCGACTTGATAATTTGGATCTCTTAATAAAATTTGAATATGTTTCTCAAATTCTGATTCTTGTATCATTTCTCCTGTTATTGGACACTCAACCAATTTCTCATCGTTTGAATTGTCTTTATTATCAAATTTTCTTCTAGTTGTACCAAATTCTTTTATATTAATTGCATTTTTATTCGAACTTGAAACTTTATATTCTTTGACTTGTCTTGATTTCTTCTCCAAACTTCTAAATTTCAAGTCTTCAATCTTATATGGTTCACTAAATTCAGTTATTTTATCTAAATCTGTAAATTCAATAATTTCTGAAACGTTGAAATCTTGCCAGTTTATACTTAGATAATAATCTTTCTTTAATGTTTCAATCTTTTCTTCATTCTTAACTTTTTGCTTATAAAACTCTTCATATTCAGCCCTCTTAAATCCAGTATCAATCAGTTCATCAATATCAGTTTTAAGTTTATATTCATAACTATCGTCATTCAATAATTTGTAACTCTTTAAATACTTTAGAAATAGTTTATGTAAAGTATGATCATAATTCAAGAATCCAAATTGTCCAAGAGTTCCATACTTGTTTTTGATCTCATTCAAAACATTTTGATTATTTGACACGAATAACGCAGTTGTTTTGATCACATTTAAATCCTTTTCTGTGATTGAATACTCAATGTCAATTAAAAATGGTAAATCTTCAGGTTTCTCCAAGTTATCAGCAGTTTCATCAGATTCATCACCATTTAATTGACCATCACCATCAATATTATCATCAAATTCTTCAATATGTTCAAGAACGTATTTGTAATACTCATAGTAGTCATCTTCAGTCCTTAAAAATCCAAATTTATCAATTGAATCTGACTTTAGAATTTGTTCTTCGAAAGTTGACCCATTCTTATGGACGTATCTTGCCGTTTTCAAGATTGTTTCTTGAATAGAAACCGGTGGAATTATCACATCTTCCGGTATTTCTCTCACCATTTCACCACTTTTTTTACTCTTTATTGCCGTTAAATCTTGTTATTATATTTTTTCCAATTTTGTGTCTTTATGACAATTTTATTGTTATTATAAAAAATATCCACGTGACTTCAACGGTAAATACCACGTGACTCATATGAATTACAAACACATTTTGACTGCCTTTGAGCAGGTTTTTATTTGGAGACAGAGCGAGAGAGAGAGGGAAAAAGCTAGTGAGAGTTTGGTTTGCAAAGGCTCTACCAAAAATATGAGGAGTTTATTTACTATTTGTTAAAATATCTTTATTTAATTTGGATATTACAAGTTATACTGTCAAACGATATTGAATATGAGACCAAAAATGTGTTCCATAACCTTACTTACAATGGTACCAAACTCAACAGAATACTTTAATTTATCACATCGATTGACAATAAATAGTGTTCATTTGGATATCTTGGAGGATGCCAATGGAATTTTTTATTAATGCACTTTAAATTTTTTGACACTGAGAATAATACAAGAGATATTGATATAGTTCATTGTGTTACAAGCCAGCCACTACAGAATATATAAACACAATATATGACCCAGGAAGTACAATTGCAAGTACTGGAACTGGAATTTGATCAACTAACTGGTAGGGCTATCTCTGTTGAGTATACAACAAACAACCACGGAGCCCTTCGATTTATTTACTAGCTTTTATTGGCATTCATCGAAAACACTAAGAAAGCTTCACCAAGGAAAAAATTGATAACCATAACCATAAAATAAGAGAAAAATTTTGAATAATACTTTCGACTATGTTACATTGAGGATCTCTTTCTGTCTGGGAAGCGAATCTTAGCGAATTAAACTCAAATTTTCTGTGATTGAGGGCTAAATTGATTTGTTTTCTGTTGATATTCAATATAATTGGTATAAAAGGGATCCATGTCCTAATAAAATCTCCTATAACTTCCTTTCTTTCCTCTGCACTTCAAGAAAATGTCTTTTGCCCACCTTACTGAAGGATTTCAATCATCTTTTGATCCATACACAGACTCATCTCATCGGATGGTTACTAGATCTCAATATGAAATAAATGCTGCTATAACTAAGAGAACCAAATCAAGATTTAACTTCACTCGCTGTTCAGAATCCTTTTCAATACAAGTTGAAGATGAGATTCTTTTGCCTATGTGGCAACCAGTCCGATTACTTGATCACACAACTAACCATGGGAACGTGGAGTCTATTATGGAACAGCAAATTAGACCAAATGATGAGATTATTATTGAACCATATCTTGGCGCTGATACTTATAGAGGACTCCAAGAAGAAACAGAAATTCATTCCACATTGATCAGATCTGTCTTGAGTGCCATTTTAACAGCCGATGATGCTTATGAAATGGACAACAACCATGGTCCTGATCCAATATGGGTGGAAAGGAATAGACTGCCACCAACTCCACCACCAACCCCAACTCCATTTCCAATGTTATAAGTAAAAATGGAGTGTCAGTTAGTTTGCTCTTCAAAATCTCACTCCATCTTTTATGAAATGAGTTGACATAACACTCGAAGCACATGATAATCGGCACATCTTTCCGTAAAAAATCCGATGTGCAGTGGAATTGGCAGGTTTCTCGGCGCTGTGCGCGGTCCAAAATGGGAATGGTAAGTTGAGTAACGTCATGATTACATAATATTTATCACTTAATAAACGGTGAATTGTCAATCTTTTTCCTTTCTTCCTCTATTTTAAGCCAACAGATACTGCTGACAAGACGATGAACAAACTCATTCCATTGGCATTACTCGCTCAGTGCGCTCTAGGTGCTGTCTATCAAAATTGTGTTGCATTTGAGACTCCCTTCTGGAATAAAGGTGCTCAGTTAAACTTGAAAACCAGCATTGATACTTCAGTCCTTGTTTACAAGCTTCAAGATACTGCTAACACAAACATCCCATTCGAGGCTACTCAAGAATTGATCCAATCTGAGAAGAAAGGATTCACTGTTTGTGGTACGAAGCTGCACAGTGTTGATCGTTGTGAAAATTTGGGTGAATTTGTGGTTAAACCAAAAGAAGGGGGCGATAACGAATTACCAACCTCAATCACCAACAAATTTCTACCAGCTGGAGAACATTTAAACTATAATATCAAAGAAGGTGGGATCTATTGTGTTATTGCATACCAAGAAAATGATGAGGAAGTTGTCAAAGGCTTAGATCACCAGTATGTTCATTCTTATGGTATGTTGCCATTGGCAGGTTTTGCTGAGTTGCTCATGAATTTGATCAATATTTTAGTCACTTTTATGACTATGGGTGCCTTCACCTATATTCTCTCTAAGGGAACTGATTATCAATTGTCTATTCCTCATACTATGATTAAAACCGGATTGCATCTAAACGCCATTGTTTGTATCAGTAAAATTCTTCTTCTCACATTGGGAAATAAGGGATGGTTGAGCTCCACCTCAACAAGGGGTACCTTACAATATATCTCTCTATTTTCAACAGTTTCTGCTTATTACATCCTCTTTATGGCGAGTTTGAATGAGTCTGTTATAGTGGAAGGAATGTCGAGAAGAATTAAAAAACTCAGTGAAGTGAAAAGTAACTACACTAAATACTTCAAGATTTTAATCTCATTACTGGTAGGTAAGGTGGTTGTGGTTGATATTCTAGAAAAATTTTTTCTTTCAAGGGATGGACCAATCACTTTTGTTTTGGATTTATTACATTCATTGATTTCGGTTCCATTGATTATCATCTACAACAAAAATTTCCATTTGGTCAGTCAGGAGATTCTTGATTTGGCATATTTGAAAAACTTCAAGCGGTCGAGAGTGATTTGTTTTAGTGTTCCAGTTATCTTAACAGTTGTTCCAATCTTCTACATTTCAATTATATCTATTGTTCAAGGTGGAAAAACTGGTTTCGATCCAGATAACTTGGATAAAACCTCTGGTGATATCTTGGCTGAGTCTATGAACACTGCTGTGAAGCTTTCAACCCTGATGATTTCAGACTTAATAGAGTTCACAGTCGTAGTTATCTGTATCGAATTATTAGTCGTTTGGAGACCAAAAGTGATTGAACCTGCCTCAAGTGGCCATTTGAGATTAGGCTCAGATGAGAATGAAGGTGGTACTTTCAACGAAGAGAATCCTTTTACTTCTAAAGATGCCAGTGAGAAAGTTTGAAGAACAAGAATGAAGCTGATATCCAAAGAGTACCTGCAGAGGTGACACCTTTTTTTCCAATTTTAAACCTATGCTTATTAAACTATATAAGGCAAATATGAAATACACAATATATTTGAACTATCACTTATTTCTCTACTAAACCAATATATCGATAGTATAGTAGTAATTCATCATATAATCAGGGCGATAGAGGGCGATAGCAAAAATGCTCATAACCATTCTATCCGGTTAGGGCACGTTAAATTGTGTATTGGAAAAGGAAAACAAAAACAATTTTGTTAAATCATCAAAACAAACAAGATCTCTAATTAAAGGACACTGTTTGTGAGACATAAAGCTGCACCAGTCTCTTCTACTTCTGATTCACAATTTTTTGGTGTGATTGTGTCGTGTTTTTAATTGGTTACCAAATTGCAAAATGTCGAGAACTAGTACATCTCAAAATGCTTATACGAATCTCACATTCCTTAACGAAGACGATCCAGTCAAGCTTTTAAGTTCAAATAACTATCTGGATCAATTGGTGCCCATAATTAAAAACAGTTTGAAGAGTGATTCAATTGATGAGCTGATACACAAACTGAAGACTGAAGATGAAAAGAAAGACAATGAAATTACAGCAGTCTTGAATGTGAATGAGGAAAAGATTGCAAGTTCGGCATACAGCGTATCAAAAGTATCAAGAGAAGCTTCTGGAATTAGTGAACAATTGTTAGATATCAATGATCATTTATCGAAAACTTCCAGCTTGACAATTGAGAAGAAATTTAATCTATTGAAATTGAAGAAGAATATTAGTAAAATTGAAGAATCTGATATTTTGATCAATAAAGTGCTGCATGTCTTAGAACTTACTGATAAAACTCAAGATTTGATTCAGAATAATAAATTTTTCAATGCTTTAAAAAATCTTAATGATCTGACGAAATTGAGCAAGGACTTTGATAGAGATATTCCATTCTTGAATCATATAAACAACTCAATTCCTTATCTGAAGAACTCTATCAGAGATGAATCACTGAGTCTAATGAAAAGAAATTTGAATGCCATCGATGGTAAACTAGAAAACCTCACAAATACGTATTATGATGAGTATACTAAACTATTGGAACAATGGGAATCTTTTAAGGCACAAAACAAAGATTTCGAACAATATAAATTGAATTCATCGGTAGAAAGAAGTCTTAGACCTTCATATTCTTCAATAGTTTTACCTCCAGTCGAAGATTTTATTGATCTTGGATTTGTTTATGATACATTTTCAGTATTCCAGAACCTGAACCAAGTTGACTTTTTCAAAGATGAATTTAATAAAGAACTACTCATAAGAAGAGATAAATCATTGTTACCATTTCAAATTAATGATTCCAAAAATTTGAATTTTCAAGCTTTGATCAAAGATGAAGAAAACTTGAAAAGCTTTTTATCAAAAGTTATAGGATTTTTGATCACATATTGTTTAATTTCTGAGAGATTTCCACAATTGGTTAGACAACAGACTAATGATGTATGGGAAAACTTATCATCAAAAATTTATCAGTATTTGAAAAACTTGGTCTTGAATGAAATTCTAGATATAAACAGAATAATTGAATTGAAGAAAATTTTCGGTAATTTCTTCCTCATATTAGAAAACTTTAACTTGAGTCACGATCATTTTTATAACTTATTGATTGTTGCATTCAAGAAATATTCACAGATTTCACAGTTCAAATTTTCCCAAGAATTTTCAAAACTTGGTGAGGAAGATGATTTAATGTCGATGGTTGTTTATGATAAAGCTCTCTATAAGAAGATCACAACTGTTAGTTGGTATAAAGGCTTAAAGCCAATTGACGAGATCAAATTTCCAGAAGTCTTACCATTCAGTTCAATCTACCCAATGGCATGTGCTCAAACGAGGACTTTTATTTCACATCAACAAAAATTCTTGAAAGAATATTATAGGTTTGACACCAATTCATTGAATAAGTTGATTGTTGAAAATGTTGACAAGACATTAATTAATTCCATCAACAAATATTATAATGATAAATTGGATTTCATAACAAGAGAAGAACTTTCGCAGAATATGATTAATTTAGAATATTTCTTAATAATGACTAAAGAAGTTGCTAATCTTCTTTCCAACACATTTGAGTCGCATATCACATTAAGTGCAACTGAAGCAATTAATAAGACTAGGAAAGCAACCGAAAACAGGCTATTCGAATTGGTTGATGGTAAAATTGACGATTTAGTTGATTTTATTGATTGGGATTGGACATCAAAGGCCAAAAACACAGAACCAAACTATTTCATTAAAGATATTGGTGATTTCTTGAAAAATATGTTCAATTCGACTTTTAGTAATCTACCTATTTCCATTAAGAATCTATTACTATATAGAGTATTTGACCTATTAGCCCAAAGATTCTTGGAAGATTTAAATTCCCAAAGAAGTTTATCTGAAACTGCAATTGCCAATTTTGATCTTGATATTTCATATATCGAACAAATTACTAAGGAGTTGAGTCCATCAAAAGAAGTAACGAGTAATAGAGATTCTCTATTGTCAATGTTTTTACAACTAAGACAGACGATTAATCTGCTGAAGATTGGAGATCTAGAAGAATACAAAGATGATGCTATAAGAAATAGGAAGTACGACCATATTAAACCAGAGTACGCCATTTCATTGTTCACTAAACTTGAGAACCATGACAATAGTGGACAATCTACTCCAGAACAAGTCACCCCTCAAAACACATCTGCAGCGTCAAAGTACTTTATGAAGTTCAGACAGAACAAGAGTTAAAATACTTAGACCAACCTATGATCATCCTATGACCAATCAGTTACAAATATATGAAATATATTACCGATTTACACTCTTTCTCTGTTTAACTATAATGAAATTTCGCGGAGATGTAAACAGACAAAAATTTCGATGAGCTTAAACTTTCACTACGAAAAGACATCGAAAGCCAACCGAGGAAAAATGGGTGAAAAGAGAAAAGGAGGGTTCCAAGACAGGTCAAAGAAGAAGTACAAAGCTGTGACTGGTATTATTGAACCTTCAACTTCTGGGATCTACGCCACATGTGGTAGAAGACTTGAAAAGAAATGCCAGAACGAGCTCAAGGCCTTATTCGAGGAAAAACTTGAAGAATACTATAAGGAAGAATTAGAGGCTCTAGAAAAGGAAGATAATGACGTTGAAGAGGAGGCACAAGAAGAAGATTCTGAGAAGAAAGAGTTGAGTATTGAAGATTCCATCAAGAAAGAATTGGAAGACTTGAAACAATCTCAAAAACCAAAGCCGCACAAGAAAGAACGTCTTCAATTTATAGAACTTGGTTGCGAATGTGTTGTCTTCTGTAAGACAAGAAGACCTATTGATCCGGCGGTTTTTGTGGAAAGAATATGTCAAGATTCATATGAATCCAATGTTAAATCAACAAGATTCACTCAAAAATTAACACCAATTACATTTAGTACTAGTGCATCAATGGAGGAACTAACAAAACTAGCTAAAAAAGTTCTTAAACCACATTTTCATAAAGAAGAGGGCCAAAAACCACATACTTTTGCTATAAAGATCACATCAAGAAACTTTAGTGTTTTAGATAAAGATGATATGATTGCGAAAATCGCAGAATGCATTGGAAGGGATCATGCACATAGAGTTGATTTGAAGAAGTATGAGAAACTAATTCTTGTCGAATGTTTTAGAAATAACATTGGAATGAGTGTCGTGAATAATTATGACAAGTATTCCAAATTTAACTTACAACAAATTTTTACTAAACAAGCTCTTTCACAAGAAGACTCACAATCAAGAGTAAGACCATCATCTAGTCAAAAGGAAACTACTAGTATAATTGAAGAGACCAAAGACAGAGAAAGTGAAGAATAACATAACATACATTAGAAGATGATAGAATATAAATTATTGGTGGTCTAATTCCAAACACGTTCACAAATCTAAAAATCAATTCTAGTAAATGTGACCAACAAATAACTGTACTTGTACTAATTAGCTATTCTCTAAGCTATTGATTCTCATAAAGCGCTGTTTACTTTTTCTTGTTCTCAACATTATAGAACCTGACACAAAAGTGTCAAAAGTGTCAAAAAGTGCAAAAAGTGCAAAAAGTGCAGAAGTGTTTGATCACAAGAGTTCTCTCCTTATTCAAGCTTTAAGCATTGTGGCAAATGGAATTTTCTGAAATAAGGGAAGAGATTTTGCAATCCTTGAGGCAGGCCCACGATGGCGATCAGTTTGTGGTGAATAAACGATTCTAACGTCTACAAGAGACAATGCCGGAGGGATTTCGTTCGATAGATGCTGAAAGATATTGGATCACTAACACTTCAGAGGAAGAGTTTTTCAAACAATACCCTTGTTTTGTTTTGAACTATCTGGGTGAAATACCATATAATGCAAATGCTCAGGGAGTGGCTAATGATTCTCTAAGACCAACTTTCTATATTTCAAAGGGTACATACAGCCTCTGAAGTGATGAAGGGTTTCAAGCTTGTTTTGCCTGGTTTCCAAAATTTCAATTCAAATGACCCTTATCATCCAGTCGACATGCAGGAAACACTAAAACTTTCATTAATGAACTCAAAGCTCTATAATCTAGAGGTTTATTTAAACCCAAACGAATTGATGAGGTTAAGTAGAGATTTGGATAATATCATGAAATTTTAGATTTGGTCACTACAGATAAAGAATATATTCACAATGACTTTATAAGAATAGTGAGCTTCATTGAAGCTTTTACTAAAACATACCAAATGAGGATCGGTGGTGATGTTCTAAAAGTCAAGCTACAAGAGTCAGATACGTTGACAGGTGAAATACATGGAATGGCGGAGAACTTGAATTTTGACTTGTACATTGGGTCGTTTTTACTAATGACTTTGATAAAACCAAATGAGGAAATTACATTAGAAGATATCATTGAGAACAGTGACAGAAAAACAAGACTAAAGTTTGAACGGAAAGCAGAAAAATAGCTGAAGGCTCTTCATCGACATGGGATAGTTCATAATGATGTTGCAATTCGGAATTTCATAATCGATCAAAAGGGGAAGGTTAATAAAATAGATATTTCACATTCGTTCATAAGCGATTACAAAGAAACATTTGATGAAGAGATTCATAGATTAAAAGCCCTGTTCAATTTACATGAATGAATTGCTCTGTCTATATGCTATGTATACTGATATTAATAATATGGAGTACCGTGAATTTAATTTGCAACAAACTTTCACTAAACAAGCTCTCTCACAAGAAGATTCACAATCAAGAGTAAGACCTTTATCAAGCAAAAAGGAAACTGCTAAAATTGAAGAGGCCCGAGGCGGTAGAAAGTGAGGAATAACATAACATACATTAGAAGATGATGGAATGTAATTTATTGGTGGTCTAATTCCAAACACGTTCACGAACCTAAAAAAGAATATTAGTATGATGTGATACTTTCAAAATAAAACCAAGCTAAAATCACTCACCTTTTGCGGCACTTCCCAAGAGAGCCAATCTGCTCGTCTATTAGGTATCAACCCCATGGAATCCAATTTATAAACACCAATGGCAACAACAATCAACTGTACTAAAATAAATACAATATTAGCATAATTGATTTGTCCTGAGTTCTTCTTAGTTCTCAAAGGTTTGAATTGTTCTGGAGATGAAAATATAGCTGATAATGCACCAGAAAATAACATCAATGTTTGTGTGATTGGAATCATTTGAAGACTATTACCTGTCATATAACTCATGAATAGAGTCATTGGAATTTGTTTACTTGGAGCCCAAGCGAGTTCCCAGGCCTTATTTGCTTTCAAATCATCTAATTGATTTGTTTTTTGTTTAATTGTAGATTTCTTTGTGTTTGTGTCTTTGAAACCATTTGGTGATTGAACATTCAAATGTGGAGACCTTTGAAAATACAATTTGTTAGTACCACTGCATATAAATCTTCCATCTCTTACATACTTTACTTCCGGGACAACCAGATCATGGAACCAACTCATTCTATTATTGCTTTTCTTATCTAAAGACCCAAACGAACCTGGTTGTTTATTTCCTTTTCTTGGGTGGCCATAGAGGATCATACACGTGAGTATCACGTGATTATTGCTTTTCCAGTACTTTTCCCGAAAGACTCAAAAAACCAACAAAGAACGCTAATAAAACGTTTTAAAGCATCACTTGTGCACAGAATGACTTCGAATCAGGAACAACAGCCGCAAAGACAAAAGAGCAGAAGACATTCAAAGTCACATGCGACGGGATCTCATCCCCCAAACTTGCCTTCAAAGCCTGATCTTACAAAGACAACAGCAAAACCCACAGGTTGGGCTTCTATTGCATCTTCCAAGGCCCCATCACCACCAAAATCTCAATCACCACCTTCCTCAACAACATTGAAAAAGGTCACTAAACCTACTGAGGAGACTAAACAAAAAAATGAGGCCCACCAGCTACCATCAAAAGAGAACAATCATCATAGTAATAAAAATAAACATCGAAAACAGCATTCGCCATCTACATCTGCTTCAGCATCTTCATCGTCCCCTGTGACGACTGGGACAGCATTAATACCACCAAAGAATACTAGTACATCTCCAACTGTATCAACAACGGCATCAGGATCAAATGCCTCCACGACTCAAACGAAAACATCCAACCAAAACCGCGCTTCTACTCCACAATCCACTCAAACGACTGCAGTCAAATCAAATTTCAACCATTTAGAAATCACTAAATCCTTACAAGAACGTAATACTTCGTTATTAAAGAAATCACAACGTTTCAAGACTGGAGGCTCAGATTGGACAGTTAATTCTACAAAGAGCAAAAAGCATGAAAAGAATGGAGAATCTCACAGACTGGATGTTGCTGGATTGGAGTTAAACAAATATTTAAACTCACTAAAGTGAATTTTCATCAGTTAAATGCATTTTTTTTTTTATATTGAATGAATTAATGTATTTCCATAAAACGCTATATAACATATCCTAGTAGTAGTACTCACACCTTTGGAGTAACGGTTTAATCAAAAAGTAAATTCAAATTTTGTCACAATAACACAATTACATAATTGACGTAGAGCCTAAGAAATACACTGATACGCAGTACCGCGTACCACGTACCGCTTTCCACACACATGTTCCACGGCACTATACCGAATTAAGCGTTATTCTTGTTTTAGTCCATATAGGTTATTGTGCTCACTGCTTAGACATGGTGCCAAATTCAAACTCGGTGAAATTAATTCTTCCGAAAAGCTCCCGGATCCATCTTCCTCGTAAAACGCAAAACCTCCGGTGTTCTTTCGGAATGACCATCCAAGATTCAGAAACATCCTTCCCTGTCCTGGAAATCCCGGGATTCACATCGAAAAACACAAGCACCAAAGCAAAAGTGAATGAAATTTTGCTAAAAGTGCAATAACCTGTGACTTCGAGATAGTGCAAAGTTGAGATAATGTACTATTAATATATAAAAACACATTTTATTAAACCTCTAGAATTCAAACAATTTGAATCACTGTTTCTAAAACTCTCATTTTGTAGCTTCTGGTGTTTTTTCAACTCTTAGGTATTTAGCTTCTTAGTTCCTATTTCGTAGGCTTGTGATTTGTCACAAAACCCCACAGAACCGTTGGTTAGAGGGCCGACCACTGGATCCCCCCAAGGGAAGGCCCAGTACGAGAAAATTATCCGGATCCTACCCGTGGCCCTACCAATATATCACCCTAGGGAGGCGATGTAACCCCGGACAGCGGGAAGCATGCGTCCTTCCATAAAAAAATACACTCCCCTACTTTTTACGTGGGTCAATAAAATTTAACAACTCTCATGACTGAGCTCTATATAAAAATAAACTCATATCCTGTTTTTTCCTGCTTGCCAATAACTTTTTAGAATGCTATTTGATTCAAGCTCCATTATAAATCAATACAAAAAACGTAAAATGTCAGCTGCAGAACAACATAACGTCGATACTGATCTAATCACTTTAACAAGATTCATTTTAACATCTCAACAAAAGGTTGCCCAGAATGCCACTGGTGAATTAACATTGTTGTTGAATTCTCTACAGTTCGCCTTCAAATTTATTGCTAAGAACATCCGTAAAGCAGAATTAATCAATTTAATCGGTCTTGATGGTGGCTCAAACTCTACTGGTGATGAACAAAAAAAATTGGACGTCATTGGTGATGAAATCTTTATCAATGCTGTCAAAGGTTCTGGTAATGTCAAAGTACTTGTCTCTGAAGAACAAGAAGATTTGATTGTTTTCGATGGCCCAGGTAACTATGCTGTTGTTTGTGATCCAATCGATGGTTCTTCAAACTTAGATGCTGGTGTCTCTGTTGGTACCATCTTTGGTGTTTATAAGTTATTACCAGGCTCTAAAGGTTCTATTAAAGATGTTTTGAGACCAGGGACTGAGATGGTTGCTGCTGGTTACACTATGTACGGTGCCTCTGCTAATTTAATGTTGACTACCGGTCAAGGTGTCAATGGTTTCACCTTAGATGCTTCTTTAGGTGAATTTATTTTAACACATCCAGACTTGAAGATTAATGATTTCAAATCAATCTTTTCAGTCAATGAAGGTAACACTCATTACTGGCCAGAACATGTTCAAAACTTTTTTGCTGACTTGAAAAAACCACAACCAGATACTGGTAAACCATACAGTGCAAGATATATTGGTTCTATGGTTGCTGATGTTCATAGAACTTTACTATATGGTGGCTTGTTTGCTTACCCAGCTGATGCTAAATCAAAAACTGGTAAATTAAGAATACTGTATGAATGTTTCCCAATGGCCCTTTTACTAGAGCAAGCTGGTGGTAAAGCTGTCACAGATTCTGGTGAACGTATCTTGGACTTGACACCAAAAGCTATCCACGATAGATCAGGTATCTGGTTAGGAAGCTCCGGTGAAATTGATAAGTATCTGAAATCTATTGGTAAATTATAAACCAAAAAAAAACCCCCCCATTAAACGACATTGATGAACTTCTATTTAACTCTGCACTGTATACTAGAATAAACGAAAGCTTTATATGTTTTATATTTATTATCAGTTACCCACCAATCACTATATACAACCTAAAATGGTGAAGAGAGAAATATTTCTTTTTTTATCGCGATAAAAACTCTTGAAATCCTACTATTACTCACATATCAGCTCACAAAAACTACACGCAAATCCTATAATATTCAAACTCTGATGAGCCTCTCTGCAATAGAGCACTCGCTGACTGTACACATACGGTCCTCACTTAGCTCATATCCAAAAGAAACACTGAAAAAACTCGCATTTGCAATCTCATTAATCTCTTGTTTGTGTGCTGGATCTGTCCTTCTCTTCTCTCTCTTCACACCTGTACTTCAACATGATTTGAGCTACACGCAATTCCAAATAAATGTCATTGGTGGATGCACTGCTATGGGGATGTATCTTCCATTGCCATACTTGGGTTACCTGGCTGATGCACACGGTCCTGTTATCCTTGCTGTTCTTGCATCTGTGTTATTTGCTCCAAGTTATATCGCTGCTTCAATTATAGTTCAAAATAATTTGGCATTTTGGTTGCTTGGTATCAATTTTGCATTTATAGGGTGTGCTACATCTGCTATTTATTTCACCAGTCTTTTAACATGTACAAAAATTTTTCCAGGAAGTAAAGGGTTAGTAATAAGTGCACCAGTTACATGTTATGGATTGTCTTCTTTGATTGGATCACAGGTTCTGAAATTGAGATTCTTAAGAAAATCGGAAGAAAATAATACAGATGAACTAGATCTATTTAAAACTTTTAGATTTTTTGCTATATTATATTTGATTTTAGGTTTATTTAATTGGGTTAGTTCAAGTATTGTCAGTATTGAGAGAGACATATTATTTACAAACCCAGATATAAATGAAGAATCGCCATTGTTAGAGAATGGTGATTCTGATTCTGATGCTGATTTAGTGCCGAACCATGAAGCTAGATACTTACAATTCTTGAAAGACAAATCTGCTTATGTTCTGTTGTTATCATTATTAACTAGTCTTGGTCCTTCAGAGATGTTCATCACAAATTTAGGATCTTTAGTAAAAGTCATCAGCCCAAATTCTTCAATAGAATCCCAAGTTTCAACACACGCCATATTCTCCACCATTGCAAGACTTTCACTGGCTCCACTATCTGATTTACTGCTATCTATTTTCAATATATCAAGAATTTGGCTTTTGACACTCATAATTATCATTGGAGCAATAACACAAGCGATAATTGCATCACCGATACTTACAAGCTCATCATCAGGTGAGAGTTTCTATATAATAAGTGCTCTTTCTGGATTCACATATGGTGGTTACTTCACATTATATCCAACAATCGTACTCTCAATATGGGGGAGTGAACTTTTTGGGTCAACTTGGGGTTCATTCATGGTTGCACCAGCCTTAGGATCAACTGGTTTCGGACTACTCTATGCATTTATCTATGATTCTAAATGTTCAGTGGGAGTTGGTCTAGAACAGACTTTAAGTGGTTCTTGTGTTAGCGCAGTATATTGGACAACAACATTAAGTTTTTTCTTCAGTGCATTGCTATTGCTATTTGCATGGCGTTTAATCTGGGTGCAGAGAGGTGTCGCCATTTAACCACACCTTTAATATTATCTAGAATTGCATTCAACTGTGAACTGTGTAGTTTTGGTCCAAACACGTGACTATGTAAACCATTACATAATCTGATTATTACCCGGTTGGGCCCGCCAGTTGAATTCTGTCGCGTTGGCCTTTTGGCGAGAATAAACAAAAAGTGAAATTTTACAGGGTATAACATTCCCAAATCCAAACCACTTAAACAATAGCTTCTAAAGATGAGCAGTTGTATGTGATTATCCCCGAAGAATCCTCCTTTCGATTGACACGTTGAATGAAATCAAGTAACTAACTCCTCACCATATAGTTCGCGTTTTAGATTTAGTGAAACCTTTCAAGGGCTTCTTACCTGAAGTCATTGCTCCAGAAAGAAAA
Source organism: Wickerhamomyces jianshihensis (assembly GCA_030562945.1). NCBI lineage: Eukaryota > Fungi > Ascomycota > Saccharomycetes > Phaffomycetales > Wickerhamomycetaceae > Wickerhamomyces > Wickerhamomyces jianshihensis. The sequence goes on from JAKUAH010000268.1 coordinate 44,201, forward strand.
GTCCCATTCAACCAAAAATTGTACTGGACTGGTATCACTTTATTGATCTTCTTGGTTATGAGTGAGATCCCTCTTTATGGTATTGTTTCTTCTGAATCTTCAGACCCATTGTACTGGTTAAGAATGATGTTGGCCTCTAATCGTGGTACTCTAATGGAATTGGGTATTTCGCCTATCGTTTCCGCTGGTATGGTGTTCCAATTGCTACAAGGTACTCAAATCATTGATGTCAACATGGAAGACAAAGAAGAACGCGAAAGTTTCCAAACCGCCCAAAAATTGTTGGCTGTCTTATTAAGTTTTGGACAAGCCACTGTTTACGTTTTAACTGGTATCTATGGTAAACCATCAGACTTGGGTTTTGGTGTTTGTTTACTATTGATATTACAACTGGTCTTTGCTGGTGTCATTGTTATCTTATTGGACGAATTGTTACAAAAAGGTTACGGTTTAGGTTCAGGTATTTCTTTATTCATGGCCACCAACATTTGTGAACAAATCTTCTGGAAAGCTTTTGCTCCAACCACTGTTAACAATGGTCGTGGTGAAGAATTTGAAGGTGCTGTTGTTGCATTATTCCACCTATTGGCCATTAGAAAAGATAAGAAAAGAGCTTTGATTGAAGCCTTCTACAGACAAAACTTACCAAACTTGTTCCAATTATTGGCTACATTTTTGGTTTTCTTCTTAGTTGTTTACTTACAAGGTTTCCGTTATGAAATTCCTGTCAAATCAACTAGACAAAGAGGTCCATATGGTTTGTATCCAATTAAATTGTTCTACACTTCCAACACCCCAATCATGTTACAATCTGCTTTGACTTCAAACTTTTTCTTAATCTCACAAATGTTGTTCCAAAGATTCCCATCCAACCCAATTATTCGTTTATTTGGTGTTTGGGATGCTAGACCAGGATCTCCTCAATTATTTGCTACAAATGGTATTGCTTATTACATTCAACCACCATTATCATTAGGTGAAGCTATCTTAGACCCAATTAAAACTGTGATCTACATTGTCTTTGTTTTATCCATTTGTGCTATCTTCTCTAAAACTTGGATTGAAATTTCTGGTACTTCAGCTAAAGATGTTGCCAAACAGTTCAAAGATCAAGGTTTAGTCATTGCTGGCCACCGTGAAACTTCAGTCTACAAAGAATTGAAAAGAATCATCCCATCAGCAGCTGCTTTTGGTGGTGCCGCCATTGGTGCCTTGTCTGTTGCTTGTGATTTGTTGGGTACTTTAGGTTCTGGTACTTCCATCTTACTGGCTGTTACTACCATCTACAGTTACTATGAAATCTTTGCCAAAGAAGGTGGTTTCCAGAAGAATGTTGTTTCTGGTTTCTCTGATTTCTAATAGACTAATTAATCAAGAGAAGGAAATAATCACTTCAAGCATTTGCATTAACAACCCCATTTAAAAACGAAGAAATTATTGTATACTAAAAACCTCTATGGAATTTGGTCTTCTTGTGAGCTGTTAAGGACACCCGATCTGGCACTTATAACTTTTAGAGTCTACCTGACATTGTATTGATTACACTCAGAATCCTATAAAATTGAATTAACTGGGTTTTGTTTTGTTTTTTGTAGTGTACACACAAAAAAATGTGTCAATTTAATTAAAAAGGGGGAAATTTTCTAATTTCTTTGTTTGCTTCTACAAAAATAGTGATCGAAAACTGTTCTTCACAATCACGAGCATTTTGGACTGTTTATACTTAGCAACCCTCCACTCCTCACCTTTCAAATCCTTGGAGTTTGACAAGAATCCTTCCCCATCATACCACCACACCGAAAAATCAACCCCTAAACAAAGAAAGATCACTTCGCTCAACCCAGAAATAATGTCAAATATCTCTGATTCGCTTAGCTTATACTTCTCCAACCTGCAAGAACTAGAAAAATGGCTTCTGAATAAAGATGATTTACCGGTGACTGACATTTTCAGAATCTCAAGAGAGCCATTACACAACTATAGTCGTACAAGAGAAACCAACGACAAAACTGATGTAAAAATCATGGTGTGTCATGATTTTAAAGGAAATTATCAGATAGAAGAAGATGAAAATCCACTAGGGTATTTCCCTCACTCTACTGGGCAACATTACTTCATTCAATACCCATCGCTAGTTGATATATTCATTTACTTTTCTCATCATAGAGTATCAATCCCACCTGTTTCTTGGATAAATGCACTTCATAAACAGGGAATTCCGGTTTTAGGAACATTACTCATAGAGGGACAACAACATAGATTATTAGATGATCTTGTGACCAGAGATCCCAATGATGAGACGAAGTTTAAATATGTCGGACCTTTAGTTCAGTTAGCTAAACATTACGGATTTGAAGGTTGGTTAGTCAATATTGAATCTGTCTTTACCTTGCCATCTAAAGTCAATGACATAATTCTGTTTGTAGAACAGCTTAAATCTGAGATCCATTTGGAAATTCCTAATTCTAAAATAGTATGGTATGATGCCTTCATTGCAGAGAAAAATAGAGTTTTTTATCAAAATGGTGTTAACGAACATAATTATGATCATTTTGAGAGTTGTGATTCATTATTTACTAACTACTGGTGGGATGAGAATACTTTAAGACAAAACATATTGAATGTTGGGTTACAAGGTGTAAAGAAGAAACTTTATACTGGTATTGATGTTTGGGGAAGGGGTTCTAAAATTGGGAATGGAGGGTTTGACGTTGGTGTTGCACTAAACTTCCTGCGTGTTTACTCATCAAATGCTGCATTGTTTGCCCCTGCATGGACATATGAGAACTTTAACAATGATGAGTTTATTTCAAAAGATCAACAATTTTGGATTGACCATAATTCTGCAAATCCAGGTGGAAGTGTTGCCACTTTCATTCCATTTACTACAGCTCCAACTTATTCTAGTCCTGATACTGAATCTTTTATATTTTATACCAACTTTTCCCAAGGTGAAGGTAATGGGTTCAATGTCAATGGTGTGGATGTTTATGACAGTAAATGGGTCAATGCAAGTCTTCAAGCACCGGTACCAACTGGGTTAAAGCAAGAATTCATTGAAGTAACCAAGGTTGATAAGTACAATGGGGGAAGTTCAATAAAACTGAGTCTGAGCCAGAATGTCTTGATTGATAACATTGAATTATTTAATTTTAGGAATGAAATTACTTCAAGGTCAATTAATGTTTCTATCAGTTACAAATCACACACCAAAATTCCACCAAATTCGGAAATAAAGCTTTTGATCAGGTACTATGTCGAAAGAAGATACAGAACTATCACAAGAGTGAAAGAGGGGGCATTTGAGATCCCACTCAAATTCACAAGAGTTTGGAAAACTAAATCAATCACATTACAGCTGCCCAAATTACAACCAAGAGAGCATTTTGTGCTCGAGAAAGCTGAAATACAATGGAAGCCAGAAGAACATGATGATTTCATTGATCAGTCGTGGATCTATGTTCCTGAAGAGATAAATAAGAGTACAATCACCCCTAAAAAGACATATGAGATCCTAATTGGTGATTTGTTGATAGAAAGCAATCAACTTAGAAGATCTATAATACCGATTAGAAGAGTTATCTCAACCACTGTTGTGTCAGAAAAGGATAAGACTCAATCAGTACTTGTCCAATGGAATGAGCAGAGCGAAGTACTTTATTGGATCATTTATGTCAATTCTCGATTTGTCAGTGCTCTTAATTCACCAGCATGGATTTTGGAGAGAGGCGATCGGTTGAGAGTCGATTGTTTCACTAGATCAGGTCAGGTAGTGAATGGTCAAGAGATTGTAGTTTGATGAGTTTTAAACCCTAATTTAACATACCTACACGTGATTTATTAGTGTGCAGGGTAACACACAAAGCAAAACTTTCCACAAAAACAAAACTTTCTGTTCACTTTCAACTCTTTCAAATTCTTCCAATGAACAGAGGTTTCATTGATTTACTATGATGATCTATTAGCGTATGTTATTCTTGAAGATAAATTAGGAGTATAAATCATTTCTTTCCCTTTCCAATTCACCAAAATGAAAACCTTTTAATTTTTTATGATGAGAACTCGTCCTTAGGACAGCTATATATAAACCCAGCTCTTCGACTTTTACTGTTCGTGAGAAGAAACTTTGTCAAATGCTCTGATTTGAAGAAATTGAAATAGTTTAGGGCAAGCAAGGATTAATACTTTTGGAAGATTGTTGGAAAATTGTATTAACATTCTTACAATCAGTTTCATGTTTAGGTAATTCATAAAGTCATCGTTATATTCATATAATAAGTTTTTGTAGAAAAGAACTTCTCTTAGGTGGTGCACCTTCAAAGTTCATTTCATTATTTCTCCATCAACTATAATCTTTAGTTGAGACCATAGCTCAAGCATTTCATCTCTTGGGATTCGAACTAAACCTGAAGTTGAAGGAACCACAAACACCTTACAATCAAACCAGTCTTGTTGTTGTAAACCCCACAATATTTTATCTCTTCTTCTCTTTTGTAAGCTTAGTACCACATGTTCCCAAACCCCTTTCCCAACTATACACAATACTTTTGGTTTAAATTTCTTAACCTTCTCGATTAACAACGGTGCACTACTTCTCATTTCTTCTCTTGGTATTTCATCAATACTCTTGGTTGGTCTCATTACCAACTCAGTGAATCCAATTCCGTATTCTTCTAAGAGTGCAAAGTCGTCATTAAATGTGACTTTCCTATCAACCACTCTAGATTCGTATATGAATTTCCAAAAACTGTTCGAATGATGAGCAAATCGGTGACCAACTTGAGATGACCTTATACTTGGATTATAGCCCACAAAAACCAGATTCAGCCCATCTCGGAGAATGTCTGGTAAAGGAAGTAAGTCTTTATACTCATCTGGATTCTGTTTAATTGGCATTTTAGGTTTATTATGTCTTTTGATGACTCGTTTCTGAATTTTTGCAGTAGTACCCGTTGACACCGTACTGGTACTTTTAAAAGCGAACTTTTCTCTCAGCTCATTTAATGGGATCATCCTTTAAACCTCACCAGAAGTGTGAATCATTTGTGTTCTCTATACCTCTAAAGGTCTGTCTATGCACTTCATGATCTTATGCGCTATAACAGTTGCGACAGTTGTGCGAAGCCATTTAATAATTGCAGAATAACACCCAAATTTGGCAATTTACTGTTTTGAGCTGAAAATTATTAATTTCAAGTGGTGCCTTTACCATATTTCCTGATTGGGAAGTTTAATTAAACGCGTCGAACACGTAAATTTTGCGACAAAACTTTAGAAAAATAACAAAATTCTAAGTAAAAGCAAATAACAACATTCGCAGAAGCTTCAAAACCCCAGCAGAACTTGAGTTTAGACAATGGCTGAAATTCCAGAAACAGTTGATGCCATCTTTGGTGATCGAGTGCGTCGTTTCCAAGAGTTTTTGGACAATGAAGAACCTAATTTGACTGATTATAAAGAAGCCATTAGAGAGTTGTTGTACAAAGGTGAGAAAAGACTTACCGTATCCATTGATGATGTGAGAGATTTCGATAAAAGTGTCTGGTCAGGATTACTTAATGAGCCTGCTGAGTATCTACCAGCTTTTGAAAGAGGGTTGAGAGACAACATTATTAGTGTCTATGATCCAAAGAATCCTGCTTTCAAAGAAATTAATGATCAAGATATTTTTTACATCTCCTTTAAAGGTGCCTTTGGTCATCATAATGTCTCACCAAGAACAATTAAAGCAACACATTTATCTAAGCTGATTTCAGTAGAAGGTATTGTTACTAGAGCCTCATTGGTTCGTCCAAAAGTTATAAGATCAGTCCATTATAGTGAAAAGACAGGTCGTTTCCACTCTAGAGATTTTGCTGATCAAACCACTTCCTTCAATCCAATCAGTACACCTCCAATTTATCCAACTGAAGATCAAGATGGTAATAAATTATCCACTGAATATGGTTACTCTACTTATAAGGATTATCAGAGTATAACGGTTCAAGAAATGCCAGAAAGAGCACCTGCTGGCCAATTACCAAGGTCATTAGAAATCGTCTTCAATGATGATTTGGTTGATACCGTTAAACCAGGGGACCGTGTTCAAATAGTGGGTGTTTATAGATCTTTGGGTGGTGGTCAAAATACAATCGCCTCTTTCAGAACTGTTGTGCTTGCAAACTCTATCTATCCATTGCATGCTAGATCTACAGGTGTTAGTAGTAAAGAAACTATAACTGATGCTGATATCAGAAATATCAACAAGATTTCAAAGAAGAAAGATGTTTTTGAATTGATGTCACAATCTTTAGCTCCATCAATTTATGGTCATGAATATATTAAAAAGGCGATATTATTAATGTTATTAGGTGGTGTTGAGAAAAATTTAGATCATGGTTCACATTTAAGAGGTGATATTAACATTCTCATGGTTGGTGATCCTTCTACAGCAAAATCTCAAATGTTGAGATTTGTTTTAAACACTGCAGCTCTTGCCATTGCTACTACAGGTAGAGGTTCTTCTGGTGTTGGTTTGACAGCTGCTGTTAACCATGATAAAGAGACTGGTGAAAGAAGATTAGAGGCCGGTGCGATGGTTTTAGCGGATCGTGGTATTGTCTGTATTGATGAATTTGATAAAATGTCAGATATTGATAGAGTTGCAATTCATGAAGTTATGGAACAACAAACCGTTACTATTGCTAAAGCTGGTATCCATACTTCTTTGAATGCTCGTTGTTCAGTTATTGCTGCTGCTAATCCTGTCTATGGCCAATATGATGTTCATAAGGATCCTCATCAGAATATTGCGCTACCAGATTCTTTATTATCACGTTTTGATTTATTATTTATTGTTACAGATGATGTTAATACCAATAGAGATCGTGCCATATCTGAACATATGTTGAGAACTCATAGATACATTCCAGCAGGTTATGCTGAAGGTGAACCAATCAGAGAAAATAACGAATTATCTTTAGCTATTGGAAATGAAAGACTCAATGCTGACGGTGATGCTGAAGAAGAAGAACAGCCTGTATATCAAAAACTAGATCCTTTGTTACACTCTGGTGCTATTGCTGCTTTGAACAACGGTAGATCAAAAAGAGGTTCAAAAGATAAGATTTTGTCGATTCCATTTATCAGAAAGTATATCCAATATGCTAAAAATCGTGTTGAGCCTGTTTTAACTGAAGATGCTACAAAACATATCGTTGATGTCTATTCTAAACTAAGGAACTTTCAAACTGGTGCTAAGAATACTGCACCAATCACTGCACGTACATTAGAAACCTTGATTCGTCTAGCTACCGCGCACGCAAAGGTTAGATTGAGTAAAACTATCGATGTGAGAGATACTTCTATCGCTGAAGAAATGCTTAAATTCTCTTTATTTAAAGAAGTTGTTGAGAAAGAAAAGAAGAAACAAAGAATCAATTCACCTAATGAAAGGCTCCCTGATAGTGACGAAGAGTACTCTTCTGATGAAGATTATGATCCATCTCAGCAGAAGAACAAGCTAAAAACCTCACAAAAAAAAGTGAAGGCACAAAGCCGTCCAAAACCAAAAGATTCAAGTCCGGTTCCAACCCCTTCTTCTTCACAGCATGTTCCAGAGGATTATGAGCCTATAAGAAATGAGGATTCACAATCACAAACTCAAGAGACACAAGAAATTGAAGAAGAAGAACCAGAAGCACTAATACAAAATTTGGATATTCAAGATAGAGAACCAATTATTCGTGAACAGCAGCAACAACAACCTCAACACTCATCACCTTTAAGACCAGTAAACCCAGCATCTCAAAACATTGCATCAATCTCCAATGATCGTTATATTACTTTCAAAAAAATTGTATCTGGATTGCATATCTCAAGTGATTTTGTCAAGGGAGATGAAGGTTGTTCGTTAGAAGTTCTATTTGAAGAAGTTAATAAGAAGTTGGCATCTGATTTCCAAGAAGAGTTGTTCAGTTTGAGTGAATTCAATGCTGGTATTCAGAAATTACGCGAACATGATAATATAATGGTTGAAGATGGTGTTGTATTCTTTATTTGATTTCTTTTATGGGTATTATTAGTCTGTGTTTTATTATTAACGGTGTTCTTTGTATTTTTGGTTTTGTTCTATTTTGTGTACATGTGGTTTTTTTAAAATAAATCTCTATCATTAAATGGATTTGATATTTACTTTCTTTATTTACATGTTTTCTATGTATTTAATCATCTGGTTTTCCCACCGACACTCTTTATTAGAACTACATCACCATCCTCTAACACATAATCCTTCCCATGCTTCTCAGCTTTGACAAACTTTTCAATATTTGAATGATTGATGTCTTCATGCTCATGTTTGATGAGTTCATCATATTTTAACACTTGAGCGTTGATGAAATTCTTTTGCAGATCAGTGTGAATCAAACCTGCTCCTTCTGGGGCTGTTGAATCTTTTTTAATATTCCATTCTCTTGCTTCCAACGGACCACATGTGTAAAAACTCATCAAATTCAACTCATTCTTCATAGTAAAGACCATTTCGTTAATAACTTCAGATGGTGTGTTCTCTACTTCTTCTAAAATGAAGTTATCGTGTTCATGCTCAGCACTGAACATTAGAAGTTTCTCATTTGGTGAGTTTTCTGATAACCATTTTTGAACTTGACTCAAGTATTTGTTTTCACCAGTCAAATAATCTTCTCTAGAGACGTTTAAAAGGTATAATGTAGGTTTTGCAGTCAAAAACTTGTATTTGTTAACCACATCAACTTCAGTTTCAGTCCATTTAGTGTTGTTCAGTAAACGTCCATTGTCAGACATCAAATTGTTTAATTTATTCAAGATTGCTATCTCTTCTTCGATCTGCTTTCTTTCATGAGCTCTAGCACCCCCTTTTAATTGCTTTTTAAGTCTCTCCAAAGCACCATCCACAGTTTCCATATCCTTCAATAATAGCTCATCAGCAACGATTTCCAAGTCTCTTATTGGATCAATAGAGTTTTCAACATGTGTGATCTCTTCATTATCAAAACCTCTAATAACTTGAAAGATTCCATCAACATTTCTGATATCATTTAAGAATTGGTTTCCCAGACCTTCACCTTTTGAAGCGTTTCTAACCAAACCAGCAATATCAACAATCTTCAAATACGAAGGTATGATCTTCTCACTCTTGTAAATCTCACGCAGCTTAGCCAACTTAGGGCTCGGTACTTTATATAGCGACTCTTCTGGGTTTATTGTTGCAAATGGGTAGTTATTTGGGTTTCCCAGCTCTGATTTAGTGATGGCTTGGAAGAAGGATGTTTTACCAACATTGGCCAGACCAACAATTCCAACAGACAGCTTACTACTAGAGCGGCCTAAAAGAACATTCGAGGACTTTGTGGCGGCCTTCTTGGCTAAACAGGGCACAGCGAGGTGGAAAAGCCTCGTTTGTATCATTTTCGGTGGATTTATAGACGAACTTTAAAGGAATTTGGTGTTTTACTTATGTTTTTTTTTCATCATCTTCTCATCACTTACAAAAGACTAATTATTACAGGCAAAAGTCGTATTTCTAATTATATTAACTATAACTACATTTATACTAACCACCTGTTTTGTCACGAAGTGAGTTGTAGTGCTCACCAAGCGCATAGCTGTGTTTGTAGAAGACCAGTGTGAGCTCTTCGTTAGCCCCATCCTCGTTGATCTTCAAAGTGGATCTCCCACTCATTAGCACCGAGATGGGACAGTTAAACTCTTTACTGAGTGCTAAAATCTCTAAATCAGCACCCCAAGCAGCAGTGTTTTCAATGGTTGCCGTGTACTCTTCGATGTTCTTCAAGGTCATCGTTTGCTCATCGAACATGTACGGTATGAAGGTATCAGGATCATTTCTTATGTGGGTAGCAGCCAGTGTTCTTAACTCTTGCACTGTCTTCTTAATACCTTGACGAACATGCAATTGATCAGCAATAGAGGCAAACAAACAATTACCATCTGGTTGAATATCAAATTCCGTTAGACCTGCTGCTTCACAGAGAGCTTTGATGGTTTCTTGTTCCATTTCTTTAAAGTTTGGTTGGACATCCGCTTCAGCTTGTGCCTGTTGTCTTTGCTCTTCTATTAATGCTGCTCTCTTGGCCAGTCTTTCCTTTTGACGGTTACGCTTTGGACCTCTTGATTGCTCCTCTAGTCGTTGTTGTTCCTCCTGCTTCTTTCCATTCGCTTGTAAGTCCTCTTGCTCCTTCTTTTCTAATTCCAATTGAGCCAGCAGTTTCTCTGGAGAGAACTCTTCTTCTTCTTCTTCTTCGTCTTCTGGTGTTTCACCTGTTTGAATAGCTTTAAATTCCTATTTATATTGTTAGAATCCATTGGATCTCTCAAAAAGATAAATGGAAAAACTTACTTTCAATTCTTTCTGGTGCTTTTCTTTCAAATTTTGTTCTAATTCAGCACATTTTCTTTGTACTTCCTTCTTTTTTGACTTTGTGGCTTGTTTTTTTAAACCAGTAACAGTCGCAACCAAGTCTCTGTTTTCTTTTCGATGTCTCGCCAGCAGCTGTTCTTCAGTTTGGGATGCAATATCACTCATTCTTGAGTTCAGGAATAAAGTTAATTGGAGCTTTATACAATCTGATATTTTTTCAATATTTTTTATTAGCCAAAAATTAATACTACCAAAAAATACCACACCGACAATCTCTATTTAAATACGGTCAAATAGTCAATGAAGCATATGCTTTATAAAGTATGCTAGAAAACTTGTTAGCTTAAATTAGGACAGCAGTGGACTGTCAATAAAAAAAAAGTAAAAAAAGCAAAAAAACGACCTTGGACAGGATCGAACTGTCGATCTTGTGATTAACAGTCACACGCCTTAACCAGCTTGGCCACAAAGTCATTTGTTGACATTTCAAATTTTTATCTTAGCCCGGATTTAATTTTCAACATTTAAGTGGGCTTGGCCAACTACAAAACTATTTTTTTTATAAAAGCTCGTGTGGCGTAATGGCAACGCGTCTGACTTCTAATCAGAAGATTCTGGGTTCGACCCCCAGCATGAGTGCTTCTTTTTTTTTAGTTTTTTCAACCTTCACCATGTAACTTTCTCTCTTCGACCTCTAATCACAAGAGCATTTAGAAGGTTGATGCAGATGGCATCTTGATTAAAATTGGATGTTTTTTTTTTAATAAATGTACTGTTTAGACTCTAGATTTAGCGGAGCAGAGTAATCTTAAAAGGCAGGTCAGATGTGATGTGCTGTGCTTTAAATTAAGAGTATACTGTCCAAAGAAACATAACAAAAATTCTATCTCAATAAAGATACGATTCCCACCAATCAACGAAACAAATACAAACATCTGATGATGGATCTATAAGCATTAAAAATGATAAATAAACAAAACTATGAAAAAAGAGCAGAGAAAAATGGTTTAATCAAATAAGAATCCACAGAGCATGATAAACAAACAATGGGGAATAGAATAAACAATATATCGAATTGAAAGTTGAAAAGGTCATGAAAGCGTCAAATTGGAGTTGGATAAGAAAGAAAATTAAAGAAATTTCAATCTATTGGTACAATTCGATAGTACCAAATGATTGTTCAATACCATAATCACCCGGAGCTTTCCAGTAATCGTTGTAAGTTGACAAGATTGTGACTTTGTTGTCCATAGCTTCCAAAATAGCGGCAATGGCAATAGCTTGGTTTTCTGGAGATGGGATGTTACCACCATTTTGAATACCAGCACTTGGGTAACCAGTTTCAGTAACAAGGATATCAATATCACCACAGACTGCTTTGACGATGTCGTATTGACCTTTAACAAAAGTACCAGCAGAAGAAGCAGAAGAATAAGTATCAAAATAAGCATGTGGGTTGATACCAACAAAGTCGATTTCAGAATCAGTACATAATGAAGGATAGCTTTCAAAACTAACTGGTGGTTCAGAAGTTGTCACTTTACCTGTGTAGCCAGCTGCTTTTAATTGAGCTTTAACAGAAGAAATCTTAGAAATCAATTGATCAGCAGTCAAATAACCAGAAATAATAGCTTCATTACCAATGGTGATAAAATCAAAGACAGCCCAACCATTTTTAGATTCATTTTGAACCCAAGAGATCAAAGAAGCAACACCATCGTTGATAGAGTCAGCACCTTCATAACTGATCCAGAAACCTTGATTAACGGTAATACCCAAGTTTTCAGCAGCTGTCAAAATAGTGGAGATGGAGTTACAGTCTGTACCATAGACACGGATCTTGGAAATACCAACAGATTTGATCAGAGACAAGTCAGAGTAGACAGTGTCATAAGTCTTACATTGACTATCATTTTCATAAGGACTGTAAACGATAGCAGTTGGAACAGAATCGACATGTAAGCCAGTACTAGTAGGGGTGGAGGTCGTAGAAGTAGTTGTAGTGGTAGGGCTGGAAGTAGAGGTAGTGACAGCAGTGACAAGATCTGAGCGAGTAGCAATTTGGGTTGCAATCACAGTTGGTGCTTGTAAAGCAGCACTCGAAGTGGTTTGAGCAGCTTGAGTAGTTGGATTGGCTTGAGTAGTTTGAGCAGCTTGAGTAGTTGGATTAGCTTGACTAGTTGGATTAGCTTGACTAGTTGCAGTATCTTGAGTAGTTGGAGTATCTTGAGTAGTTGGGGTTGTTGTGGTAGAAGTGGTAATAGCTGCAGTGGTTTGTGAACCAGTTATAACAGTTGAAATGGTTGTGGCAAAGTTTTCTGGAGAGGTAGCATCACCAGTAGGAGAAGTAACTTCAGTTTCAATAACTTCATTGGTACTTTGTTCAACAATTGGATCAGCTTCACCATTGGAAGTAATAGTGGCAGCTGGAGCTAAAGTGGTTGTGCTTGGGTTAACATTCTTGTTGATGAAAGAAGTGAATGTGGTTGGTTCAGGAAATGAAGCATCGGCACCAGTTAAAGTGAATGTATAAGTCACATCATCACTGACCAAGATTTCAACAGTAGGAGCAGTGAAAGTGTTTGTAACAGTGGTGTATGTATCAGTAGTGGTGACAGCTGCAGCTGTATGAACTCTGGTCATAATGATTGGAGCTGAGACAGCGAGTTGGGAAAAGCAGAAAAGAACGAATAATGATAGATAGCTCATGTTAGATTCAATTTTTGAGTAGTAATCAAGGAGTGACTGGTAGTTTGTGCAAAAGAATGTGGTTGATCTAACAGAAGGTATACGTCAAAGAGTGTGTAGATTTGAATAAAAGAAGAGGGATAAGGAATAGAAGTGGACATTCTAGGGGCATTCTAATGGATTTAAATACATTTCCCATGCTCCATAAGTCAATTAAGCTGGTTATTGACACTGCTGGCTGTAGATATTGACATCAGTATATCGTTAGGTACTAGATTTCATCGCGCTGATCTGGGCTTGTACCTGTGCCGTTCAAAGGACAACTGCTCATCGAATGGCTGGTTATTGTGTTTTCTTTTTCCGCGAAACATCCAACCTCGGATTTAACAAATCGCTCACACTGCTATTGATCTCGGAATTAAAAAGAAAATCTTGGCTGGTGGGTGATCCGCGAACGTCCTTTTACGCACAAACTAAAACCAAAAGAGCCAGCGAAAGTGAAGAAAAGTGGAAGCATCATCTTAGTGTAAGCACTGATTATGTAGTGATAGGACCATTCACATATTTTTCCTTTACCGATTAGGAAGGTACTATTCCTGATCTGATTTAGTGATACATTCGCTGTTTGCCCAAATCAGGAATTCGGCCTGATCAGAGATGATGTATTAATATACACCAGCTTCAGATCGGTAAAGTATAGTGCGAATATGGAACATGTGCTGTGCCTGTCAATCAGTCTTGGTCAACCACATCGATGGGTAGCAACAGTATTGTGTACCTTTCCCTATACCTAGGCTAAAAGGGTTGTGGGAAGGTTATAAGAATTTATTACCTACAACCTCAAGGTAAGGTATGATAGTCTAGAAATACATCTACTTACATAGATTATGTGTTTATTTGTTTTTTAGAATACTCGAAAATTACAAAACACAAAAATCTAAATAATTAAATAAATAAATTAGAACTGTATAAATGCTTATTCGTCAAAGCATTGTCCTATCTATTTCGTGCATAAATTCATTGATTTGACAGACAAGCTGTCTTCTCTCTGCAAAACTCCTGTTTCTCTCTGACTCAAGGTATTCAACTCTTCCTCTCAAGACCTGGATTTGATTCTGTATGTTCCCAAAGCGCATCATATAATGTTCCATGAAACTGGGTTCGGTTATATGTGGTTGTAATTCTGTTTGACTAATATTAACGTTCCTAGTGGTGATTGAATTAATAGTGCTTTTGATCTGTTCTTGAATAACTTTAAACTCATTATTTCTCAGGTTTTGGATGGGTAGGTCAACTTTATTTGAGACAAGCTCTACAACTTTTTCAAACAGAACTTGTCCCGCTTGTCCTTGTTCTTTGAATATTCTTTGCCGAAGATCGTTCAAAGCCTTATTCATTTCTTCTTTAATGCTATATGGTTGATTGTTAAAGCTAACACCATGATTCAACTTCTTTTTTTCAATTTCTATTTCAAGCACCTCATTTGCCAATGAAGAAGCTCTACTTTGAATGTACAAATCGAATTGTGCTTGCTCATATCTATTGAAAACCAATGCAACTTTATGTTCAGTTGTGTGAATTCTCCTTCTTTCTGAGAGCTCAAATCCTTTAGCTAATGCTGATTTTGATAAATTACTTAATCTTCTGTATGTTAGTTCTTGTAGCTGTCTAGGGTATAATTCTTTAAATGTGGTTGTAATTGACTTTATTTTCTCTAAAGTGTGATTCTCATTGTTGGTCAAGCCGAATATTTGCTCTTGAATCATAACTTCGATCATATCCGATTCCATCTCAGTTGATAGCTTCACATATTGATTTCTTTTCTTTTTCATTGAGTGCAATGCTATCACTTTCTGCTCTTGTAAATTCGGTTGTTTAACATTTGTGATATCTGAAAGAATGGTAGCTTTGTTATTGGAAACATTGTCGGTTATGCTCTTCGAAATCTCTCCTGTAGTTTTATCAGGCAAAATCTGTGGTTCACAAGGGGTTGGCCACCGTAATTGCATCGTATTTTTTTTATTGAATTGAAGTCCTTCTCTTATAGAGCAATTTGTTTACTTTTTTTTGTGCACTAAACTTTTCGAGAGATGGATTTTCAAATTACCATGACAATAACCAGTTATCTTCGATATGTATCTGGACATAACAGAAGTGGATAGGCGGATGTCACTGGTTTTAACTCAGCTTTGAATGAGGTGATGATTGAAATAATGTATAAAATTTCGAAGATTCTGGTAAAATATTCCATCCTCTGTCATTTTTGATGTAATTCCTTGACAGTTTCGGAGTTGACTTAGAATAATACAAAAGCTCACATTTACTTTTGTTAAACAAAGTGGTTTGGTCTGGTTTCCTCTAAGTGGTACAATCCAAGTCATTAGCGTTTTTCAGATAGTTCTACTGCTCCACTACTTTACTTCTTTGCTTCATATTAATCATGTGTTACATGATAATCTGGAGAGGAGCATGCCCATGAAGTGAGATATAATGCTTAGAGTTTGAACCACAAAGATGATCCCTTATAGTTCTGTAAAGGCAGTCTATTACTCACCATTTAAAACATATAGCAAAATATATTTAATTTATTAACATATACCTCTGTGAAGATATAATCATTTTGTATGATGTTGGTCTGATCGTACAACTTATTTGATGAACAGAAAAGGCAAAATATGAACAGTCAACTACTATTAGATCAAACCGAAGTCAAAATCATGGATATAAAAAACAACATATTATTAAAGTTTTGTTCATCAAAGTAAAGGCTTTGATTAAAGAATTTAACATAGACTTGAATATTTCTTCAAAGGGGAGTCAATATTGAGGCTAGACCTTAAATTTATTACAGTTTATTTGGGAAACCTGATATCAAAAAAAAAGAACATCTCTCAATCAATCATTAGACAATCAGTTTTTCGTGTATGTCTGATTTGGATAGCTTGGATAATCGGATGTCGCAGAGTTAGGAGGAGGTGCTTCAGGTCTTTGAAACTCGGTATTATTAGCGGCATAATAGGCGTTGTTAGGTGGTGGTCCTTCTGGCGCACTATAAGTAGCCTGATTGTAGGTTGGTAGGTTACTATTTTGCCCATATTGTTGATTCTCTGGTTTGTAATGATAGTTAGGATTGAATGGTGGGGCTTGTTGACCATTGTTGATGTTGTTTTGACCATACATTGTCCAGCCAGAATAAGGAAGGATTGGTTGACCCTGTTGCTTTCTTTTAATGTTTCGTCTTCTGGCTAACGCACAGTATATCAAAAGGAAAGCAATGATTGGGATGACAACAATAAAAACAATCCACCATGGGCGTGAACTATTATTTCCATAGTAATAAATTATTCTTTTAAGCAATTGAGGCCTCGATTCTGAAGATGTTGGGACTGGTGCCATCCTTAAAATTAGTAAATTGATGATTTTGTTGTTGAAATTTTGTTGTTTCAACCCACTTTTTGTATAATTCAGGGTTCTGCACTCAGCCTACACATAACGTCATCGATTATCATAAATAGTAATTTTCGCGGGTCATCTTTAAAACATGAACAGAATTGTTCAATTATACGCCTCTTTCTGATTTTTTGTTGTAGTGGGATTGAGTATTCTGATGATTGGTGATAAAATCCTACTCTTTGTTTTTTAATCTTGGGTCAAGTCAATTCCCACCTTTTATACTCTCAAACTGATACTCAGGCAAAAGTACGATAATAATTTCACACGTTTGGGGTAATTAACCATCGCATTGTATTTGACCCCATGCCATTTGAATTGCACTTTAGAGTTATCAAATCTATTCGATTAGAACTACCCAGAATGGAGACATTCAGTATATTACGCCATCAAAAGCACGAAAACGGCATATTGAGTGAAACTGTTGAACTGAGACCTAATACATAAGGGTTACCCTACTTTTCAAAGCACGATTTTATTCGTCATCTTTGATTTTTCAAAAATAACAAATGGTTTCGTGGTCTAGTTGGTCATGGCATCTGCTTAACACGCAGAACGTCCCCAGTTCGATCCTGGGCGAAATCATATTTTTTTTTCGATCATCAGTCTTTGATGAAACGCTCAACTTCTAATTGACTCGACTCTTCTTCTGTTCTTTTTTTTTTCCCTAACATGACTTGTCCAAACTATAAGAACCTCTCAGTGTATTTCAAATTAAATTTGTATGCCTACAATAAAATGATATATTATATCATCATCTTTTATTGGTATCTATATAGTTCTGTCTTATTCAATTAAAGAGTGGATATATTCAAAAGTTGGAAGTGAATGATGTAACGACAAGGTAATTCAATTAAGCTATTATAAAAAAGCTATTACGAACTGACTTGTTTCTGTTCGTCAGTAGTGTGAGTAGATTCTTCATCAATAGAATCAGTTTTTTCAGATATTTTTTTATTCTTGTAATAAGCGAAAGGATTGTCAATAAAGTCCATGGCTCTTGAAAATTTAGTGCTCTTTCCTGGATTCTCAGAGCTATATTCAACAGCATTTTGATCATCACCCAAATAGTAGTTCTTTTGGAAGAAAGCAGCAACCAGAGCAATACAAGTGAAACCTAAAGCAATAGCAAACAAGTAGTACACGACATAGTTATAAGCCAAAATCGAGCCTTTTCTAATAGCAGAGTCCATGTCATATTCTTGAATCAAAGAATAATCAGCATACAGATCAAGAACTTCATCATCAGTGACATTGGCAGGTAAGAAGTTTCTTAAAGCACCTGGAAGTTTGTGTTCCCAGATGGCACCCGAAATAGCACCAGCAATAGAACCACCAATGGTAGACCATTGTAATAATAATGCAATAGCTAAAGCGACATCTTGATGAGGAACAGAAGCTTGGGATGCGACCTGTGAACCAATATTAGAAGCAGCACCACCCATACCAAGTAAAATTTGAACCCATACAAGAGCACCAGTACTTGCATGTTCATAACGAGCCCATAAAGCAACAATCATAGCAATAACTTGAATAATTAAACCAGCAACTTGTAAGAATTTTGTACGATGAGTAGCTCTTTGGATAAGACCAACCAAAATGGCAAAGAAACAAATACTTAAAGTTCCAGCATTGTTAAAATAAGTCCAGTCTTGGTATGACCAGTCCTTAATAACACCAACATAAGAAGATAAGTATAGCAATAACATGTACTCACCTGATAAGTAAAAGAAATCAACAACAACGGCAGTGACAAAAGTTCTGTTAAAGATAACTCTTTTTGGAACAGATGGGAAAGGAGCAATCCAGATTTCATAAACACCATAGA
This sequence comes from Wickerhamomyces jianshihensis, assembly GCA_030562945.1. Lineage (NCBI taxonomy): Eukaryota > Fungi > Ascomycota > Saccharomycetes > Phaffomycetales > Wickerhamomycetaceae > Wickerhamomyces > Wickerhamomyces jianshihensis. Next base: position 62,560 of record JAKUAH010000268.1, read on the forward strand.
ATACCAATAAGAGAGCACCAACGACGAACATTGCAATTAAAGAAGGATTGCTGTAACCACCTTGAGCAGAAGTATATAGAGAGAAAGGTAATAATAATAAGGACCAACCAAAAGCCATGACGATTAAACCAAAGATATCAGATTCAACGATATATTTCCATAATCCATTAGTAAAATATTTCAAATTTTTTTCAGGTTTTGGTTCATCAGTTTCTTTATCTGGGAAGACAGTTTGAGCATAATGTTCCAAATAAATGATACAACCGATACATGGACCTAAAGTAGCAGGCATTAAAATTGCAAACATACCATAACCCCATCTCCAATTCACGGTAATGAAATGTTGAGTGATTGAACCAGCGATCCAAACAGTGATTAGATAAGGAGAAGCAGTCATACTAAACATCAGACCACGATATTTCAAAGGAACAATATCAGCAATGGCAATGGTGTTTATCATATCAATGTTGGAGGAACCAATAGTGACAAACACACTTCCGATAATATAAGCAGAAATAGTACTTGAAGAAGCACAAATGATGTAACCCATTGTATATAAGAACAATATTAAAGCATAGCAGATTGGTCTAGATGTAACATCAGCAATTTTAGCAATGATTGGTTGAGAAACAGAAGACATTAAAGAAGTAGCGATGAAAACAGTTGACAGCATAGAATGATGACCAAAGTCAGACGTAGCATATGGTTGATAACTTGATGTTGTGGAACCATCTAAAGCAACAACAAATTGAGAAATAATGATACAAGCACAAAATAACAGTCTAATGTATTTACCCTTTTTAGTTTCATCCATAACTCTTTTAAGTTTCTCCATTCTTCTGACACCACGAGAGACATATTCAGGTTTATGAATTCTACGTGCTTCAGATTCACCACTTGGATCTTTGAAATCAGCAGAGATCTTGCCCAAAGTATCTTTGAATAAACCAATGGCAGTCATGATTAGTGGTTTTTATATTAATTTTCCCTAATTAAAAGGTTAATATGATTAGATTGATCAGATAAGATGCGAAAACTCCACTATTTGAACTTAACAAAGTAAGCCAATTGAGCATGCATAAATTAACATAAGGTCCACTAGAAAAAAAGGTAAAACCCGGAAACTTTTATGCCAAAATTTCAGTTTTCAGGTGTTTTTATTTTGTCCATTTCTTTTCGAATAGTACGGCTGATTAACACGATAAAAAGTTTTTGATTTCAATTGATGAGAGTGAAAAAAAACACCACTTTAAGGAATTAATAAGATATGATCAGTGTGGGAGTATAATGATGTCCTTTTTTCATTCAAATTTGGTAGTTTCACCACAATATTCAGAACCGTTTTTTAGTTTGATCTGCAATAACTAAAAAAGGGCTTTGGGTTATCTCCGTTTAAGTGCGCGTCATATCACTAAAAGGAAAAGGAAGAGGAAGAGGAAAAAGCTTGACTGAGGCATAAATCACTAAGAACGTAATCAGTATAAGGTCATTTTCATGGGTTTTAACAGTTTCAGTTTCGTATTCATTTATGATTGGAGTTGAATGGTGTTATACGTTAATAATGTGCTGTACTTAAATAATGTTCAATACCAGATGGAAAGAGAAACAAACCAAAAAAAGAACACCTCAATTGCCAAATAGACACCGGGTTTTCATTAGAAACCAACTGCGGATGGCCAAGATCATTGCCATTTAACCTTAGTTCAAGGGCATCATCTGAAGAGATACTGGCAATTGCACCGAGGTCTTCTGTTGCTGTTGCTGTTTCTGTTTCTGCTTAGTCATACAGCCTTTCCCATCATCAAATATCACGTGACTCTATAGACCTGAAAGCAGTAGCGACTCCGGCCAAAGAGGCGTACGACTCATTGCCAAATTGTGTGTTCGCCATGGATTTCTCTTAGAAACTCTTTAAAACAAATGCAAATACAATAAAATCTCTTAAAACAAACACAAAACAAATACAAAGCAAGTCAAAATACAACTCTTTCTCATTCTTTTCACGTTTTTGCTCCAAATTTGTACATTTTTTTAAACAATTCACAAAAAAATCAAACGAAAATTTCTCTTCTTCAAATTACTGATACTTCCGACTCAGTTCCTCTCTGAACCACTCAGGCACTTCTAATAGCCTTCGCAATAGCTTTGGGTTCTGCTATTCCCTCTAGGAATCGCTTCTAACTTCCCTTTTAACTCTCTTTTTGTGTTGTTCTTAAAGGTCACACGAACACAATCCAAAAACAATAGAAACTGCCAAATTGACTCAAACAAAAGCTCTAATACTTGGATTCATCATCTCAAAAGTAAATCAAAGGCTAAGATTAAACGATAGTCCTTTAATTCACTGAAGCCCAACTCTTATACATCGCTTCCAACCTTTTTTTTTTTTTAAGACTCTTCTGCTCGCTTCCACTCACAAGATAAAAAAACACATAAAATAAGATTAGAATTCACATTTGAAATGCAGAGAATACATCCGATATTATCAAATTCTTCAACTCATACAAATCATTCGGTTCATTCCACCACTAGTCATACTCATTTATTACCTTCGCATGATAGAATAAAGTCGAAAAGAACCACAGAAGAACATCATGATTTGGAGGCTCAAGCAAAGGAAGTTACAAAACTATGCAATCAATATTTGAAAGATAATAATCATATTGGTCTTGCACTACTTGCAAGACAAAAAGGTATCCCACCTGCCTTACGTTATAAAGTTTGGCCTGTGTTATTAAAATATCACCCATATGTAATTGCTCCTTACATAACTGCAACAGTGGAGAATGAGTCAGATATTGGCGTTGATGAAATTAGAATTCATAAAGATCTTTTGAAATATTTTAGAATAAGGAGTTCAGATAATGGTAAAGGTGGTAATTCTCCAACAATTACAGATTTCCAAATTTCACCAATAGAAGAAGAAATTATAAGGATTTTACAAGCATCCATAATCAAATTCTTTAATAAATGGGGTGGAATTGTTAAATATGATTCAGGATATTCTTGGATGGCATTAAATCTTGCTGAATGGTTCCCACCAATTCCAAATTCTCATTATGTTTTAATTGGCAAAAATCATTCAAATAAGTATGATCCATCAAATAAACATTTAACAAATATCCTTGAAGATGAACCTTTCTTTAATTTGGATGATATAAATTCAGTTACATCTTCTAATGATTCAAATTCTGTGAATGCATCATCATCATCAAATATTAACAACATGTCATTTCCTGGTGTTTATGAAAGATTGGTATTGGTTTTATTACATTCAAAAGAGCATGATCAATCCAATGAAAAAGATTATAAAAAAAACGATAATCTAATAACATCATCAAATAAATTGAATAGACGTGAAATTTTATTCAAATCTGGGAAACATGAACATCATATAAGTATGTTTTTGAACATATTATCTAAAATGTTACCTGAACTTTATAAATCTTTATCAGATGAACAAATGTTAGGTAATACTAAGAATAATCAATGGTTAACTTGGTGTTTAAAATATTGTGGTACAAAAGTTTTGAATAAGTTTGATCGAGGAAGATTATGGGATTCTTTATTAGGTTTTAGGTTAAGTTATACTGATTTTAGTAAAGAATATAAAACAAATCCAAAAACTTTAAAAATATTCAAAAAATTTTATTCTTGGGATCAAAATCAACAAGAATTTGATGGTGAAATTGAAAATATTGATCAAAGTTTTGATTATTTTGATACTGATCCTTTTTGGTTCAAACCATCTGATGATTCAAATAAATTAAAATGGTCTCAATGTGATTATCAATACCAATTGACTTTCATATTCATTTCAATTCTTCATAAGAATGAATCAGATTTATTAGAGTTTGATCAATTTGAAATCGTTGAGTTTTTGAATAAGTTGAACTATAAAAAGAACTCCGATGAACTAACAACTTTTGATTGGTTAGAAAACGATTATATCCAAAAAGTGATCAATGAGGCTGGAGACTTATGGAGAACTTGGGTTTGGAATGAAATCAGAGATGAAATTAATGATTAGAGATATGTGTTTCTGTATGTGTATGTATATGTCTTTTTACACTCTTTTTGCACCTTTTGTGTGTGTTTTTCTTTTCTTTTTTTTTTTGCTGCTACTTTAGATAAGTTATACCTTTATACTAGAAGAGAAAATAAAACTGTTTGTCTAATTAAAGTCCATATTATAATTTAGAAAGAATTGATTAGTTAAATTCGTCGTTATTTATGTCTATTTGTACTAATACTTCTTCTTCTCTAGTAAATCAGTAACTCTATCAATATTCCAATATTCAAAAAGAAATCAAAAACTTTATGCATAACAACAAAAATTATAGTTGATTCATGATTCATTACAGTAAAACTGACCTGAGTTTTAATACCATGATCGTTTATGCTCAAATCATTCCAAAGATGGTTCATCTTTCCTTTGACTAGCGATTGTCTTCTTCTTTGACCGTGTCTTTACATCTTCATCATAATTAACCTCATCAATAATTCCTTGGTCCTTCTTAACAGCTTTTGCTGTCTGTTTAACCTCTGTTAATTTTTGTGTTGGAGTAACAAAATTAACAATGGTAGTAACAGTAACTCCATCTTCATCAACACCATATAATGTTTTTCTAATAACATTAGATAGTTTTTTAGCTTTTTCCTTTAATTGTTGTTTCTTGACTTTAGCTTCTGCTTCTGCTTCTTCAACAAGTTGTTGTTCTTTGAATTCAACACCTCCTTCTTCTTCACCATCTATTTCGTTTTTATTGCTCTCTAGATTACTAAATAGTTGTTTATCGTTATTGATGGTATTATCATTAATTTCCTCTTTCAACTCTGATTCTTTAGTATCTTTAACAATTTGATCAGATGCTAGATCATATTTACCTTCCAATTTCTCCTCCTTATCATCTTGAATATTGGAAGAATCATCTTCAACAACTTTAGTAAACTTTCTAAAATTCATCTTCTTGCGTTTTCCATTTGAATCTTTAAAATTACTGAAAACAACTTCATGTTTTGAATCACCAAAAGCAATAGGACCAGTCCCTAATTTCTTCAAAACATTTTCTTCAAAATTCTTATTCTCTATACTATCAAAGCTTACAAGGAATCCATCATCTTTTTTCTTTTCTTGATCATCTGTTTCATATGCATCTTCATCAACTTCGGCCAAATATTCATCAACTTCATCCCAATCAACAGAACCTAATTTCAAACTTGATAAATCAGTATTCTTGAAAATATCAAATTTTTCTTGTACCCATTTATCGCTAACGTCTTCAAATGCAAGTTTCCAAGCCCTGTCAAACACAACTTTATTCCTCAAATTTTCTTTTTGTCTGAGTTCTTCATCAGCTAACCATTCCATATGCTTTAAATCATCAGTAGATGGTTCATATATATGCCAGATAACATAATGAGGTAAACCAATCACTTGGAATCCCATAGTTTTACACAATTTACCAAAAGCTTCAGTTTCTGCATGCTTCTTAAATGAAAAAGCAGGAAACATTGCACCTCTTCTGAAAACTTCAGCCTTAGCTAAAATAGAAACACCTCCAATACCATCCAATTCAACTTCAACTTCTGGATCACCATATGGATCCCTTAGATAAGCTAAATGAGGTCTCCAGGTAGCATACTCAGGATAACCTTCGACAATAACAGCATCTTCATCCAATCTTTCAGCTAATTCAACACCACCTTCACTTTCTTGCCATGAATTTAAGTCATAAGCTTGTTCATAGCCTAACCAATCAGGCAAAGGTCTCCAAATGTTTGGAACTATAACGTCTTTATCATGATGCATTAAATCTTCTAATATAGTTGCAGGACAAGTTTCAACATCAATATCTCTCCAATAAACCCATGAATGATCTGGTTTTAGTGCGGTTGATAATAGCCAGTTTCTAGCAATAGCCATTTTTTTACGTCTTGGGCCTTGAGCTGCAAAACCATGTCTATCACTAAAACTTTGACCAACAATTTGACCAAAATCTTTTTCAAATATTTCAATACGACCAAATCTCTTTTCTTTATCAGGATTTGATTGAAATTCTCTTAATAAATTATCTAAATCTTCAATTGTTGAATCTGAAGTATCAGAAATCAAAAATGATAAATCAATCAAGTGATGAGGATAAGTTAGATTAGCTAAATGACTGAAAAACATTGGTAAATGAGCAGATGCGTCTCTTAAAGGCACTAAAAATAAGACTCTTTCATCATTCTGCCATCCTTTAGCAGTTGAAGCATAATCAACCAAATCATAAAACTCAACATTTATCTCATTAAGTTCTGCCACACTGGCTTCATGAAACGAATTTGGTAGATCTGGATGATAAAACGATTCTATTATAGGAGAGCGATATATTTGAAGGAGGTATACCAGTATGAAAAATGGAGTGATGTTGTAAATAGCTAAGAAGGTGATCTTGAATGTTCTAGTGATGGCCTTGAGGAGGTCAAACTCTTTATCCAATTGGAAGATGTTATGATCTTTATGCACAGAAACGAAATCAGGTTCTTCACTTTCGATCAGACCATTGCTTGGACCATTCGCCCTGTCAATGTTTCTCTGTCGAGACATTTCAAATACTTCCAACCTTTAAATCAAATGTTTTTATCGGGAAGACAAATTTTAAGGATTTTTGACTTCAAGAACCCTAATTCTAGAACTAACCAGGAAAATCAAAAAAAAAAAAATTATATATATAGTAACTATGACAACATATGGTGAAACAGTCAGGTGTTAACAATGTAACAATAGAACAATAGAACAGATTAAATATATCTTTTGTCATACAACTTTACACTTCGACCTTCATTAATAAATCTAACAGTTTGATAAGCATGGACATTGGTTTGACTGGAAGTCTCAGTCTACCAATTTAAAATTTCAACACTTCAACATGTGAAAGTCCAGAGTCTACCAGTTTAAAAGTCTACAAACATGTTAGGCTAACACTCGTCATCAATATAAAACATCTGAAGTCTACCATTCTAAAAGTCTACTGATCATCAACTTTAAGAGTCAAACAACTTACCATCTGACTAGTCTTGCTCTTTGAAAGACTATAATTTGCCAGAATAAAAGACTAAAACTCATTGTCAAGAGAACAGCTTCAAAATTATATACCAGGTTGGAAAAATCCACCAATACAAAATCCATAACAATTCAATGATTTGATTTATATTACTCTCAGACAAAAATCATAAGATAAACACTACTCGAAATCTGGAGAGTTTCTTCTTTGGTATCTTAGATCCTTCAAAAGTTGTAATTCTTTTTCAAATTGTTCTTTTGTGATTCCTTTTCTCCATCTTAAATCATGAGCTGGATGGTCTGCTGGAAAGAAGCTTTGACCTTCAAGACGATAAATGTTCTCTCTAAAAGTACCATTGTCTACAGAATAATCCTTCTGTGCAAGACCTCTCTTTTGCAATTCTGGCACCAATAAATCAACAAGACTATCCAAAGATTCTGGGAAATTATCCAAACTTAGATTGAACCCATCAATATCATGCACTTCTAATAACTTCTCAATTTCATCAGCAACTTCAGATGGTGTACCAATAATCCTGTCACCAAACACCCAGCGCTCGGCAATCTGTCTCTTTGTAGTAGTTTCACCTTTTCCAACCACTAAGTCCACTGTGGATCTAACACCGTTGGTTTCTTTATTCAAAACAATTGGTTCATCCCAGCCATACTGAGAAAGGTCAAAACCTGAAACACTAGAAAA